>CM042139.1:93583489-93593489 GCA_023376005.1 Doryteuthis pealeii | reverse complement strand
CATTATATCTTGTTCATATATATATATATATATATATATATATATATATATATATATATATTAAAATAAGTGTATTTTGGCAGCATTTTTTCTTTTAAACATGTTGTGTTAAACTGTACATACAATTCTTGTCGGACGAGTTTTTGTTCGATCCTTTCTAATTTTCTGGCCATCTTTCTGGTGTCAGGGTGGAACTGGTGTAGCAGTCCACCAAAGGTTTCATTACGAGCGCTTTCGTCAAAACGATTTGCCATCATCAGGTAGGAAACTGATGGTATGTTCCGTGTCTCGTTTTTAAGGAGAACGAGCGTAGGAATTGGAAGTGGGAGGTAGTAACAATTGGTCGGGGGAGGTTGTAGGAAATGGTATTAGTTCGAATGAACGATGCAGTAGTGATTTTTTTGTGGGAGTTTTGGTGGTTGGTTTTGAAGGCTATCACAATGCAAGTGTAAAGTAAAATAAAGTAATTATGATGTTGTTAACATCATAGTTACCTTATTTTTCTTTACACTTGCATTGTGATAGTTCTCAAAACCAACCACTAACCCAATATAAACACAATGCTTCAATCAAATTATAAAACACTTATATATATATATATATATATATAGTGAGTGAGAGAGAGAAGAGAGAGAGAGAGAGAGAGAGAGAGAGAGAGAGAGATTGAATAAGAGAATAAACAATCATTTCAAAATGTTGGATACTCAATTCTCTTATACTCTTCCTCCTTTTCTCTTCCGCTCTTGCGCTGCTGAGTAATTCCTTTTACTGTACTGACCTAAGAAATTTTGGTATTTATAATTCATTTTATTGTCCATTTCCTCGAATTTCAGTTTCATCTGATGATTGTGTCTTTCATTATATACAAGTCATCTGAAAATCCTAATTAAACAATAGTAAGAAGGTGAGATATTGACAAAAATATACTAATTACTAGTTTGCTAATAATCGCCAAACTAATCGCCAAGATTGCATAACGATTGCTCTAAATCTCTGTGACATTACCTTTAATACCTTCGTAATGATATAATTGTCATATTTCTCTTTGAGGCTAACAGATTATTTATTGCATCTTTTTGGCACACTCGGTTGGTTGTGTTATGGATATTGCCAAGCTTGCACCTCGTTAGAACGTGGCTTTTTGATCGATGGGCGTTGTGTTGACGTAAAGGATTGGTTAATTTTGTTTATTTTGTGTGCCAGTCCCGGTTGCTGGCACAGGTAAAATGGTGTTGCACTTTGGTAAATTGAAAGTTTTCTCTTTACGAAATAACGCAAACGCGCGGTCAAGTGTCCAGCTGACTGTGCATAGTAATAAACCGATTCACACCATTTCGGCCAACATCAAATTCGCCTTTATGGCACTGTCCTAGACGCAATTTCAGTGCAGCGACTTTCGACGGTACATCACTCAGCAAACGTCAATAATGACACAATAAAAGTACGTGAAATATATAAATTGTCTTTAGATAAATATTCAAAATAAATAAAACATAAAAACGTAACATCACCCTTTTCGGTGGGGCTTCAGCTAGAAAATACAGGGTTCCTAGTTCGATACCGGTCCTCGCCAACTCAGTGTATGAGTAGCACAGGGATATGCGCGGTAAAGTAAGGAGCTGATGGTAGGTGTGGCGCTCCAGCTCAGACGCCAAAACAATCTCCTTGGTCTGGCGCTATTGAAAAGGGGATAGACTCCCTTGCTGACTGGCTGATACCGACTTTAGGCCGCCCCGACGACTTTACTTTACTACATCTGCAAAAATATATATGATCCCTCCAATGGGGCTACCTGTTTGTGGTGGGTGGTGACCCGTGATGCTTAAGTATGGATTCCTGGTGGCTGAGCAGTCTATGACATGCAAATCTCCACCTTGGACCTTACTTAGGCTAGACGGGCGGTCAGACCGGCCTCCTCCGATCACTAGGCTGGTCATTCAAGCCATGGCACGTATAGAATTGTCCCGATCCAATTGCACTTATTTTAACACTCAACCCTTACCATATATGTGTTGGAATGCGGTGGCGGAGGGTCTTAGTGTCCTTGATATGAATTTAAAATGCGTCAAGTGGTGAAGTTACAATTCTGAAAATCTGGGAAGTGTGTAGTACCCCTGAATTGCTATTAGTTCCAGGTCCACTCTGACCCAAAGTGTTGGTGCGTATTAGGGTCTAATCAATGGGATAAAAAAGATATAAATGAGTTTATGAATGTGTTAAAAAAATTGAGTTTAAAAAATAAAATTGATTACCCAACAAGAATGAATTAAACGTTTGTTTTGCCGTAAAATCCACTAACCAACCATCCAACAAAAGCTTAACAATAAAAGAAGCTACAAACAATTGAAATATAATAAAAACACATTGCTATAAGATATTTAATTTGTGAACAAACATACGCCATTATATAGTCCCTGCCTCATTCTCAGTTATGATTATCATAAATTATCAATTAAGACTATTCTTTACATTATCTAATTCCTAAAATAGAGTTATATTCTTCCGTGTATTTTATGTTAATTTAAGGTGCTTGTCATATTTTAACCATTTTTAAAGACAAGTGCAATGGTAAATAACAATTTTATTCATTGTGTTTATAATTCTTTTAAAAAATATGATTAAACTGTCCTTTTAGGTTACGTTAAAATTTAGTGATAGGTATGTTTTTCAGAAGTTATTAACGTTATTTTTACGACGTTTGTTCTCCTTTTAAGAAATTATGTAGAGATTACGTCAGTAAGGTGGGTTATATATATATATATATATATATATATTATATATATATATATATGTGTGTGTGTGTGTGTGTGTGTGTGTGTGTGTGTGTGTGTGAATGTAAACGTGTTTTTTTTTACCTGCATAATTAGCCACCTCCTCTGCCGCTTGCAGAATGAGACAGGATGTTAATTTTTAAGCAGAATACAACTGGTTTTACTTCAGATATTTTGCTTCTATACGAATAATCTTGTCAAGGCTAGAGAAACCAGAACATCCAAATATTCAATCATAACTAGGGAGAGAACAACTGAATGTATGACTATCATAAGAGCATTTTCGCGGAGGGAAACTTATCTTCATCCATGATTTGATCTCGAGTCGCCGATTCCATTTCGTACGACGCCAATCATTACACAAGCGTTCATATTTATGTACGTATATACGTATGTATGAGTTGGCAACTCCTGCGGCACCGTCGTTGCCAAACCGAATTGGTTCCTACCTTTCCTTTGGACCACAACGGCTGTGTGGAGAGGGAGGATCTGCTGCTAGGGCGACAGCTCATGCTCCATAACAACCTGCCCAGGCTACGTAGTTTTCCACTACAAAATGGAGAGGACCGCCTCTCTGATAAGAAAGCAACCGGGAGTGACGGCATACCAGCACATATCTTGAAGGCATGGTGCAACACTGCTTCAACTACTACATTAGCGACTCTGCAGTTGCTGGGAACATGGACACATCCCCCAGGACAAGCGGGATGCTACCATCGCCCCCTTATACAGGGACAAAGGAGATCGGAGCGACTTCAGCATAGCTTGAGAAGTCTTGCGCGTGTTACACTGACGCGTCTGCAGACTTTGCATCGTGCACCTATCCAGGAACACAGTGTGGCTTCCGAGCAACCGTGGACACGATCTCACTATGCCAACTGCAGGAGGGGTGCCGGGAGAGCGGATGCCACTCTGCACCGCACTGATGGACTCAACGAAGGCATCCGGCCTGGCCACCCGAAGTGTTCGCAGTCACTGCACCAGAGATTCCAGAGATTGCCATTCAAAAATTGTGCCACTCAACCACTCACGCAGTTGCAGATAAAAAATTTTAAAAATACCAAAAAGTGGACTGTACGCCATCGTCTTTAGTAAACGGAAGGATGCCAACCACGTATGTATGAGTTAGTAAAACATCTGGATGGATGAATAGTCTCTGCCAATCCACCATTGGATATTCATTTTTTAAACTCATTTTTAACACATTTTTAAACTTGATTTTTATCTATTTAACCATGAGATGGCACCCCGACAGTTAATGCCACTCTGTTTAAGACAACACCTCAAAAACGATGACCTGAGTATGACAGTAAACTGCATCTGATTAAGGGACTCTATTTCTAGATATCTGAGAAATATGGAGTACCCCATAATTGACATTACGTCCAAGTTTGCTCTGACCCGAAGTGGTAGTAATTAGTATATCTACGTGTTAAATAGATACGTTTAAAAATGATTCATCTTTGTGTGAAAAATATCTCTCAAGAAATAACACGAGAAATATACATATGAATGGAAAATGAATGCGACTCCCTAACTGTTCGGGATTAAATAACTCTAGACGGGTTGATATGGCATTAAAATGAAGCAATTCCATATTATAATCAGTACCATACACAGAGGCAGGTACATACTGTCTCTTAAAATAAGTTAATGAAAGATCACGAGGGTGGCTTAAACCCGTACCAGAATTTTTTCTGATTGACGTTTCTTGCCCAGTTATTCTTGTAAAATCTATAATGTCTGTGATGTCTGAAAATCTCTTAATTAACCCAAAATTTGGCGGAAGAAAAACTAACATTTTCAACGAAGGTAGAAAGATTTCTACCTCCGGGCGATCAGAGTAACACTTGTAAAATTTTCTGTAGCAACATTTTGTATGACTGTCTTTGATTTAGATGAAATGAATTGGCTACTGAAAACAATCCGTCTCTTTTCTCTCTCTCTCTCTCTCTCTCTCTCTCTCTCTCTCTCTCTCTCTCTCTCTCTCTCTCTCTATCTCTCTATCTCTCTCTCTCTCTCTAAAAAAAAAAGCAATATCTTATTTGCGATGTTGATTGCATCTGTTAATTATGTGGATTAGATTTCTACTCTGTTGGCTGCCGTTTTCCCCGAGTAAAACTAGTTGACATCGGCTGAAAAATAGAGCACAATAACGTAGGCAATTGATGAATTTTAGCTTGAGGTAATAGAATGTCAATGGAAGATAAGGATGGTGGGAGGATTGCAGTAGGGGGGAAGGACGAGACTGTCAGGTCTATGAGATCCAATCGGAAAAGTTTAAAGAAATCGGTAACTATGTATGTAGGTAGCAACTTGTTATGGAAAGAAGAGAGACGAATAAAAGGATAGAAATGGCGGAGAAAGCGACAGTGAACAGTAGCAGAAAAGAAAATATAACAGAAAAGGAGAAACAAATTAGAATGAAAGAACACAAAAATGAAAAAGAAGTATTGTTTCTAAATTTTCGTGATGAGGCTTGATAATTTGCATTATTTAGATTTCTTTCTGTTGTCCCCATCTTTATAGTTATATACAACACATTTCAGTTGATGTGACTTCCGACCTTCTTCAGGTGTTTTTAGAATTCAGAATCCTTCTTGACAAACTCGGAAGTCTCCAGGGATCTTCGAACCGAACCCTTTATCCAGTTGGACACAGCGCAACGGATACAAGGATTGAGTTAATACAGTTCTATGACAATCACTGGCAGGTTTCAGGGTAAATCCTGACGATGGGTGATAATAACAGTGAATACTTAACATAGCTTAACACTCGGACCCGATCATGGCAACATGGGAACAATCTCCTCCAGTGGATTAAATAGAGGATGACACGCACTTTCGATCTGTTTTACATTTGCATTCTTTAATAATTTTGTTTTACAATTAATAATTTTGGGCATTTTTCAATAAATATTTCTCATGAAATTGTGTTTCAATAATAAAATTTAATTATTTTAACAGACCATGGGTCCGACCCGCCACATTTCTATTCAGAAAACAAATCAAAAGTTATTTAAGAAATCGGATGAAAAACAAAAGGTTCCAGGGAAAAAAAAAAAGAAAAAGCTCAAAGGAGCGTTTGAGGCAGGCTCCTATTGCTAATCTGAAGGGAACCTGTGACAGAGAACACGAGGTGAGTGGCCCGCCGTATTCTCAAAGGAAGCGGGCTAGGCTTTGCCTGGCATGTGGAATCGAACCAGCGTCCTTCGGAATGCGAACGGGCGACACATTGGCACTGAATTCAAAATACTACTGTTCCGGATGTAAGCGCCAGGTGCCCGGATGATGGCTATGAGGATTCCGGCAGCTAGGATTAGCTCAGGAATCTCGTGCATGGGGTGCAGACACCCGGATGTTGAAGGAAAATCTTGTATAATAGAGGTGGGGTGACGACAGCAAGTAGTTGCGATTTTTCAGCTGCTGATGATAATAGAGTTAGTGATTGTACGACGACGACGGATTTTTTGTGCTGTAGATTTTGTGACGGCGACGACATTGTTGACCCCCCCCCTCTCTTCAACAAGTCGAATTTATTTTCCACCTCTATTTTCTTTTCTTTTTCGTACCAGAAGCTATTTCGGCTTTGAGGTTGTGTAATATCCTTACATAATGGCGGACGCCAAGTTCGACCTCAAACTCATTCCTGAATTCAACGGCTCCACGTCTGTGGTGGACTGGGTCGAGAGAGTGGAGCTAACGTGTCGCTTATGTGGCGTCAAGCAGGTCGATCTAGTCATCCCCCTGCGACTGACGGGAGGCGCTCTGGACGTTTACCAGCAAGTAAAAGACGACGAAAAAGCAGATGTTGTGCTGATTAAGGCTGCGCTATACAAAGCCTTTGCGATGGACCCCTGCACTGCGTACGAACGTTTCACAACCCGGACGTTGATGGCAGGCGAGTGTCTTCTTTGCGGCACTGAAGAAGCTGGCGGTCCTGTTTGGGGGATTGCCTGAACGGACTTTGGTATACGCATTTGTGGCAGGACTCCCCGCTCGAGTAAAACAACTATTGAGGGCGCCCACAAGTATAGAGGCAACACCGGTGGAGCATTTGCTCGAGCGCGCACGGGCTATCGTCAGGGATGAGGCAGAGCTGGGGCAGCCAATTGCAATGGCTGGGCAGACGAGAAAAGATTTCCTGGGCTTCGACCTACTTCTCGGATATGACGCCATCAAGGCACTGGGCGGTGTCCTCATCACACAAGGTGGAGCTGTGCAATTCTCGGAGGCCCCGGTGCGTGCCGCGCTTCACATCAATCGGCCCGACTTCAGGGTAGACTGCCTCGTGGAAATGGACGGATAATGAGGCGCCAACTAAGCTACGGAATAGCGTTGCAGAGTACCCCGTATCTGCGAACGTTAGGATCGCATACGAACAGGAGCTTGACGCCTGGATCAAAGATGGCTGGTTGATCCCGTACCCCGACCAAAAGCTTGGGCCTCCTAAAGGTTTGATCCCTTTAATGGCAATAGTACAGCAGAACAAGTCAAAGGTGCGACCAGATCTGGATTACCGCGAGCTCAACAAATACATAGAGGCTTACACAGCTGATGCCGATGTGTGTGCAAGCAAATTGCGAGAGTGGCGTCAGAAAGGATCGAACGTGTCGTTGCTGGATCTGAGAAAGGCCTATCTGCAGGTGCGGGTCGACGAGACTTTGTGGCCATTTCATACGGTGGTGTTTCGTGGCAAACGGTACTGCCTGACCAGGCTGGGCTTCGGATTGAATGTGGCGCCACAAATCATGAAGACCATCATTGGTGCTGTGCAGTCCCAAGATGAAACTGTCAAAAAGGCGACGTCGGCGTACCTCGATGACATTTACATCAACGAAGATGTGAAGCAAGCGTCACACGTCCGAGCGAAATTGGCACAATTTGGCCTGGTTTGCAAGGATCCAGAGCGGCTTGAAGACGGAGCGCGCGTACTAGGCCTGGATGTCAGGGGGTAGGAAGGCATCCTACGATGGAGACGGGGAAGTGTGGCACCAGGCATTCCTGAAGTTATCACAAGGCGGACTGTTTTTTCCCTGTGCGGAAAACTTGTCGGACACCTGCCAGTGTGTGGTTGGCTTCGTGCAGCGGTGGGTGTAATAAAACGCCGGGCGAATGCGGTGACCTCAGGATGGGACGATGAAACAAGTGATGCCCTCCTCACCCGAATGATTGCAGAAAGTGGTGGGAGAGCAACACACGAGGACCCTGCCAGAGGAGAATGGTGCGTCGACGGGAAGAAAGTAATGTATGGGTCGATGCCAGTTCATTGGCGTTGGGGGTCCTGTTGGAGAGGGACGGGGCTGTGTTGGAGGATGCGTGTTGGTTACGATGGCGAAAAGGACGACTGGACACAAATGATGTGTGGCAAAGGGTGGGAATGGATATCAACCACTTTCTTACCCTCATCGACTGTGGTCCCACCCGTTTTGCGATTTGGAGACTGCTGGCACGGCAAGACTCAGCGAGCGTTCTTAGACAGTTATCGTCCGTCTTTTGCGAACGAGGTGCACCAGAGGAAATATTGGCTGATAATGATACAGCCTTTTGCAGCCAGCAAGTAAGGCAGTTTCTGAGCGAATGGGGGGTCCGACTACGGCTGTGATGTGCGTATGTGCCATCAGGCAAAGCTATCGCGGAAAGAAGTCACCGCAGTATCAAAAGAATTGCCGCTAGGAAGCAGTGCACCGTTGAGGAGGCAACATACTGGTACAATGTGACACCGAAGGACAGGGTGTCCCCGGTAACCGCACCCGCGAATGCCATCCACACGTACCGGGTGCGGGTAAAAGGAGTAGACGTTGCGCAGTCACCTGTCGATGAAGTTGTTTGCGAGCCATATGCTGTGGGGGATTCCGTTTGGGTGAAACCCCCAGGCAGTCGATGCACCACCCGATTCAATCGGGGGCGAGTGACTGGTGTGGTCAGTGAGCAATCTGTCCTGGTCGACGGAGTCCCGCGTCACGTACGCGATCTCCGCCCTGCTGTAGATGTGGATTATTCATCTACCGATGAAGATTATGAGCTACCCGGAGTCCCACGTCACGTACGCGATCTCCGCCCTGCTGTAGACATGGATTATTTATCTACCGATGAAGATGGGCCATCCGGCGACGAGTTATTGAATGTCGCCAATGATACCCCCGAAGATACAACCGCTAGCCCGTCGGACGATTCAGAGGCAGAAACTGTGGTGCACGTACCGCTTTGAAGGAGCGCGAGAATAAAAAGGCAGCCCCCACTCTGCACAGTGTGTGATCATGAGATCAGGGGGGAGTGTGACAGAAAACACGAGGTGAGTGGCCCGCCGTATTCTCAAAGGAAGCGGGCTAGGCTTTGTCTGACATGTGGAATCGAACCCGCGTCCTTCGGAATGCAAACGGGCGAAACATTGGCACTGAATTCAAAATATTACTGTCCTGGATGTAAGCGTCAGGTGCCCGGATGATGGCTACGAGGATTTCGGCAGCTAGGATTGGTTCAGGAATCTCGTGCATGGGGTGCAGACACCCAGATGTTGATGGAAAATCTTGTATAAGTAGAGGTGGGGTACGACAGCAAGAAGTTGCGATTTTTCAGCTGCTGATGATAATAGAGTTAGTGATTGTACGACGACCACGACGACGGATTTTTTTTTGTGCTGTAGATTTTGTGACGGCGACGACATTGTTGACCCCCCCTCTCTTCAACAAGTCGAATTTATTTTCCCCCTCTATTTTCTTTTCCTTTTCGTACCAGAGAGCCTACGTTAAAAAAAAATCTCAAAAATTCGTGAGTGTGTATTTTATAGATAAGCTAATTTTCTAAAGATACCAGGATCTTATTATTTCAAGTTATTCGATATTGTTTATTACATTTTTTTTGTTTCCGATTGATACTGTATATTTATAAATAATGTACGTATATTGTCTGAACACGTGAACATTTAAACATAACTTAGTTTTAACATATTTTCCAATAATCATTAATTACTAAACTAACTTACTTCTTAACCAGTATCAATTTCACGTAATTGGCGCCGAAACATATTACGCACAAGGATCTACTGCGTAATTCGAGTAGTTTAACTAGTCTTATTATTTTCTATTTATTAATTTGGTGTATAGTTAGTAGAACAGAATGTATAGAAAAAACTTATTAGAAAGAAAACAAAGAGGGCCAGAAAGAAAGAAAATAGAATGAATGAATGGAGACAAACCTAAGAAAATGAAAGAAAAAAAAAGAAACAAA
>CM042139.1:93568489-93578489 GCA_023376005.1 Doryteuthis pealeii | reverse complement strand
AACTGTCTGCGGTACTATTGTGTCATCCAAGTATATAGTTATTCCGTCAATGATCTTTATCTATCCTGTTTTATCTGTAATAAGCTGCTGCAACTGTTGAAATAAGCACGCATATAATATGTATATACTAAAATGAGACTATTTAAATGACAGAAAACTAGAGGTGATAGAGTAAAACTGTTTATTAATTTGAATTCAGCACACCCAAATTAGTAAAAAAACACCTATTCACATTCTTGCCCCAGACAAAAAATATTTTTTGTTAACCAGTGTAATTAAAAGTATGGCCATAATAGTTTTAAAAGCAATTTTCCCAACTGTAATATTACACACACACACACACACGCACACACACACACACACACACACACACACACACACACATATATATATATATATATATATATAATATATATATATATAGGGAGAATTTGATATAATTAAATAATCACGACAATCAAATATTTTGTTGTTTTGGTTTGCTTGTCGTGATTATCTAATTATATTATGATTATATATATATATATATATATATATATATATATACTTTCCGAGTGCCCCTGTAACGTTGCCGGTGTAGTAGCATTACTTGTGTATCCAAAAGTGCTCAATATTTTAAAAATAGCGCAATGACAATTGGTTAGAAATTTATAGGTCTACCACGGTTAAGTTAAAGTAACTTCAGCATAGTCAAAAATAATGAATAGATTGTAGTGAGTGTGTGTGTGTGTGTGTGTGCGTATAAAAAGGACTTGCAACTGTTCTACTGTGATTTTTATGAAAATACTCAATATCCAGAATAGAGTGACATATATTAAAAAAATACGTTCAATTACAAATTCAAAGAGTAATTTAGGGAACGGATATAAAAATTAATGTTAAAACTCAAACATACACTTCTAAGTTGCAGCATTTCTCTATCATTTACCTTGCGCTTTGTTTTTCTTGTTTCCTATGGATCGACTAACCGGGAAACTGGTAGTGAAAATATTCAATTTTCTGATTTGAAAGTCTTCTTGGATTCCGATTGTGAAGTTATCATTGTTTTGGATATCATTTTAGAAAGTGACAAAGAGAGAGGGGAAGAGAGAGAGAGAGAGGGTGGGAGAGGGAGAGATAGACTGTGATGAAAATTTAATCTACTCTTTAGATGTCTTGTCAACTTATTGCGGTATCCCTGCAAATTTGCAAGGTTATAATAATAAAAACTTTATATAGTTTGAACAAATATTCTTGGCGAGTATTTTATAAGTGCAACACCCTATATACTTACCAAGATTTTTCTTGTTTTCCAAAGTAAAGATGAATCTGAAGAGTGTGAATTTACGACATGGATGTTGGCTGGCTGACTGGCTGGTTGGATTTTACAGCATGTCAACACATTGGTTTATTTTATGCCGAAGACATTGTTTGATTCATTCTTTTAAATACATTTTTTCTATTTAACCCATAGATGGGATCCTAACGAGTACTATGATTTCCAGTCAGAGTGAACCTGGGAGAAATGGTGATGAAACGTACTCCATATCAACCATAGCTCCAGAATTTGATCAAATAGAGTTTAACGGGAAGCCGAGGACATAAGACCCTCAGCCACAACCTTCTAACACATATATGATAAAAAGGGTTAGGGCTTGCCATATTGCCAATAGGGTTGCGTGCTAGGGCTTGACGTGACTAGCCGATTGATCAGAGTGGGCATTACGACAGCCCGTCTAGCCTTATGTAAGGGCCAAAGATGCGTGTTGTCTGTCATCGACTGCCCAACCATCAGTGATCCATCCTTAGGCATAACGGATCGCCTAACACGACCAACAGTTAGCTCAATTGGGGGAGGTGGTATTACCCATTTGCAGAGGTGCATATATTCTAAAGCCGCAACTGACAGGGCAGTTAAGACCTTGAGGACATTAAATGTAGTACAATGTCAAAGAATTTGAACCATATCAAATGAATAATTTCGAAGCTTTTTTCTGAAAATATAAAGAGGACTGTTTTGAAGACAATTAACATCTTATCAAATAAAGCTCCAGTCACGATTCCATTTGAATACATACAACACACACACACGAAGCACCTCTCTCTGTATCTCTCTGTCTGTCTGTATTTCTCTCTCTTTCCCTCTTTCACTCTCTTTTTCAGATATACGAATGGAATTTTGGATCGAAAAGTGTGAAATAGGAAGAAATGGAAAGAAAAACAACTGTATGGATACTTCAATCGACAAACTGGAGATATTGCGCACGAGAAGATCTGGATTTGGCTAAGAATGAAAGCCTCAAGTGAGAAACTGGATCTCTAATAACAGAATCACAAATCATTGTCATAAGGACCAAAGCAATAATAGATAAGACACAACAGAACTTTTGCGAGAAAAGGAATAGAAATTCTGGAACTTGTACAAACAATTAAATTGGTAGACATAATTTTTATGTTAGATTTTTCACGAACTTTTTCATGTGTATCCATAAATACGTAAAAATAGATTTATCAACTTCATGGGTATCAATAAATTGGAAGAAGCAACTTCATATGTTTTATAAACTGATTGTCGATCCTCAGTTACCGGTTTCTAGTACATATATGATAAAAAAGGACCGTTCCGCTGATATCCATTACAATTGGTACTACATTTACCTTCATGTTCTATCCTTTCGTTTTCATCATTTTTGATTTTCATTTTTACTTTGTGATCCGCCGATCATCATCATCATCATCATCATCATCATCACCACCACCACCACCACCATCACCATCATCATCATCATTATTATTATTATTATTATTATTATTATTAAGAAGGCCTCCAACCTCGCTATGGGTAACACAATTTTTAAGAGTTTACGATTGTATTCTCTGAACAATTGAATATTTTCTCAAAATTATCAGCATGTCGAGGAATGATCAAAAGAATTTCGTATTATAATCAATTCAATTGTGAATTGTCGGTGTATGCAGTCAAATGTTAAAACCAGCCGACCTCTTTGTTAAACTCGAATCGTGAATGGAGAAAGCATGTCGATTACAGAATCAAATGGATTATAAAAAGAATAATCGCAACATTTGCTTTTTCGTTCTTCATTCTTTTTCTTTCGTTTTTATTACGGATTGGTTTTCGAACTAATTAAATAACGATTTAATTAATTTAACTGTTCATTTGTTACTGGAAATCCATGCAATCTGTCGAATAACGTGATGTATACGGTTTAATTACGTGTTAAACTCTTCAAACGAAATCCAATTTCAGAAAATAATACCCACGTTTACTGAAAATCAACAGCTTATAAAAATATTATTCTTTTGTAAAGAATCGATTGGTTTCGTTACGTTTCACTTTTTTGTTGAATGGGTCATCCTTGTTGAAAAACGGTAGTTTTAGTTTTTAACCCATAGCTGGATGACTGAGTTGGTCAATAACTTTCCAAAGGTTGACAGGAATAGCATGACTTGAATTCGAACTAGCTTACTAAAATTTCGCATTTCAGCACGTTATCCAGACGCTTTTATCCATTATGAAAATCCCCAGTATTCAGTGTATAGATGTACTTCGATGTCGCAGTCCAGCACGGTACGCATTGTAACATAATGGAGTAAAATGTTGTAATAGAAAATCATTTGTAGAATATTGATATTTGAAAAATGAGTCCACAAATGTAATGTCCTAGTGTTGCTTGGATTTCTATCATTAGCTCATTACCTATCACTCTGTGACTGATTGGTTGGATGATTCTTTGGATGTTATAACATGTCAACACTTGGGCTATTTTATACGAAATATGTTTTTAATTTATTCATTCTTATTGGGTATTCAATTGATTTTTCAACTATTTTTTATTTATCTAACCCATAGATCGGACTCTAACAGGTACTACCAATCCGAGTATGAGCAGACCTGGGTGCAGTGGCGATGAAGGAAAAATCCACACAACACAGAGCTCCTGGATTGGAACCTAACCAATAGTTGTATTTTAACATCATACTTAGGACTCTAAGACCCTCAAACTCTGCCTTCAAGCATTCATACGTGTTATGGTAATATACCTTGCACGCATGATCTCTTCAAATTATGAATAGCAGCAGGTTTCGCACTTAAGTGAGAGTAAGTATTTCAGCAAACAGCCGCGCGTGTACCGACTCTTGCTACTATTGTTCTTGGTTAATATATTTGTTTAACTAATTTCCTGTCTTTATTCTGGTCCGTAACCAGGCCAGAAAAACTTGGCGACCCTTAAAGGACCTCAAAAAGACTACGTGGGAATTATCAACAGTTATTAATTCAACATTGGGCGCACATTTTGTTCAACTTAAGACAGTACTTGGCAATCCAAAAAAGGAAACTGAACTGAAAAAAAAACAAAACTTTTCTTCTACTCAACGATACTTGGCAATCCAGATAAAGGAAACTGAGAAAAAGAATGTGTAACTAACTTACACTAAACTTAAACGCGAGCCACTAAATAACGAGAATACATTTCTCGCACAAACATTACTTCGAGAACAATAGCTTTTGTTACAGATCTATTGTTAAAAAAAAGGCACTGAGTAAGTAAGAAATTTAAATTATTTCTTTGTTTATTCTATTTTATTCAAAGAAAAGAAAAGTTTTTCGGTTAAATCCTAAATGAAAAAAGGACACATTCAAACATGGACAAACTTAGATCCGCCATGCTCGAATTTCTTAAGTTCCAACAGCAACAGCAAGGCCAACGTGAGAGAGAGCGATTGATACAGAAAAAACAATTGAAAAAGAAAGATTTGAATTTCTAAAGTGAAATAAAGAAGAAAGACTCGCGTTACAAAGACAAACGGAAATCCGTCAGCAAGAATTCGAGGAAATGCTACTTCAAACCCAACAAGAGCAACGAAATTTGCGTGAACTGAAAAATAGGGGTCAAATTAGTGAAAAGGAAAATGTGTTCTCACAAAAAACAATCTGGGGCGCAATAGACAATCTCTTATATTCTCCAGAGGAAGTTATAACATTCCCCTCCTATTTCAGATGATTCGAAGATTTATACGCCACAGACTGTGCAAATTTAACAGACTCTAAGAAGGTTCGCCAACTACTTCGAAAACTAGACACCACGGAGTACACCAAATTTGTGAATTAAATCTTACCCCGAAAAACAAGCGAACTGACATTTACCGAAGCGGTTAAACTTTTTTTGGAACTTAACTGTTTCATGAGAGATGGAAGTGAATGAATTTAACCAAAAAGGATAGTGAAGATTATACTACATTAGCGACAGTCGTGAACAAGCATTGCGACGGTTTTAAACTGTCAGAATTGAATTCGAATAATTTCAAGTGTCTGATATTTGTTCAGAGACTAGTTTTAGCTAAAGACGCTGGAATTAGACGTAGAATTCTGAATAAATTGGAAAACGAACCAAACATTACTCTCCAACAAATAGCGGAAGACTGTCAGATGCTCTTAAGCGTACGCCAAGATTCGAAAGATATCAAGGAATCTGGCGTAGCACACATAAGAAAGTTACGCCAAAAGAAAAAAAACAACCTAGTTCTCCCCTTAAATCAAACCATTACAAGAAGAAACAAGACAACTTGCCTCCAAATCGTGTACCGGTTTTGAGTCATTACATTGATATAAGGATTTCCCTTACCGGAATAAGAAATGTCTAATTTGTAGCCGTGTCGGGCACAAGATCTCGTCTTGCGAGAAAACAGTTTAATAGCTGCGTAAAAAACACAAAATCGGTCGTATTAGGAAATACGTGCAAGTAAAGATTCTAAATAAAAATATAAAATTACAGTCTGATTCTGGGTCAGATGTGACAATCATAAATCTTCACACTTGGGTAAGGTTGGGAAAACCAACTTTGCTAAGATCACTGTCCTTTTTAGATACCGTTTAAGTACTTTTAGAACATCACGTTTTAAAATGGAACGTTAAAAATGATTATATAAAGCCTGATATTTCGTCATATTTCTCGTTTATTTTTCAGTTGAAAATAACTTTCTGAATGAACATTCACGGTCGAAAATCAGTAAAATTCATAAACAGTTAAATCATCGGAACATATATATATATATATATATATATATATATATATATATACCAAACGTGTTGGTAAATCCTCGTGGTGAGAATATTTTTACAATCAAACTATTTGCTGGTTTTTTTCTCACCGCGAGGATTTACCAACAAGTTTGGTATATTAAATTTAGCTCTAGTTTTAACTATTGAGCACTTTCTAAGCTCATTTGTAATTGAGCAAAGAACCATACATTATTCGTACACAAATATCCCGATACCTGATAATCATAAATATAAATTAGCTTTACTGAGAAAAATTGAAACTTTCATTTCAAATATGAGATGGAAAGCTTATTTTTTCCTTAGTTCTACACAAAATAACAAAAAAAATCATGAGTTTTATGGTTTTAGAACCAATAAACACCCTCCCCAAATTAAAGAATTAAATAAATTTGAAACAGAATTAATAGATATGGTAAAAACTATTAAATTTTTAAAAAAATCCATAACAAAATACAACAAGAGATAACTAATGATATTAAGGAGATTAAGGAAAGTAAAGCCATAGAATTAGCAAAAAAATATGACAATATCCGATGAAAAAAACAAAATAATAAAACATTGTCGGAAAACATTGTTAAGCTGCGATAACAATCTATGGATAAAAAAGGAGGCAAAAGGGAACTTTGACACGCCCATGGGTTGATTTGACGCCTCAGAAACTTCTGAAATTGTGGGGTGCCTGCTCCTACATAACCTTATCGAAATAATCGATCCTAGTAATCATGGACTTTATCATGACGACGGATTGATCATTTTGGATGATAGTACCCACCCCCAAAAAAGTGATATATTAAGAAAAAAACTACACTCATTCTTTAAAAAGTTTGGATTTGGTATAGATGTCGAAACCAACCTTAAGATAACCGATTATTTAGATATAAGTCTTAATTTATATAATAATACTATATCACCGTATAGAAAAGCTAACAAAAACCGTTATATTAATATTGGGTCTAACCACCCTAAACAAATATTTAAGCACATACCTAATGGCATCGGTTTTAGACTTTCCACCAATTCCTCTAATATAAATATCTTCGAAAAAAGTACATTTGAGTACGAGCACGCCTTAAAAAGTAGCGGATATACTACTAAAATCCCCTATAGAACAACTAATGAAACATCTAGGGATAATAATAAAGGGAAAAAAAGAACTAGAAAAATTTTATGGTTTACACCCCCATATAATATGGCAGTGACAAATAATATAGGTAAAGATTTTTTTTAATTATTGAAAAAGAATTCCCCCCTCTAATATACTATACAGAATATTTAATAAAAATACGGTTAATTTAAGCTACAGCTGTACACCAAATGTAGCTAACATAATTAATAAGTTGAATACTAAAGAACTAAACAGTGATAAACAAATTAATGAAACACCTAGATGTAACTGTATTGATAGGACTAGGTGTTCCCATAGGGGTAAATGTAGATCTAAATGCATTGTATATAAAGTGGAGGTTTATGAGGGTGACCCAAAAAATTGTAGAAATAAAAAAGTCTATATAGGCTCGACTCAAAACGAATTCAAAAAGCGATATTATAACCATAGGTGTAGTTTTACAAATGAAAATATAAATATAACACTACCTTATCTAATTATGTATGGAAGGTTAAAGCTAAAGGTATTGACCCTATCTTAAAATGGGAAATTGTTTTAAAAAATGCAATGAATACAAAGCTGGGGATAAATACTGCCATTTATGTACTGAAGAAAAACTTGCAATTGTTACATTCTTAAATAATAGGGAACTACTACCCCAAAGATCTGAGGTTCTCAATAATTGAATACATAAAAAAACATGGCTTCTTCGTGGATAGTAAGATGTTTATGTGGTTTATGGTGCATACTAGAACTGAAGTAGTAGGATTCAATTTAATTCTTTAAAAAAACTTTTTAAAAACTAGATAAAAATAAAAATTAAGTAAATAAATAAATGAATAAAATAATAGATTTATACGGTGTTCCGTCTTTTGTCTTTTTCTTTTATTGGTTAGTTTAGTCTATGCTAATTCATTTGCGCCTAGGAGGTAGATTTGTATAAATGTGAGTTTGTTCGAAATCTCTTTAGTCGGATCGTAGCCCTGAAGCGAAACTTTTAGTAGGTTTATCTGACTCATTAGGTTTATATATATATATATATATATATATATATATATATATATATATATATTAAGAAGTCATCCATAGACACGTGTTTCGGCGTTTCACGCCACTTCAGTGTCACTAGACACAACAACTATCCTTGGATAGGGTCCAACTCAGACTGACTGTTTGCCAGCCTGATATCTTATCCCCTCAGCCACTGACAACAGCTAAAGCGGGACCGGTGTTTTTAAACTATTAAATACTTAGGTTTGTTTACATATTTTCACGATTACAGAGAGATCATGTTTGCAGGCAAACGATCATTGCTTATATGCTTAGAAGTGAAAGTTAATTTAAATCACCAATTAGAGAGCTCATACCAAATTTATGTTTACATACACTAACATATATATATAAATGCTGATTATATATATATATATATATATATATATATATATATATATATATATATATATATATATATATATATATATATAGAGAGAGAGAGAGAGAGAGAGAGAGAGAGAGAGGGTGTCGACGGTAAGACAAACAATAAGAAAAGCATAGAAACAGCGTCAAGGAATTTCAGAGAGAAAGTGGGAGGTTCAGAAAGAGAGATAGATTAGGATCGAAAAAGACAGAGATATTAATTCACACACACACACACACACACACACACACACACACACACACACACACACACACACACACACACACACACATATATATATATATATATATATATATATATATATATATATATATATATATATATACGGCGAAGATTAAACGTATTTGATATACCAATATTTTTCGTCACTTAATGTTATTCTCTAGCACGTAGCCTGTTGCATTTTTAATATATTTGTACATGGGATTTATGGTGATGAAAAAAATTGACATCCTTAAGTCTCGTGCTTATATCAAAGCTGCATTAGTAATCAATGTATCCCATTGTTATATTTTTCATTTTTGTTACTTCCTTTCGCCTTGCATGATCAATAAATAATAGGGGAATTTTCTTTTTCCATTTGTATATGATTTGGATTACTCAGCAAGACCACATCGCCTTTTTATTCAAGATTAGACGTGCAGAGAAAGTTGTTCCATAATTTTCCTTATAACACACGTCGACATTTTATGGACTTGTAATTAATTACTTTTGTTCCTTTTTCCGTTATCTTTTGTTATCAAGGTCATCTTGCCTTTTGTCCTCCATATGAAAACCCCAACTTCAATGATGCAGCAAATGGGCGTGTCCTTGTAAAGAAATACATGAATGAATCAAGAATTCATATATTTACTTACCGACAAATCCAAGGATCTAATTTAATATACAAAATCGACTACATTTTTTTAATGTTTATTCCTACATAATCATGATTTGAATCACAATGGTTTGGATTTCTTTTGTTGCTAGTTACGGTTTAATTGTTTAATGGCATATCAATCTTCTTGGGTTATTTAATTCAAAATTGTCATTTTAGAACATTGAAAGTGAACGTAATAGCCTGACTGAAGCTCGAATTCGCTTTCTTTGATGTCGCAGTCCAGCACATCAGCCACTATGATATAGAGACAACCCCCATTCTTTATTTCTATATCAGTAATTATCAGGATGTATATGCATGACCTGGACGCTTGTGGTAAAAATGTAACAGTAATAGGAAATAGATTCGTCGATCCGAGTTCAAAGCCTGGAGGAGGTCGTTTAGATTTCCCATAGCGTTCATATCATTGGGCAAGGTATACATTCAACTATTCTGCCTCCAGCTATGAATAAATAGTAGGGCAGTCTGGGCTCATTAACTTTGGCTATGTAACCAGTCTAGGATAAGGAAAAACTT
>CM042139.1:93505989-93565989 GCA_023376005.1 Doryteuthis pealeii | reverse complement strand
CCGTTAGGTTTTAGACATTTTAAATTATATAAAGCAATCTTAACGATAGTCTATATTTGACGTTAGATAGATAGATAGATAGATAGATAATTAGATAGATATAGATGGAATGATAGATAGATAAATATGAACAAATAAATATATATGTATACATGCGACACCGCTGTTTTTGTTGGTGTTAACCTTTTTTTATGAAAACTTAACGTGGATAGAGAAAGCATCAACAGAGCAACTAGCCAGAGACACATGTGGTAGTCATTGACTCAAGTCCTTTTATCCACCACAATGACTAGCACAGACATACATATAAATATGGATATTGTGTCATAGTCTATCTATATATCTATCTTTCTCTCTGTATCTCTGTCTCTCTCTCTGTCTCTCTCTCTCTCTCTCTCTCTCTATATATATATATATATATATATATATATATATATATATATATATATATATATATCTTAATTTTATTAAGAAGACAAAAGACGGAACTCCGTATAAATCTATTATTTTATTCATTTATTTATTTACTTAATTTTTATTTTTATCTAGTTTTTTAAAAGTTTTTTTAAAGAATTAAAATATTAATAATATATATATATATATATATATATATATATATATATATATATATATATATATATATATATATATATATATATATATATTAAATAGATAGATAGATATGTGTTTGTGGGGGTTTAATATGCAAAATCACGTATCGTATTTGGGTATTAAACTGAAGTAAATAGCATATATTTTTAAAGCAACATATTATACAAATCTATGTATGATTCTTGAAGACAAATGCATTATAGGTATCAACAATTATACTCTTCTCTGTGTCCAAATGTCCATTATTTGTTATTCCCGTTCAATGAAAATATCTACAGAGTCCAGAAGCTGCATTTTCAAAGCCCTTCAATTCATTCTTCTTGGACCCTATTGTTCAGTTAACCTTTTCTTCTAACACCGTCGCCATTATGCAATTACTTCTCCATATATTGCCTTCGTCTATTTTACAATCCAAACCTCTCGCTTTGTCGTCAAAATTCCTATCTGACCACGTAAGAACATCTCAACAGCCTCGACCTGTCCACTTTATTCTCAGGGTCATCATCCGACTGTGCCCACACTCATATATCTATGTCCCTTATACCACTCGTAAATTCTTTATCCAGCAACTATTATTCAACATACACGGGCAACGACGCCATCTTCACTTTCATTTTCCTCCTGTTTCAATCCGTCTCTCTAATGTCCTCACTTCACGTTGCAATTTTGCTCTCTCTTCTTTAGCTCTTAGCAACTGAGAGCGAAATAAAACAAACACATTTGCTGCTAAGGCCTCTTGAATAGGCGGTTTTGACCAGAGTTTTATCTCTAAACGCTGCTCGTCTGGACAGTAAAACTGTGTTATGAGAGATTGTAGCGGGAAACAGATACACCTTGGCGCCATCATAGAGATACAATGCGCACAGCAGTAAATAGAAAATGAGATGCATAGGCAAATGCGCGTGTATAGACTTAGGTTTACGAAAAAGAGTATTAAATGTACAAAATTATGGATACGTCAGTGAAGGAATAGAAAGAAAGAAGTTTGGAGAAAAGACGGACAATATACTAAAGATATAAAGGGAAAAACAATTAACAGTATAAAAGAAAGTGAAACATAACGAACGACGGAAAACGATGTAGAGGATAGTGGAAGCTATAAAATATGGAATAAAGTAACACTGAAAGAAAAATTCATTGAAAAGATAAAATTGACGATAGAAAAATGAAACAAATGTATAAGTAACAAGGATTCAATATATACGAAATATAAAACAGAAATTATGAAAGAAAAGGAAGAATGAAAGAAAGATAAAAGAAACGTGAAAAAATGAAATTAGAAATAAGTAAAATCACTCGAAAGTAAACATAAATTATAAAAAGTATGGAAAATAAAAATTATGAAAGCATAGAACAAAAGAGAAGAAAAGAAAGAATAGAATAAAAAGAATAGAAACGTGGTTTGTTAGTTGTGTTTTTTTTTTTAGATGTACAAAATTACAAAACTATGAGAGAGAAAATAGAAATATGAATAGACAGAAAAGGAGAAGAAAAGAAAGAATGAAAGAAAGAGAAAGGGAACGTAGATAAAACATATTTTAAATGAAGGAAAATTACATTTAAATGATAAAGAAAACAGAACTGATGAAAAGACAGAAAGAAAACGAAGGAAAAAAAAGAAAAGACAATAAAAGAAAAGAAACGCAGAAACAAATTGAAATTTAAAATATGAAGGGATAAACAAAGAAGATGAAAGCAATGTGAATAAAAAACAAATTTTAGAAAATATAAACAAAAATAGCAAGAAAAGGAGAAACAAAAAGAAATTATGAAAGAACAGAAAGACAAGGAAAAAAGAAAAGAATAGGATGCAACGCAAAGTAAAGAAACGTGGATAAAAAGAATTGTTTTAAAAATGACGAAAACCCACAAGAAAATGAGAAAGCAAATAGAAATTATTAGACAATAGAAAGAAAGGAAAAGAAAAGAAAAAAAAATGAAAAGGAAAAGTAAGGAAATTCTGAAACAAATTCAAATTGAAAATATGAAGAGAATTGAAAAGAACCTAAAAAATAAAGAAGGACATTTTAAAAGCAAAGAAGAATAGGAAATGAAGACAAAAAATGCAAAGAAGGTAAAGCGATGAAAGAAAATAGAATTAAGCAATCAAGTAAAATTGACCAGTATATATGACGTTAAAAAGGAATTAATAAGAAAGAAAGAAAGAAAGAAAGAAAGAAAGAAAGAGCCGAGGAAACATAATAAACATTTAGTGCTATACTTTAAAAAAAAGGCCATCTTACAAAAACCTACTTTAACAAGGTTCTATTGCTGCTGCTGTGTTGCAAAAATATAAAACCTTGAAATTACTTTTCCGGCGGATTTTAGTCGTTGCAATTAATGTTGCACTGGATTTTGCAAGTCGTTCTTTTTTTATTAGACATTAGTGTCTTTATTTTTTTTCATCTTTTGCAAACTTTTTTTTTCAGGATGACGGTAAGTCATAGAGATTTTACTATTATTTGCTGAATTTTTATTAGATGAGGCTATGATGCAGGCTCAATTTCGTAAGCGGAGTTCAACAGGGTTGAATTCAGATTGTTTTCCTTTTCTATACTGGCTGCCTAAGCAAAGTTAAAGATCCCAGTCTGCCTTGTCCAAAATTCGAACTCGTCTAGCCATGTCCATTTCCTACGACTGTAATATATGGAACACATAATAAAGCCGATATAAGGAGACTAGATATTTTTTCTAAATTTTTATCCTGCTCTACTGATCAGTATTTGAGCACTATCTTGATTCAAAAGAAACGGTTTTTTTAATGATTTCTTTGTTCACTTATTAACAAAGCTGTAAATAATTATTACTTATTTGTTCAATCGGTGATTTTTGTTAAGTTCAAACGTTAACTTCATTAACATGTACGAGATGAACATTACTCTTTAGAAAATTTCTCGATCCAGTAAAAATAAGAGGGACTCATGTGTATTATGTGATGATTTTTTAAAATCAATGGAACTCCTTTTTTCAGGTTTTACCATGTTCTACTGGCTAGTATTTGAAATGTCTGGTATAATGATTATTGTCGTATGAAATGGACACGGTGATACTAATTTAAATCCTAGAGGTGGCTGGTTGTATTTCACATAGTATTAAATAGTTATGTATCCAACTATTTTCCCTCCAGCTATGCGTAATACAGTAAGGAAAACTGGGCTTTTTATCCTATTGATGGGAACCAGTCTAGGAGAAGGAAATCTCTTAATTAAAACTTCGCTTACAAATTGATCATTTGTTACAACCTGGTCTTGTGGAGGGATTGCTATATACATACTGGCAAGTATTTGAGCACCTTCTATATTTAAGAAAAGCATTAAATCGAATGCGTTATTTACTCTCTCTCTCTCTCTCTCTCTCTCTCTCTATATATATATATATATATATATATATATATATATATATATATATATATATATGTTTAAACATGTATTGTTGAAGAATATTTCTTCTTTATGATCTTTATCTGTATTCGTTCAAGTCTTCTTGTGTTTTTTCGTAAATTGGAATACAGAGGCTAGAGAAAAATATCCCATAATTACTATACAAGCACCTTCGACCATTTTTCCAGTCGTCATCGGGGCGTAGTTGTAGCGTATTATTTATTTATTTATTTATTCACTCATTTATTCATTTTTCATTCAAATTAGAAGAATCTATTATTTTTTAGGGTTGCTATCATTAGTGTGTTATTTATTAAATATGTTTAGTATATTATTGCCGTTGTTAGATGCTATTTTATTAATGTTACGTTTGTTGTTTCTTATACAAATCGCCTCGTCAATTTCTAGGCGTTTTGTATTGTTATTTTTTATGGAGTATTTTGGTATTTTCGTTGAAAATTTTCCTCATGTCGGAGGATGTGAATTTGTATGTTTTGTAATGAGATGTTGGTTTATGGCTCTTCACTCTGTGGTCCACTGGTTCAATCTCTAGTGGCGGAGATTGTGATATGCACTGCTGATAAGACAAAAGGAGGTCGAAACAGCTGTCCAGTGCTCCGGATGTCGCACATGGTGTTTGCCAAGTTGTCTGGTCATGGTAATTTAATTCAATTATCAATTATCAATATAATTCCTCTATTTATGAAATTAATATGTAATCCTTGCCATTAGGTTGTGTGTCTGCGGATGCGGGCCCCGAATTGGAAAGTCGTTGTCCTGGAGGTGACCTTGTCCTCTGTAATCCTGCGATGGGATACACGACAAATATAGGTTAAGTGGCTGCGCTTGAATTACCATTACCATTGAGTAGATGATTTGGCATTCTCCGTTTGTGGCGTGGGCTGGTGGTCCAGGTGTAGAGTTTCCACTCTTCACTCTGTGGTCCACTGGTTCAATCTCTAGGGGCGGAGATTGTGGTATGCACTGCTGATGAGACCAAAGGAGGTCGAAACAGCTGTCCAGTGCTCCGGATGTCGGACATGGTGTTTGCCAAGTTGTTTGGTCATGGTAATTTAATTCAATTATCAATTATCAATGTAATTCCTCTATTTATGAAATATATATATATATATAATAAGTCATCCACAGACACCGTGTTTCGATGTTTCATGTCCTTTCAGTGTGGCTAGACACAGCAACTACCTCAGACTAGGAGCGAAACAACGAGTGACTTTTCGTCCGCACGATTCGTTGTTTGACAGCTGCCGTAAAGGAGCAGTGTTTAAACTATTAAATACATACATTTGTTTATATATTTTAAGATCACCGGAGAGATCCAGTCTGTAAACAGACGATCATTGTGTTTACATCGTACCTTGTGTCTTATAGCTTCGATTTCTGAACCAGTAAGATATAAATTAAATCATGTGATCCCAGGGGCCGTCCCGAAAGAAGCAAGTGCCCCCTCGTCTTAAAAGGACAGGACCGGGTTTAACAGCCAATGCCTTAGGCGCCCTCAAATGGGAATGCAGAAAGGATTCACGCACTTTTGCACTTGCCACCGAATGAGCTTCAGTTTGGACCCAGGTTAAATATTCCTCCTGTCAATCCGACCAGTTGGAAGGTCTTATATAGTTACATATTCTGTTCTTTGTTAGAGCTGGTAAATAAGTAAATAAAAATGTTTGTCGAAAATATAGAGTCAGTTTTTTCTATCTTCTGTTCAGTCGAATATATTCCATTTCTTAAATTAATTGAATATTTCCATCCCAATTGTTAAAGAACTTTCAACGGCTAGTATATGATGTCGACCTGTTTCAATTATACATGTGACTTTTACATAAAGCAAGTGATATTTTATGCTTCCATTGTGGCTTAACTGTTGGCTTTTCGTATCTTTTTAATCTATTAAGCGTTTAAAATCAGTTTATCTCCATTGCTCAGAAGATTTATGTTCGCATTTAAAATATCTAATAACATTTTGTCTTCTGATGATATGTAATAATATCAGACGATAGGAAAATAATTTCATTTAAAAACTTGGTAAATGATTACATATAGATCAGAAAGCGGACAGATGAAATCACTCAAATGTTATAAAGAAGAGCTAGGTTCGCTCCAAAAGTAATTGATTAATTGCTTGATTGATTGATTTATAACTGCATGTCAACCCGTCTCCAGTTATTTTATGCCTAGACGTTAGGGAATCGTGTTTATTGTACATTCATATTAACATCTCTTACACAGATATATAATATCACTTATTCGTATCTAATAAAAATCATTTGAACACAGTTGTATGATCTTAAGTATTCTTATATGTTATGTTTTTACATACAGATAAAATACGGAGCACTGAATGATAATGCAAGACCAGGTTGTTGGAAAATTAACTAGGTTTTATTTAACACAGGGTATAGAATGTTTCTACTCTAAAAGTGACTTAACTAGCTCATAAGTGTTGTAAGCTGCGTCCGCTCAGTACGAACCCCAATCCAAAAGTGGCGGAAACCTTACTACCGGGTTCCCATCAGTCCCCTACTGATCAAGGGGAGCAACTCTATTTTCATTACGTCTTTGCCTAACACTATCTAATGATAATAATTGCATGGTTTGAAGTATTTAATTCAATTTAATAGTAGTCATTTGTTTGCATATAGGCAATTAATGATAATCCCTAATAAACAATTATAGCGATATAACCAATAATTAATATTAGTAACTAGAAACCATCTAAAGAAAAAGGCAATATCCCTTCCGAAATGGTTTACTAGTTATGACTAAATCACGTCTGATCGTCTGATCCAGTTTTATAACTATAGCGAGTGAGGTGTCATCCTCTGCGAAAATACGAACTCATGATTCAGGCAAGTTTTCTATTCGATTGAAATGAACGTAATAGTACCACTAAGGTTTGAACTGGGATACTTCCCACCAATAAATGTGTATTAAGTATGACAATTAACTTCATTGAATGCTGAGGCTCTGCTTCAGTAGTTTGAGGATTTTGATGTAATCTATATGTTGCTATTAATCCCGGATACATTCTGATCTATAGTGGTAATATCTTCTTTGATCCCTTTGAAATAGTTCTGTTTGAGATAATGAACTGACTACTATTTGTTGGTAATTTTTTCGAGTATTTAACGATATTTCTATTTTAGAGTAACAATTAAAAAATGTTTTAAAAACTTAAAACAGTCTACTTTTGCAGTTCTGGGGTGAAAAAAGTCTATAAATAACTGAATCACGCAACAACTTTAAATCTATACAACATCAATTAATGCTGTCGTTTAATTTTAAAAAACAACAAATTCTAAATGAATTAATGTATAAGTTATTTTAGTTAGAGTATAATTTTTATTAAAATTATTAATCGTCGTTGAGAAATTTACAAAAATATACATTGGACTTCATTTCATATTCCCCTAACATCTGTCCTGTATTTCACAGTCTGCCATAATATTTTGTCTCTCCTTACCCTCTCGTAATAAAACTTTTTCTTCGCTGTTTAGTCTTTTGACTAGTTGGATTCCTTAAACAAAAACAAAGATTTAGTCCTGATCAGAATGGTAGGGAAGAGCCATTAGTGCATCGTATATAACTGGCGACCATCATTGTTAAACTAACTGAAGCATAAAATAACTCCAACCAGAACAATTGCCATCAGTAACGTATGAGAGGAATAAATGAAGAATGGGACATTCGTCTATATACATCATTGTATTTGAAACAAAAGTATTTGAAACAAAACCTATAATTCCGTTATTAATAATAATAATAATAATAATAATAATAATAATAATAATAATATCCGCGATCTCTGTGAGAGGATTGCCCATGTAGTCATGCAATGTTACAATTTTGATACGCTTATTCTGGGTAACATTCATCGCAGACTATGGCCGTAGGACAACTAATTGACAGTTGAGGCAATAGTATCTGGGCGTGACAAAAATCTCATGCAATCACGGATGACTCAATAGTTTTTAAAGGAAAACAAATTTCATCATACACCTCAAAAATATATCTATTTTACTGGAAGTGGTGTCCAATGACATAATATGAGGAAAGAATAGAAATCAATTGTACCCTGTCGCTCCAGTGGATCTAAAACTGACAGTTTTAGTAAACTGTTATATATATAACGTTCAAAGAAAGAAAAACCATCAACCCGTTATATATATTTTTTTTATTTCAACCAGAAACTCAAGAAATGAATTCTAGCCTCATCAGATGGGTATTTTTAGGGATTTATAAAAATCCATGTATGAGTATATGTCTGCACCTACAAGAGCAGACAGTATGGTTGTGAAGTAAGTAAAGTCGTCGGGGCGGCCTAAAGTCGGTATCAGCCAGTCAGCGAGGGAGTATATCCCCTTTTCAATAGCGCTAGACAAAGGAGATTGTTTTTGGCGACTGTGTTGGAGCGCCACACCTACCATCAGCTCCTTACTTTACCGCACATCGAACTAGGAACCTTGTGGTTTCTAGCCGAACGCTCTACCGACTGAGCTAACCCGGTATTAAATATATATGTGTGTGTGTGTGTAAGTGTGTGTGTGTAAGTGTGTGTGTGTGTGTGTGTGTGTGTGTGTGTGTGTGTGTGTGTGTGTGGAGACCAACTGATGTAAACATATAGCTGTTCTTGAATGTATGCATATATATAACTAGCAAAAGTACATGGTCCATGACCGGACAATATATAAAGATTGGACCATAAATAGGCGATAAATTCCGATCTGAACGGCTTAGACCATGGTTTTGTTCACTAAAATTAAACTAAAATGCTGGTAAAGCTATAATAGAAAGCACGCAGTGAACAGTATTTTATTATCAGCAGCAGCTGGTATACGGACAGTTCCGCAAATCAGTTGATTTTGGTTTAATTAATTAATTATATCCCTTAATCAGTAAAAAGCAATAACCAAATTTGGTGTTTTTCTTAGGTAAAGGTTATTGAGGTCTATACAAAATTTCGAATCTGAGTGGCCTCCCGTTTTGGAGTTATACATTGACACGTACATACCAAACTTCCATCTATATATATAGATAATGATGTCCAAAGACTGAAACCAGTTAGAATAAACAAATTTATAAATAAAGAAACGAACCTAATGTGGTTATTTCAATTAATCTTTATAATGGTGTATTCTTTCAGTGAACGAAAAAGGATTATTAAAGTAGATATTAGTTAAGAAATAATCATATTAATGAAAAATTGAATTACAATAAATTGTGTGCCAGCCGGGTTCAATGATAATTGGCGGATATCATGAATGAATATAGAAATAATGTTTATAAAAAAGCATCCCAGTTAATATGGAGGCTGAGGGAATGGTTATCTCATGAATATATTCATTAAGAATGAATGTTTGCTCCATCATTCTGGGCCCGTAAACTAAAATGATTATATGAAACATTGTCACCCAAATTCTCCAAGAGTTAAAGAATTCAACACAAATTTATTTAGCCCAGAATATGATGCTTTCAATTTGGCAAGTGGGGGGTGGGGTATACACAAAGAATGTTATTCGAACGGAATTTCCTCAGAAGACAATTACCATTTTTGTAGTAAGGATTTGTGAAACATTGCAAGCACGTAAACAAGAATCTGAAGAAATGGGCTTGAAAGGATGATTTTATTTTCCGTCACGATATTGCAGGTTTCATTGCAATAAACAGCAAAATGGAAAATTACACGTGTTTTCCACAATCAGTACAACCTGGAAAGTTCCTGAAATTGAATGTGTCACTAAATATGTGTGACATAATTTATAATCAGTCATGAATTGTGAACGTAAATGTAGATAGAATTTTAAATAAAGTTCGTTAGAATTAAAACCGGCTATGATGGGTCGGTCTCCCTACGGTGGAATCAAATGGGCTGGGGAAATAAACATTTATTATTGAGAACATCAAGTCTTGTTTTGTTAATTGAATATCAAAAACAAGAATGACCACCACTGCTGAAAGGAAAATACCAAGCCTTAAAAGAAGCCTAATCTGATCACCAGATGAGACGGCGGCCGAGGTAGAAGTACAGAAATCAAGTAAGAAGATTCGTGTCTACGCTATCTATCTAACTGTCTGTTTGTCTGTCTGTCTGTCTGTCTGTATGTCTGTATGTATGTCTGTCTGTCTCTCTCTGTCTCTCTCTCTGTCCGTCTGTCTCTCTCTCTGTCCATCTGTCTCTGTCTTTCTGCCCTCTCTCTCTCTCTCTCTCTCTCTCTCTCTCTCTCTCTCTCTCTCTCTCTCTCTCTTATATATATACCTGATGTTTTGTAAGGGATATATAACATATGTTCTTGGACGGATGCTATGGCATGGAAAGACTATAGATAGGCATGCGACATGACCTAACAAACATGGATAATGTTCAGAAACTAATAACTTGACAACTTTACCACAACCTCAGTATAAGGACATACACTAACTGGAATTGAAATACAAGGAGGCATCTTCAAGGAAGAACCAGAATCATCATTCTCGTTTCATCACCCCCACCAAAATTTTTTTTTTATCTACAAATTACACTCGGGTATTTTCTAACTGATAGTGCACATTGCTCACAGACAACGGGACAAATTGTCGAGCGCGAATTTATGAGTGCTATAAACCTTTGAGAGAAATAAATGATTCTTTACCTTAAGAATGCAGCTCTGTTGAATTTACTGCACTAATTTACAAAACTTTACAACAGGGTATATATATATAATATATATATAATCACCTTTTGTTTGCAATCACTGTACCAGAGACTGTCATTCAAAGATCGGTCTGTTCAGCCACCCACATAGGTGTATGTTAAAATAATATTTTTTTAAATAGACACTACGACCTCGTCTTAAATAGACGGAAGGTTGCCAACAACAAAAACAATATATATATATATATATATATATATATATATATATATATATATATACTCAACAAATGGATATTCGATAGTACATTTTCCGTCCCTTCTTTTATGGATTATCAACTACTTTGACGACGTTTTAAAAATGTTCTTATTTTCAATAAAAAAAGAAATAAGATTCAAGAAATATTCCTATTTGTCTAATCACTTTTGCTCATCTACCTATCTATCTATCTACCTATCTCTCCCTCTCTCTCCCCTCTCTCTCTCACCTCTCTCTCTCTTTTTTTTTCTCTCTCTCTCTCTAATCTCTCACACCCTCTCTTTTAACGATTCTTTCCCTTTTTTAACATTCCTTAAATCACTGAGTATCCAGTTTAAAATAACGCATTATAAACAGAAAAAATAAATCAATTATTCCTACGATACACCAAACCTGAAAAATGAAAATAAATCCAACAGAATGAAATAATTGAGACAAATATAAAGCCAAAATATACAAAACAGGATAAGGTAGTTAGGTTAAGACAGTTCTAAGTGACAGTTATCTCTGGGTTCCGGGTTCAATCCTGAGTAGGGCAGTAACATAGAAAAATGATTAACACAACTCCTACCCCAACTATGGTTAGCGGAATGAGAACATGATATCCCCGTGGAATAAATAAAGGGTTAGGTTCAAAGTTCCGCGATGGCTCCCGATTACGACAAGAAAGTTCCCGAGTTCGAAAAGAAGGTTTCCGAGTCCGAGAATGTTCCCGACTCCGACAAGAAATACCTGAAGAAGGCCGGAGGGCATATCGGCCGGAACGTTGTACAAATAACAATGAAGATGGGGACAATAGTCCGAATAATGCAGATAATACTAATCATCAAGCCTCATCTCAAACATTCAGAGAAACAAAACAGAAACTCTAATGAAAAAACATTGAAAGATTTAAAAATACGGAATAAGGAAGGAAAATTAAATTGGAATAAAAAGGTGCGAAAACCCGTTTTTTACATACTTTCATATATATATATACATACATATATATATACATACATATATATATGCATACATAAATATATACATACATATATATACATGTTGGCTCCACAGGAGAACGTCGCTTATGAGCTCATCCCCGCTTCTCCAGCAGTGTCCTGCATGTCTAGTCTGTCTCACCCGGATGGTTTGTGAGATGGGGGGGGGGCAGGTGACCGTATAGTTGCTTCTTTGTGGGGTGCTACTTCCATGACTTGTTCAAGACTACTCGCAGCATTATTGTGCAGGTACCATCTAGCTTATTCTCGAGGCGCTTTGTCAGGGTCCAGGTGGTGCAGCCATAGAGCAGCACTGATATAACCACAGCCTGGAAGAATTGTTGCTTTTGTTTGTCAGTGAGATTGGATCTCCATATTACTGATAGTCTGTTTGTGGCCGCCCATGCCTTTCCTATTCGTGTATTAACGTCGCTTTCTGTGGATGAGATATTACTACCTACGTAAGTGAACTGTTCTACTGGCTTAAGAGGCTTACCGTCAAGTGTGGAGATGTCTCCTTTCTTTTTGAAGCACATGAACTCTGTTTTATCGGAGTTCACATTGAGGCCGATATTTTTTGCTGCCTTCTCTAGGCTATGCAGCAGGGACTCAGCCTGTGCCAGTGTGTCTGCAAGAAGCGCAAGGTCATCAGCGTAGTCTGCATCTGTGACTGTTTGTGCAGGATATCGCCTGCTTCTTGCCTTTCTTAGTGTAAAGCCTTTTTCTTTTATGGTATCTAATGATGTTCGAAGTGTATAGTCTAGGCATATTATAAATATATATGGTGCTAATGTATCTCATTGTAGGACTCCAGCGGCAATATCAAAGAAATCTGTGTCGCTATCAGGTGAGCGCACCATTGCGTTAGTGTTTTTGTAGGGCATCATTATAGCGGCAACCGTTTCTTTGGGGAGACCGTATGCTAGTAGTATTTGTTCCATTTTCCCTCTGTGTATGGAATCAAATGCCTTGGAGAAGACTACGAATAGCAGCGTTGCCTTTAGATTCTTTGCTAGGACCCCTTCTATGATCCTTCGAATGGTTAGGATCTGGGAGGTTGTGGATCGATTTCTGCGGAACCCGTTTTGGTTTTTCCTAAGGATTTTTTCTATTTCGGGTCCGATGCAGTTAAGAAGAAGGGCATTATATATTTTAGCTGCAATAGCAATAAGAGTTATGCCTCTGTAGTGTTTTGTGATTCCGAGGTCTCCCTTTTTGGGGAATGGAAGGATGCATCCTTTCGTCCATTTGTCTATTCTATTTTGTCTATATACTGCATCTCAAAGCCTAAGCAGTATATCATTGAACTTTCCTATTTTCCATACCCCAGGTGGGATTTCATCAAGCCTTGCGGCTTTTCTACCTTTTAGCTTCTTTAAGTCTTCATTAATTCTTCTATTGTGAAATCTCCAAGTTTGATATCTAGTTGTCCATCTATGATCTTTTGGGTTTTATTTTCTATTATTTTAGGGGGGTTTCCCAATAGTTTCTGGAAGTGGTCTTTCCATTTCTGGAGTCTATCTTTTTGGCTGGTTGCCTTTAGCTTTGATCTAGAGTTGCTTTTCCTACCACTGATTTCATTTACTGTTTGCCATACTAATCTCGACTGTCTATCCTCTACTGATTGTCTAATATTATTTATCTGTACTTGGATGTATTCTATTTGTTCTTTTTTGTATGTTTCGGTTAGGTCTATATGTGCTTTCTTAAGGTTGTGTAGACTGGTGCTAGTTGGGTTTGTTTTATTATGTTGGGCTGCTTTTTTTTAAATTGTTTCTCTTTTCTCTAACTGCTTCTGTCTCCCATGGGACAGAGTGTTTGGCTCTTTCTTTGGTCAGTACGCACTCAGCTGCTGCTTCTAAGTGTGCATTGACAAAGTTTTCGTATTCCTCATTTGCAGTGTAGCTTCCAGTTGCTTCTTGGAGGATATCGAATTTGTTTCTTACTGTCACAGTGTAGCGATTGCATATATCACTGTTGGCAAGTATCGACCAGTCGTATCGTACAGACTTATTAGTTTGTTTTTTGTTTCTACGTAGGCTAAGTCGTAATTTTGCTGCGACTATTCTGTGGTCGGAGGATACTCCTTCAAAGGAGGAGTATGCTTTGCAGTTCATTGCACTATTATTCCACTTTTTATTTATTAGGATATAGTCTAATTGGGCTTTTGTATTGTTTGGGCATGTGTAGGTCCATAGTTTGCCTTTTCTTTTTTGGTATGTTGTATTTAGGCATACCAGCCTGTTCTCAAGAGAGAACTCAGCTAGGGGGTCTCCATTTCTATTTGGGATGTTATGAAGGAAATCATAGGTTGCTCTTGATGAAGACCGCTCTATTAAAACGGTCGAAACAGATTCTGTCAGCAAACTATTAACACCATTTGGTTTTTCAAAAAATGTTTAAATTCATATATATATATATATATATATATATATATATATATATATATATATATATATATATATATGGGAGTAAAATGGGGAGAAGCTTTCAAAGTAGGTTTGACTAATGGAAAGAAAGCTCCTTTGGTTTGAATTCATAATTTTCCTTCTCTTAGACCGGTTGTCATATCATCGTTAAAGAGCCCAGTCATTGCTACTATTTACGTATACCTGGAGGGAGACTAGTTGGATTTGTACCATTCCTAAGGATATCAACGCTATATGCAATGCAAACAGCCGCGTCCAGGATTAGAACTCGTCTTGTTGGGTTCCTTTTTACGACGTTAACCTATACACCACACGCTTCCAAATATTGCTTAATAAATATATGCCATTTATATTCTCACTAAAAAGCTGCATGCACTGATCATATAGAACAATTCATCTAAAAGGATATAGTTTACCTTTGGTGATCTAGTTGAAACCGGTTATTTCAGCCTGACTTGGCCATAAGCTAGTTCATAATATTATTTACTCAGGTTTGGTTAGATATGACAAGCAGACCTCGTGTTGCTTACAATAACTACTATTGCTTAAACTAGTCACCAATCTAAGAATTGTATAATGTCGTTGATCTAGCAGGAATCGGTACTTTCAGTCTAAATTGATCGTAAGAATACTGCGACAAATTACCCTGAAACGCTGTTAAAAGAGTTGGACTTTTTAAAAAGTGTCCTTAAAGAAGTAAAGTCAAAAGTCAAATCACTACCCCCCTAAAAAAACAAACAAACTCATCAGCACTCATCAAGTGACCAAACAAGATCCCATTTATAGCAGATGACCTGTTCATATGCAACCGTCCAACCAACGATTGGCCAATCAGCTTGTAAGACCGTTTAATAAAAATGGCTACCTACACAGCGTTATATTCACGTCCGCACAAACGCACGCGACGTGATGTCCGATTCACCACCGGATTTAACTCGCCGACCCGACGTTTGCGTGCTCTACCACATTACTCAGGCAACTCTGACTGGATTTCCAAGGTAGGAACACTTAACCCGTAAACTAATTATCCATACCAAGGCTTAAAACACTTTAGTTAAACCTAATATTTTACCATATATGAGGGTGGAGAGTAGACGAAAAGTATCCATAAAGTGTAAGGATATTAACATGAAGTATAATGTATCAGCCGCGTCTAGGTAGACGGAAGAGGAAAATGGTGAACTCTTGAAATAGGTTTGACTAATAAGAAGATACCTCTTTGGTTTTATTTGAGAGTTTTCATTCTCCAAGACCGGTTCTCATACAAAAGTTAACGAGCCCAGTCTATTCTATTTAGCCATAGCTGAAAGGAAAATAGTTGGATTCTTACTTTTCCCAAGGGTATGAGCTCTATATGAAATGAAAACAACCATATCCAGGATTTGAACTAGTCTCTCCGTGTCCATTTCCTAAGACGGTTACCAATACACCGTGTGCCTCCAGTGAATTAAACGTCGTTCGAGGAGTTTATTTTCTACGACAATAACGACTACACCATATTTTGCTGTTTTTTTTTAGAAAGTTAACTATTATTGATTGTCACTGTGTAAACAAAACTCATATATAACTTAAAGAAACTGAATAAATGTGGAAAAGAACACTTGGATACGTCTTGGTTTACGGTAAAATGATAGGAGGTTGTGAAATTAACAGCCGATATACGTTGGTTTGAGTAGCAACGTATCATTGCATTAATTCTCAGTGTTTTCTTTTTAAAAAACTACTTCTTTCTCAACATTTTTCACAGTTCAACAGTGTGAAAGAAAACGGCTGTAGCGCTCCACGGGTTATAACGTGTCTACTGCAGTTTTGTTCAAAAAAGAATTATGAGAAACAAAGCAGAAGTTACATGTTTCTCCTCTCACTCTTATCAGCATTACACGATCATACAAACAGCGCTTAGCACTCAAAAGAATTATATAATCTGCAGAGCAGGTATAGGCAAATATCAATGACTTATGAGTTATCTCCATGTCTTTGACTGAACAGCAACTAAATGTTCTATTAAAATTTTATTTTTCATGCTTTACGAAAATGTATTTTCCAATATGTGTTATCGTGTGATACAGCAAGAAACAAATAGCGAGGAAGGTGATATCAAATGTAAGTAAAAGTAAGGGTCTATAGAGGATAAATAAAATGAAACAGCTAAACGCAGTGTAATATATATTTATAGATTTGATAAAACGGCTTTGTTGTAAACTACTGTACTCTAACTCTGTTCTTATTTAAATAAAATTAGAGTTTTATAAAAAAAAATCCTGAGCAGTTGTTACTTTAGAAGAAGAAATTATTGTATTATTTTTGCTCTTTCATCAATGTGCAATAAAAATCTTACACTCCTTTGTCAATAGTCCAGTCGCATGAGGCTATAGAATACGCCGACTGCAACTCTGGAGAGGAATAAGACCGACACACAATGGACCACCTGTTGGCTGAGAGTGGTGACCTGTGATGCTTAAGGAAGGAATCCTGTTGGCTTAGCAGGCCATGACAGGAACTCAATTTTCTTTCTCACTTTGGCTAGATGGGCTGTCGTAGAGACCCCCACCGACCAATCGGATAGTCACGTCAAACCGTTGCACGATTGTACCGACCGTATTGCTATTATGGCAGCCTCAAACTGCATCTACTGGTGAGGTTTGAATTCTGGAGCTCTGAGGAACACTGAGTACCCCTGCATTGCCCTTACTCCCATGTCCACTGTTAATGGTTGTAATAGTATATATTCCCATCTATATGTTAAATAGATAGAGCAGACTGGGCTCTTTAACCTTGGCTAGGTAACCAGTCTAGGAGAAAGAAACTTATGAATTCAAATCTGTTAAACTCAGCACAAAATATCTACCTTGTGTCAAAACCTACTCATGCGGAGGGATTGATAAATATAGATGTTAAACAGATTAAAAAAAAAAAAAAAGAAGTGTTTAAAAATGTGTTCGAAAATGAGTAAAAAATATCATACAAGAATGAAAACGTATTCGTCATAAAATACCTCATTCGGTGACATGCCGTAAAATTCAACCAACCAATCAACAAATCCTTCCTCAATAGAAACATCAATATCATCATGGATGGCTTTTAAGTATGAATAGCTAGATAGAATCCTGGAGTAATTTCTAAACAGAAGTATCCATATCATCATGGACATCTCTCCTTATGGGAACCTAAATGGTTCATGGATTAGATTTATCTAAGACATTTGACTTCTTGCACAGAGAAAAAGACACTCTCGTCGCTATAATGATGCTCTAAAAAGACACGAGAGCAATGGTTCGTTCATCCAATGGTGACACTGATCACTTTGACATAGTTAGAAAGAACCTTGCAAAGAGATACATTATCCATTTTTCTTTAATAATCTGCCTAGATTACGTACAGCAAATTACATATCTAAAGAAGGAAAATGGTTTCACATTAGAATGGCAAGAAGCAGTCAAACTATCACGCACGCAAACTTCACATATGATCTTGCGCTTCTCATAAATACACCTGCTCAAACAGAATGTCTGCTGCATAGCCTAGAACAGGCAGCAAGAGGCATTGGCTTCCATGTGAATACAGATAAAACAGTCACACACTATGTTTTTCCAGCGCCCTGTCATAGATGATAACATGAAAATTCAAAAGCAAAAAAAACAAAAACTGATCTAATCCAGAGAGACACATTGTTCTCTTTTAAATTATCCCTGTCGATGAGGCTTAGTATGCAGTGACCGTATCCTCAGCAGAGTAGTAAGATACCACAAATAAGAGATACTCATAATTACAAATGATGGTCATAACCCAATTATGGGGATCCATACAGTTAGAAGAAACTATTTATTGCCAATACCCTAATTTCCACATTGACTCGCAATGGTAGTATCTGATAGTGTTTCATCTAAGAGTCAAATAGATATATTCACAAAATAGCCGAATTTGCTACCAATACTTGAAGCCATAAAATTGTAAATTAATTATGTTAAGAAGAGTTACTAGAAGCTATAAACATTTACTGAGGATGGTTATTAGTAACTTGAAACCATTTAAACGTGTGTAATGAAATTACTATTGATAAATAGAAATAATTAATTGAAGCCATATCATTATCTGTTGAGGCGTAATTATTATGGAATTCGGGAATTGAGAGATAAAGGTGTGGTCGGATTTCTGGAGAAAAGGAAAAAGAAAAAATAAGAACAGAGTTTAAAGTTTGAACGCAACTGACCGAACAATGAAGTGGATTTAGGGACAAAAAAACGGAAGTTCCGGGTTTTGAACGGAAACGGATGTGACGCCTGGGTGAGAAACGGGAGAAGAGAAACATCTGTCCCTTTTCGCATTGGCTCTAGTGGGAGTCAGACGTGGCTCCTGGTTCCCCGGATAGGTCTGACATAGTTGTAGCGAACATGATTTACGACAGAGTAATTTGACCGTACTCTCTCTCTCTCTCTCTCTCTCTCTCTCTCTCTCTCTCTCTCTCTCTCTCTCTCTCTCTCTCTCTCTCTCTCTCTCTCTCTCTCTCTCTCTCTCTGAAAAAGAACCCACGAGCGTGGAAGAAATAAACAGCTCCCTGTGAGAATACAAACAGAAAGGAAAAACGACTGAGAAGCAATTGACATTAAAAATAAAGAACTTTAAAAAAAGAAGAAAAACGACGGAGAATTAACAGATATTTGAAAAAATAAATTTTTAAAGAAAGAAAAGAATAAGAACAGAGAATTAATGGACGTTTAGAGAAAGAAGAAACTTATTACCAAAAAAAAATAAGAAGAAAACGCAAACGACAGAGAATTAACGGACATTAAGTAAAAAAAAAAAAAAAGGAACAATACTGAAAAAACTGTTTTAAATATACTTATTAGGAGAAAAGCGACAAGAGGGTAGGTGGTATTTTCTCTTTCGTTCTGCGAATTGGGTACCATTGTTTTACTATTATCATTAGCATTATTGTAGTCATTATCATTGATATTTTGCTTTTGTTAACTGAATTTCTTTTCTCTAAATGGAGTCCAACAGATTCAAGTATTTTTTACAGGGTCTCACAATTGGTTGAGGCAGTAATAGCTGTAACTAGCGCATAAAAAGTGTGGAAAAAAGTTTTGATAGGGCCTATCAAAGAGCAGTCTTAGAAGATAGGCTAAAACAGAGAAGATATAGCGGTAGGGGAAATTTTAGCAAACCCACGAGTAGTAACGTACCTATAGTTAGGAATAGTAATGTGAATCCTGTGATAGGTATTAGAGATAGGACCAGGCGCTGTTGGGTGTGCAATTCTAAATATCATATTAGAAGAAATTGTCCAAGAAAATATTAGAAATTGGAGCTCACTCACTTGTAAGAGGGCACCCGACCATGTTAAAAGAGGAGACGAGCATAATAAGATAGCCCTCAAAACACAGCACCGTATTTTTCTAGTCGGAATATCAAAACTAAGGATGCCACACTAGTCGATTCTGAGTCTCCTGAACATAGCTTGGACAGTAAGGAAAATAATTAACAAAATTTTAAGAGCTGGCGTCAGAAGGAAAACCCCGTGCATGATAGCGATATTCCATATAGTGATGTGGATGGCGAAAGAATGAATCATACGGGTGAAGGTGATAAGGACAATAGGGAAGTATGTCACAACAGAAGAAAGCAAAAGAAAAAAGAAATGTAACAGAAAGGTGGACATTATTGGTGATAAAATTAAGTTAGCTGTCGGTGTGAAACAATGGTGATGATGACCTCCCTGCAGATTCATGTTTACTTCATTCAATTTGATTTTTAAAATATCAGCAAGATCTGCAATATCATTTCTCTTACTTTCCAAATAAATGCTGATTATTTCATCAACTGATTTAAAAAAAATGTAAAATAGATCCATAAAGATCTTTAAAAAGCCATCGAAATAGAAAGCACTGAAAAACAGAAAAAAAACTGATAAGCTGAGATATGTAGAAGAGGCTACACCCGAATTAACTCGGGCAGTGAATATTATCAAAAAGAATACTCCTAATACAGAAAAGGCTAAAATGGAGAGAGTAAATTCGGCCAGTTCTGCCGGTAGTGACTCCGACGAATACAAACTATACGTGCAACAAGGAAAATGGCGAGCATAAATAAGCAATGGAACAGAGTAGGAAAAGTAGGATACTAGTTAGCAAAAACATGGGATATAGAGATGATGGTAGGAGGAGCCAGCTTTCTGGGTACGAACCAGTGCTGCCCACAAGGAAATAGGATACCACATCAGACGATGAGGGTGAGGAAGACATGTTCGACACTACACTGAGAGAAAGAATGCCTCTTAGGGAAGGGGGCTATAAAGCGAGGGTAAGGAAGGGCCATCCAGTTGAAAAGCAGGGAGGAATTCATAAAGATAAGTTTGAGAAGAAGCCCTGGTACAGAAACTTGGTGAGGTCCTAGCAGACATGTTTTTTTTTAAATTAGTGGAGGTTGGTTTGGTGCTCTGAAAAAAAATAAAGATAGATAAATGAAAAAAATATTAAAATGAATAGATAAATTAAAAAAAATGAACAATAAAGAAAATAGTTTTTGACCAATTGAAGAAAGGCGATGATAACACAGTAGCTTATGAGCTATAAGTCAATATGGGTCCGCAATTATAAGGATAACTAGAAATTCAAATTGGAAAGAGTATTTCCTTTGGGAGAAAAAAAAAGTCAACGCACAATCGCAGAGCGGAGGAGGTATCACCTCTTTCATAAATATTTTGTAAATTTTCGTTTTGTTTTTATATGTATATGTTTTGCATTATTGTAATGTTGGATGCTCGTACAGAGGGGTTATCAGAGACAGAGAAAGACGGTACATATCGGGTAGAGGGGATGGTTAAGATGAACCCAAATTATCACAAACAAACTAATAAATAATTACGCATATTCCTGAGCCATAAATGCTAGAAGCATACATTTGAAAAAAAATTTATGGGAAAATCTTTTAGATTAATCACGATGAAAGCAATTTTGCAAGCACATTAATGCAAGCACATTAATTACTCCTTACCATATAGAAATGAAGAACAAATAAAATATTTATAGGTCACTTTGTAAGTGAAATATTGAATCCATCGAATGAGAACGTATTATTTTGTTATGGGTTGAAATTTAAGAAGGTTTAAATAAAAATCTTCATAATACATTTTTCTATTAGCTGAAAACCTGTACAATTCGAAATGAATTCCTTCGTTATTAAAGGAACCGAAAAGTGTTCATATGTCGTAAAAAATCGAAACAACAGTTCTCTTCAGTGCTATATGTGAATAAGGAAATCTTAAAATGTGTCATAACTACCCCATAGACCTATTTTCCTGATGATTCTAAGAAAATGTTTGTAGGTTATTGAATATAAAAACACATCTGGACGTCGGAACGGGGTATCTTACTTCTCTTGACGATATTTCCACGATTTTCAAAGTATTATAGGTACCTGTTATTGACCCTGACAATATCAACAAATACGAGAACACACACACAACACACACACACACACACACACACACACACACACACACACACATATATATATTTAATTGCATTAAATAATTTCATAAAGATAAAGCAACCGTATTTAAATTGAAAATAATTCTTTGATTTTTTTTGATTATGTAAAATTTAGTAAGCAGAGACGAATTGTATGTAATTTTTTTAAATTAAAAATTAAAATTAAAAGAGTTAGACCAAAAGAAAGTTAATTCCTCCTACCATATTATATGCGAAAAAAATATTATTTTATTGAAGAGATTGTTTAATTTGTTTAAAAAGTAAATTAAAAAAATGACTTAAACATTGTTTATATTTTTGATCCAACATATTTAAGTAGAATTCATTCAATTATTAACATATTTCTAAGTGAAAAAAAACATTATATATATATATATATATTATATATATATATATATATATATATATATATATATATATAGTAATTGAATAAAAAAATTGAAACTTATCTTACTAAAGAGAATTTTGAATTTGTTTAAAAGGTAAATAAAAAATGATTACTTTTTTTTTTCTTTTTTTTCTGTACGGAAGTTTAAAAGTGAACCTAAATGATTAATTTAATTTTTAAACGGTCCATAAAAAACTGCGTAACAATAAAAAAAAAATTAAGATTCAATAAACAATTTTCAATAAAATTATATTTTATTTCTTTTTGAAGGCTATGATTTTTTTTTTAATTATAAAATAATTTCAATGAAATATTTATGACAGCTTTGCATTAGTAAAAAAGCAGATTTAATTAAAATTTTATTATTGAAATTTTATCATTTAATTTCTTATTTTTAAATTAGATATGAAAAATTAACAGACCAATATAATTCTTTAAAGATCTAATAATTGTATATCTAATATTTGAAACTCAATAAACAAAAAAACAAAAAACAACAACAACAAATTAACGCGATTATCTTATAAACAGTAGTTAACATGAAATAAATTGATTGTTTTGATTTTCCATAACTTATTTGATGAGGTTTTAACTAGGAACGCCTTAACACTGTCCGCTCCACCTGTCTAATGTTACCTTATCGTAATTCTAATATTAACTGCCTTCTAAAATATAAATCAAATCTTCATTATTTTTGCTCAAAAACCAAGCCCTGGCGATATGTAATGTATATATATATTTACTCTGTCGTTAATTGTTTTATTTTCGAAGTTTCCTCCGGACATACACATGCACACAACTGCCATTTATATGTATAGATTTACAAGAGGCAATAGCTGATTGGGTTTGTTCAGAAATAAATGATTTTCACAATTCTCAGCAAGCAGGGCTAAGTAGAGCCTTATGGAAACAATGTCATCGAAAGAACGAAACTAAGGCTGAACAAATGCCAAATGATTAAACGAAAACGAACGGACGATGAAGTAATGAGCGGTGATTATGAAGACCGGTAAGGTCATTTCAACGAAGCGCTTACATACTGACGCCAGCTCGAGTCGATCCAATCAAATGGTTATTATTACTACAAAAATAGGTTTATATTAAAGGCACTGTGGTGACTGAAAGATAGAAAGAAAGAAAGAAAGAGAGAAATAGAGAAAGAAAGGAAACGACAAAAGGCAGGAATATAGAAAGGGTGCCATTACAGAACGGTTGAAGATAACAAAGAAGACTAACTGCCGAATATCGGTTTTATTTATGAAGTTCAAACGATTCATATCTTTAGTAAACACAATCATGTGCTTTGTCAGCGTTATTGGAAACAGTGCCTGAGTATTCGTTGTAAGTTTAGCGATACACAATGTATAGTTTATATATATATATGCAAACTAATATATGCGCACTCATACGCATGGATGTGTTAGTATGGTTGGACGAGTGTGGGTGTTAATATGAAAGTAAAATTATATATCATCATTCCCTGTTTATTATTATATATATTTCCAAATGTACAAAAACCAGTAGATTTATCTGTTTGTCTATATTTGTCTTTCCCTCTCTATCTATCGATCGATCTATCTATCAATCAATCTATCTATCTATCTATCTATCTATCTATCTATATGTCTGTCTGTCTCTCTCTCTCTTTGTTTGTCTGTCTGTCTGTCTCTGTCTCTGTCTCTGTATGTCTGTCTCTCTATCTCTCTCACTATATATATATATATATATATATATATATATATACTATCAGGAGTACCCGGTCTATGACCGGATTTAAATGATTTTAAGAACATCAATGAGCGAGAGAGAAAAAATGAAGAGAGGAATAAGATAGGAACATAATTTAGCAAATCCCCATCCTAGTATAAGGGCTAGCAAGCTAGTTTCGCAGATCCATTATTAATGAATAGTGGGTTTGATTCTCGCTGAATGTTCCACACTTGCGAACTTTTGTCACATCCTACCCGTGATGAACGATTCGGGTAAATAGGGAATGCATCCCATCGTTGTGTCCCAATCAGCAAGCTAGTCTCGCAAATCCATTGCAACTGCATCGAGAGATCGATCCACGCTGTATGCTCCATACCTTCGACTTTGTGTCACAGGCTACTCCTGACGAACGAGTTGGGTAAATAATGATGGTGTTCCGTCGTGATGTAATGGTTATCTTTTGATTTTCGCTGTATGCCCCATACATGTGATCTTTTATCACATCCTACTCGGGACGAACGGATTTGACAAGAGCATCTTATTGGAGTGTAATGGGAAGTAAGATAGTCTCGCCGATCCATTACTACTGAATAACGAATTTGATCCTCGCCGGATTCCCCATTCTTGCGACCTTGTTTGGACCATATAATAGTCATCCACAGACACAGTGTTTCGACGATTACCTCTCATCAGTGTGGCTAGACTTAATGCAACTTATGCATTTATTGCTCTTTTATGTGATCATTCCTTGTAAGCAAGCTATATTAAAAGCTATATTAAAACCATCTTTAATATTGGATAAACCTCAGATATTTGCAATTATGAGTTCCCTCCATGTATATTTAATAGAAACCGTTTAAGTTTTCATTTCTTTTTTTAGATCGCGGCCAAACTTTGATCTATTAATGACAACTTTGCTTTCTCTACTCAAATAAGTAAGATTTTTTTCCAGTAAAAACATCGTTGGGGGACATATTTTTTGAATTGAAAAATTTACCAATACGCACTTTATTTTAATTGTAGGAATTCATATGTATATAAGAAAGATCGATAAATAAAAACTCACTAAAAATAGGTCTGGAAAAAACATTCAGCAATTTTTTCCATCTTCGATTATTATCCGAGCTTATTTCCCTTATGAATGAAATTGATGCAGTGTGCAACAAATCCCTCAAAATAGAAAAAAAAATGCACATTACATCAGTAATTGAAACATTTTGCAAAAGGTTTTTTCCTGTTCAATCGATTTCAAATTTATTTATTTTCATTTTCTGTTAAAACGATGAAGAAAAAGAACACATCTTAATGGCTTCTGACAATGTACCCAAGACTTTTAGCAGTGGATGAGGAAAATTCGTTAATGACATAACCCGAGGATAAATGTGCTGAATTGCCTTTCAATTCAGGAAAATCTATGAAGATATCGATCGTTCATCCAGTTCATAAGACCGCCTCATTTATATCTCATAGAAAGACAATTTGGCAAGTACGACGATAATGTATATCCACTCCGACTGGGAAGAACAAAATAGGGATAGGTGATTGAACCCACCAACTATGGGGAAAATGGATAAAAGATTTCTCAAACATTTGCGTAGTTAGTGGGTTCAGTCTCCTATCAATGTTTTGCCCTTATCAGTCAGAATGGATATACATTATCGTTATGCCCCGTTTTGCCTTCACACACACACACACACACACACACACACACACACACGCCCACACACACACACTCACACACGTGTGCGCGCGCAGACACACACACACGCGGGCGCGCACAGACACTGTATCTCTGTATATCTGTCAGCCTGTATCCCTCTCTCATTCTCGTTATCTTGTTTTAGGTCTCTCTCTCTCTTTTCTCTCTCTCTCTCTCTCTCTCTCTATATATATATATATATATATATATATATATATATATATATATAACATAAAAAAATCATAATTATGAAAGCTAGAAGCCGTAACTTAGGGTTTTATGTAGTATGCACAAAAATCAGACGGTAGAGGGCAGAATCATATTTTTCGCCTGATGACTGTGCATGGAACTTCAAATACCAGAAATCTAGTGTTAATAATTATAATATTTTTAGATTTATAAATGCTCTGCTATTATGGCATCGAGCAGTTTTTCATTGAAACTTTTCTCATTTGCATTTCTCTCTTTACACCCCCCATATATATATATATGTATATATATATATATATATATATATATATATATATATATATGAGAAACTTTGTTATGTACTTGTCAACTTATAACTCAAAAAGGGTTGTCACTCAGATTCGAAATCCTGCATACAGATTAATATGCTTATAACTATGAAACACAAAATTTGGTTTTGATTTTTACTAATTAAATTATATGATTCAATGGTTTAACATTTTTTTAAATACTGTATACAGACACTTTCACCCCCACTCCACCACCGTCCACACTAGTCGGGTTTTTAACTTTCAAGATAGAAAAATCAAAAACTACCGTTAACAGACCCTTCAACTCCCAGCCCCCGTCGGCACCTTTGAACTAGCATCAAACAGCCGACCTAGACCAACGCCATCTGTAGGTTTCGTAGAAAGTTTTCCTATAAAAAAAGAATTCTAAAATAAACAAACCTACCGTTAAAAGATATTTCTACCCCAACCCTCGTCGGCACAGGTTTTGAAATTGCCATTAAAACCAATCCTCCTAACCCCTTATTGTTTAAAAAAGCCGATTTTTTTAATTTCTAAAATAATGTTATTCTAAGCATATAATTTTAGCATATGTTTTTAGGAAAATGATTTTACTAATATGTATTTTTATTGGGTGTCAACAATTTAAGCGCCAATTTTTACTTTAAAAACGAATTAAAATTAATTCAATCGATTACTTAAGGTCAAATTTTTGTTTTAGTCGAAAAGTATTAACATCATGTGTTAAAAAAAAAGAAAAAAAAAGAATTTTTTTAGTACATTTTAAACATTAAAAATTGACGAAAACGGGCACTTTGTGTGAAGTGAATTACTATACTAAATAAACTCGTCATTAAGATTTTAAAACATTTATAACAGTTTCTTCTTAGAAATCAATAAACAGTTTCTTCTTAGAAATCAATAAACAAAAAAATGAGATACACTATGTACAGAAAATTCCTTACCAGCAGAGGTCCTGTCGTTGTATTCTACCGCCTCAGCCAATATAGTTAAATAAATAAGGACACAAGTTTAATACTTAGCTCTTTAATTGTTACATTTTAGTGGTAAAAAAGAAAATAAATTCAATTAATATTTTTATCACTTTAACGCAAAAATCAATTAAGAAATGAATTTGAGTTTTTGTCATATGTACAAAACAGTTTTTAGAAAAAAAGATTTATGTTCCAAAACACTCAAAAGTTAAGGATTACATTTTTAAAGTAATATTTTAAATGTGAAAAAAATCCAAAAATAAATATTGTAATATACAAATTCTCGGTGATGTCTTTGATTCCATATATTATTTTCCTCTTATTCTCTCTCTTACCCACTCACTCCCTGAAGTTCTTACAAGAGAGAGAGAGAGAGAGAGAGAGAGAGAGAGAGAGAGAGAGAGAGAGAGAGGGATTGCGCTCCTCCGTAACGTTCTTCTACTTATAACTAAATATATGACATTTTCCAATTTCTGATATCAATTGTAGTAAAAAATGAGGTTTATGTTTTCTTTCTCTGTTCGCATAATTTTCTGGCAACCTTACATATTCATCATTGTAAAACATTGTTTTAAATGCCAATTGCAATGTACAAGTAAATTGGATGATTCGTTATTCTTTGTTTTTATTATTATTATTTTCTTGCTTGCGTGTTTTTATTTTTTGCAGCAGCTCTGTTTTTATTTATTTATTTATTTTTTTTTTTTTGTTTTGTTTTTTCACTATTGAAATCTAAAGTCTTGTATTCTTTTGGTGCCAGTTTCTGCATTTCTTATTTTGCGATTAATTGTTTCATCACACTTGTTATTCTTAATGTTATCAATGTTTGTTTTAACATGAGTAGTTCGTATGGCGTTATTTTTAAAAATAATTTGATAGAGATTCATTTTTCTTTTCTTCAAGTTAGTCATGTACAGGTCATCTCTTCTGTAATTTTCTTAGTTTGTCGTTTGAATTATACTAATAATTGTTTTCTCCACATTATTATTATTATTATTATTATTATTATTATTATTATTATTATTATTATTATTTTCACTCCTTTTCAGTTTTTCACATCAGCGTTAGCTGATGATATTTCACTGGAGTCTGAGTGACAAGTCTCGTCAGGTCTCCATGACTCTTCTGAGTTTTCTAGCCGATTGCAGCAGTGCAGTAGTCTGGACGGTCTTAATTCTTCCTCTGATTTCCAGATCCCCCAGTCTTTTTTCCAAGTTTATTGGGACCGTTCCAAGTGTACCAAGTACAATTGGTATCACTTTCACTCTCATATTCCACAGCTTTTTCAATTCTCTGGCAAGGTCCAGGTATTTATCTATTTTTTAATTTTCCTTCAACTTCACCCTGTGATCTGCAAAGTCCACGATTTGACACGTTCTCTTTTCTTTTTTTTTCTTTTTTTTTTGTTAATCAACATTAGGTTTGGTCTCCTGGGTGGGATAGGGTCATCCGTCTTTATCTCACAGTCCTAGTGAATTTTATGCGTTTCATTCTCAAGAACCGACTCTGGTTTATGCATATACCATTTTGTTGTTTGGTCAAAATTTAATTTTTGGCATAATTCAAAGTTAATCACCTTCCCGACCCAGTCGTGCCTAGCTTTGTATTCCCGTTATGATAGTTTGCTTCATTCACTTAATGCATGGTTTACAGTCTCATCTCTGTCACCGCATGTCTACATTTACTGTCTGTTGCGTCTTATAAATTTTTGCTGTGATATCATTTTTTCTTCTTCTTCTTCTTCTTCTTCTTCTTCTTCTTCTTCTTCTTCTTCTTATTATTATTATTATTATTATTATTATTATTATTATTATTATTATTATTATTATTATTATTATTATTATTATTATTATTATTATGCCCATTTTTATTTTCTCACATAAACCATATAAGATTTCATTCCTTGCGACTTTTTCACACAAGCTAACGCTAGTATGTTTTTCATGGTAGCCTGCGTGACAACAACTCTCTTCACGTCTCTAGGACTCTTTTGAAATCTAGCCAATCTTTACAAATCTGTTGTCGGGATGTCTCAATTCCTCCTCTGGTTTCCAATTGCTTGTCTGTTTTCTAAAATTTCGTGTGTATTTCCAAGTGCACCAACTAGGATTGATATCAATTTCACCCTTATATTCTACAGTTTTTTCAATTCTCTGGCAAGGTTTATGTATTTATCGATTTTTTTTTCTCGTTCATCTTCACCGAGTCATCTGCTGGGACTACAAAATCTACCCCCCTGACAAGTTATATGGGATATTTCAAAGTTCACTATCTTTTCACCACAGAACTTATTCTATTCAAATAAAGTTCTAATTATTGTAATAGGAGTCTTACTCAATTATCATGAACTAACCGTCAGTTGTTATACTTTTGTGGGACAGCTACTGTTATTGGCTTAAAGTAGGCAAAGAGTTAAGTTTAACTGGTTTGAATACCGATTTTTTTCACTTAGATTACTATACCAAAGTTCAAGAGACTAGTCTGCCTTACTATTTACCCATAGCTGGAGGGAGAATAATTGGATTAAAACCTTTCCTAATTATATTTATCTAAGTTGCAAACAGTTTGTCTTTCCCAAGTGTGTTAATGCTATTTAAGATGCAAACAGCCTCTTTGAGGATTTGAACCTAAATACCTGCAAAATATACTCCCCACAAAAAAGTCCAATACAATTTTATTACATTTTATCTGGAGATTATATATATATATATATATATATATATATATATATATATATATATATATATATATATATATATATATATATATATATATATATATATATAATACAGTTATAAAGACATTAAATCATAATGTAAAATTTCACGGGTTTTAAATGAATAAAATATTGTGCTCTATACACAAAGAGCAATGCTATTATATTTCAACGTGAAACATGGTGTCGTATGCTTTTACCCTGTTTAACCATGTTTTACTTTACAATATATACATATATATGACCTGGTGAGTCATGTGAGAAAACACAAGGATACATTGTCAAATGCTACTGACACTCAACTATGAAAAAGAAGAAATTGTCTTACTCGTACACGAGTTGACACATAACACACACACACACACACACACACACACACACACCATATATATATATATATATATATATATATATATATATATATATATATAACATGTACTTTTTCCGTTTCTTGATTTTTGAGACCTTTCAAGATTTTCAACTTCAAACATAGCAACGTAGGGTTTTGAGACAAATCAATCATTAGGTTGACATCGATGTGGGCTCCAGTTTGTGGCTGTGCTGTGCTTGTATTCATTCGAAAACAAAATTGAAGTGGAATTTGACTCTGTGACAGGACAAAGAGAAACTGTTTGTCACCGAGAACAGCGCGAATGCGTGGGATCATTATTGACTCAATGCATCTGATGTTGTTGGCAGCTGCTCATCAATCACATAGTCTACGCAATTAATGAATATGTAAAGACTTTCTTTGCGCATTATCGTGTCACTGGAAGGATAAATCTTGCATAGCAGCATATTGATATAACATGTCTATTTAGAAATGTTTTTTCTGCATTTCTACTCAGTGGGGGGTGTAGGTATTTATTTACATCTTATTACCTGAAAGATAAAGTTTCCAGCACCCCCTGAGTAATTTGTAATTCGTTTCATGGCTTGTTTGTAGAGCGTGAATGGCTCTACGAACAAGCCTTAGTCTGATGGGTAGCAAACTGTATTAACCCATTTACTACAAATTACTTTTTTTCAGTTTTAAAACCAGAAAGGTTGAATGTCTAATCACTGAAGGAATAAGAAATAATACATATTTCGAAATAAATACTGGAGATGCTTGTTGTGTGATGATTATTTGTGTACAAAATGCTATCGGCTACGCGAGTTCAAATTTTTCACATAGCATTAATACCCTTGTGAAAGGTTCGAATCCAACTATTCTCCCTCCAGCAATGGGTGAATTGAAGTACGGATTGGGCCCTAGAACATTGGGTTAGGCAACTAATATAGAGAAAGCTAAAACTGAATTGCAATCTTTTAAAATCCACTTAAATTAACATTATCTCACATTCTACTTGTATGGAAGTCTGGGATATATATATATATATATATATATTATATATATGTGTGTGTGTGTGTGTGTGTGTGTGTGTGTGTGTGTGTGTGCGTGTGCGTGTGTGTGTGTAACTGAAAACTTATTTATAACTGAAAACACTAGGGAGACTCTCCCCAGGCTGAGGATATGAAAAATTATACATAGAGTACAACGTTTTAATGGTTAACATGAAAATAAAATTCGATTCGGGCATCAATACCGCAGTGGGAGGGAAAGAGTTAAACACAACTACAGAGATATTATAACGGTTAGGATTGACTAGTTAAGTTTTTTTTCTGTTGGCTATTCATTGTTTATTAAGCTGTGCTTGGATATGACATACAGGTATTTCGTTGCTTACAGTAACTTCTTCTTCTGTTTAGACTATCATCCATGAAGAATATTAAAGATATTTAATGATATATGTAAGATATATATTTATGATGTTTGCCAATAGTCAGTCATTAAGGTTGTCACGCTGAAATCACCGGTTCCTGGTAGATCCGTGAAGTTAGGAGCCCTTGAGCCTATTCAATAGTGGGTGACTACTTAAGCAAGAACAGATACTATAAGTAACCTGAATTCTTCTTCTTTTATAGATGGGATCCTTTTACTCACTACCATTCCGTGTCAGAGTGTACCTGGAAATAATGGCAATTAAGAGTACTCTAGACTCCAGAATCACTAAATCAAATTTACTGGTATTTTCAGAATACCCCCTTAGATGTCTCACCCAAATGCAGTGTATTCTAAGTCCTCTCGACAGGCAATTTAATCAAATAATTTACAGGTTGTTCTATATTACAATGCCCTCTGATTATTGATGTTAATGTATTAGTATAAAAGGTTACCTTACCTTCCATGTAAATTCAATCAAACTGTTATGGAATCGATGACATAACCAGATGAATACCATTTCAAGCGACAATCTGTATATTTACCCAAATTCTCCACGATGGACAAGACGGGACACAATGTCAATCCTTTGTAATATTTTAACTAGATTTATTGGTATCTAAAGAAATTGCATAATTCTTAAATTGTGACGAGTTGTAGGTAATTGGATGTATATATATTTTTATCATTAGTGATGAGGGGGGAATATGTATTTGTGTAATGTTCATTCATTCTAGACGTTATTTTAGTGGTATTGTGTATGGGTAATGTTTTTGATGGTTAAAGGGGGAGGTAGGGTGATTGGGGTGTATCTAATTTCAATTGTGTACACCTTGAACATTTTAAACAATTGGAGATAGAGTGTGGGTATGAAGACTTTATTGGAATCTATCAGACATTAAACCTACACATATCTTATCCTTTATCCAATTTTTCAGCGTCCAAGGAACATTATTGGGAAGATAACACAACAAGATTTGATCTGTAGTTATATATTAAATTAATATTGGTTATTCTCTGTACAAAGATTGTATTTTTTCTCTTTGTTTTAAGTTAATGTGAGAAGATAGAAAAAGAGGATATGCCCAAGGAAACATAACAAATAAATAAATAAATAACACCACACGAAGTGAACTGTAGTGACATCACTATTTGCTGAATTTATCATACACACCAAATTATTCCTAATTAATTAACAGCCTGGAATATTATTGGCCTAATTTGTTATCCAGCAAAAAAAATAAAAATTCAGAATAAGTTAGTTCTGTTACTTTATAGTTAAATACTGACACACATACACAATTTGATTAAAATAAGTGATGTCTCGTTTCATCCAAAAGAATCTCCTCGAGACTAACTGAAGCTGTTCACATGAAAGGGATTTCAAAGATTTCATTTTACTTACATGCTTCAGATCCACCTCCAATCCTTTTCGTCTTAAATCATCTCCAAACGGGTAAAACGAGCACGTCTGTGCAAAAATCTGTAATGCCATGGATTTGAAATTACAATCAATAACAAAAAACTAAGTAAAAACTGGGCATCAATTTTATTTTGCCATAAAGAATAAATGATGTGGTGTGGCTTTTGCGGATAAAAGATGATTTAAATGGACTAAAGAAGATTACTTTCCAGTCGATACGTGCTTAGTTTTGTTTAAATTGAAAATAGTCAAAACATTAATGGAATACTCTTTATTCGTCTTACTTTTTTCAAAATAGTATTTAGTTATATTACTTTTTGTTCTTTCTTATTCATCGTTTCCGTTCTACAGATTCAAATGTGCATATATTTGTCTTACTTTTGTTTAATCAACAGAATGCATTTAACGGCATTTTTTAATACCCTGAATATTTAAATAAATGAAAGTGTGTAGTTTTTCATTTAAGTTGAACTAACAATTGTTTCTAAAATTGCACATGGATTGATTGATTGATTGATTTTAAGAGAATATCAACTCGTCTGGGTTTATTTTATGGAAGGAGGTCAGCCAAGTGCATATATTGTACATTTATATTAACATTTGTGTCTATTTTTATATTAACAGCTATTACTCATTGCTAAACAGTACTCCATCAAAAATCAGTAATCAAAAATATAAATTGAAATAAAAATATAAAATCAAAAATAGAAATTTAAAATAGAAATATAAAGATATAAATATAAATTTAAATTGCATAAAAATATACAGGTGGATAAAGTATTTATGAATAGCTATATTTCTATATTTTTCTTGTATATAATTTCAACACTGTAGAGATTAGTAATAAATGAAATCTAATAATAATGTTCCACCAGAAATATCGTGTGTACTGTTGTGGCTTAGAACCGCATCTCGTTGGCTGGTAGATGCAGCTTCTTAGATATTCGCTTGTGGATGGAATTAAAATCAGATGAAATTTCTGATTTTGTCTAGAAAACACATGTTGTGAAGAAAATACATGAACCGAGAAATTATAATGAATATAATTTTGTTAGCAATAGCTCCAAGTTAGAACAGGCTTAGGATAGAGAGATGGCGGGGAATTATTCACAAAGGACGCTGGCGAACCTGAACGTTTCGGGTTGACCGTCTGATTACGTGTCATCTATGTGTTTCGTCTCCTTTTTCTTGTCAGATCGTCAAAAGTCTTATTAACTAAATGAAGGTTCTAATTGACCTGCTGTCAGCAAATGTATCTCAAGTCAAGTGTTAACGCTTCACATATCATTATACGTGTTAGCTTCGCTTTTGAAGAAATTGGGTTTATTTTTTAATAAAAGAATGGGACATATATATATATATATATATATATATATATTATATATATATATATATATATATATAATATATATATATATATATTATACTAAAGCTGAGATTTTCAACTTTTGATCCCTAAACTGTCATTTAGAACTCTCTTAACGTAATTCATTTATCTACTAGGTTATATGTCTAATTGGACAATCGCAGAAGGTACAATTTATTTTGTAAAAACGGATTTTGAGTAGCGTCTTGGCAGGCATCTTGATCGAAATTGACCGAAAACATTGTTTTAAATGTATCAAAAATAAATTACATGTGTAATATCCTTTTGCTTTTATACTGATGCTCATCATGTTATTTTATCGATTTAGACAAAAATTTGACCTTAGATAAATTTTAATTCGTTTTTAAAATGAAAAGCAGACGATATTTTGGCAGATCCTACACTTTTTCCTAATCCCAATCATCTAGCGAGAGCTTAATGGGTGACCCACCAGGTCACTTTTTGTCTAGTATTTATAACACCGGCAATAAAAAGGAGAACATATTTCTATTAACACATGTCTGATTTTTCATCTGATTTGAAAAGCCTCCTTTCGTTGTCATCTCGTTATCGTGTCTTTGTCTCTCCCTCTCTTCCAACCTTATTTGTCACGCCCCAAGATCTACATTTCCCATGAAGAAACGGTAATTATTGCTTGTAGTGTCCCAATTTTTAACCTAGCACCGGTATGCAAAAACACTTTTAAGATTGCTAACTGGGTTTTGTAAGCTCTCACTGATATTTAACAATAAGATAATAGAGAATATCGTGTCCTTACATTAACAATGAGAGATATTGTTTGTATTGTTTTCATAAGTTACTCTTTGACGTTTCCAGTAAATGTCCATTCTGTATTAACCTTACCGTTATATTAACGATAACAAAAGTATTGCTATGTTATTCAATAGAACAAATTCTGCGTTGCACCGGACAATGTTTTCATAGACATTGAAGATATAAATTATGACTATTTTGTTTCGTTTCTGTTCTTATTTATTTCTATGGTTAATTTATAAATAAAAACAATTTATTTTAGCCATTAAATTTCGAAGTTTATAAACTTTAAAGATGATTTCATATTTTGTTTTCTTTTTTTCTCAGTCTAGAGCAATGCGTGCATGATATGAACAAAAAATTAAAATTGATTTATACTTTGAACTTACTATGAGCATAGGACTATTATTTAGCAACAGGAAATTTATAATAATAAACTTATTTTTTTAATCGTAATAAAATGATCGAAATACAAAAATTTCCTTTTGATGTATGAAATGATAAACATTTAAGTAAAAACTGTCATTAATTATAAACGAACAAAATAATGTTTGAAGAAAAATCACCCGGCTTTCAAAATGATGAAAATACATATTTTCCCGAGCGATGCTAAGTAATAGCTTTTTATATGTGCTTTGGGGGAACGCATAGTCTAATGACGATCATCGTATACACTGGGGCTGTAGAATACACTGATTGCACCTCTGCATAGGGTTAAATCCTCTCCAATGGGGTCACCTGCTGGACGTGGGTGGCGATCTGTGATGATTAAGTGTGGAAACCTGGTGACTGAGCAATCTATGCCATGCAATACTCCTGTTTGCCTTTTACTTAAGTTAGACGGGCGGTAGGTTAGCCCTTATCAGATCAATTGGCTAGTCACGTCAAGCCCTTGCACCTATATAATTGACCAAACCCTATTGCCCTTATGGCAACCCTCAAACCATTTTATTACATACATATTTACCAATGCATGAGCAGAATGCGACACAAGGTCAATTTCTTAAGCGGAGATTAACAGGTTTGAATTCAGAGTTTTCCTTCTTCTAGACTGGTTACTGGTTGCCCTACTATTTAGCCATAGCTGGAGGGAGAATATATAGATTCATACCTTACCCAAATATTACCGCTATGTGAAAAGCAAACAGCCTTGTCCAGGATTTGAACTCGGGTCGACGAGTCCATTTTCTAGGACTGACAATTATACCACACACGTTCATTTTCTCATATATGTGCTAGAAAGCAGCGGTTTAGTGATTTAGCGTCCTCGGTATAAAATTAAACTACACCTAGCGGTGAAGATCCAATTCTAGAGATCTAGGATGTGCGGAGTACCCATTCGCCGCTATTAATTACACGTCCACTCTGAACCGGAACGATAGTACCTCATATATTGGTTAAATTTGCAAATGTGTTTAAAAATTGAGTTAAAAAATGAATGCCCTACAAGAATGAATAAGATAACGTCTTCTGGAAAAAAATAAGCCAAAATAAACCAATATGTAACCCTTCGAAAAATACCAACCAAGCAACTAAACAACCAACCAAGAGTTGTTAGTTCAATTTTACTCAACAGATCACAGTTGACAAGGAACAGTATTCGAAAAAAATTAAGACTAATTCTTTATTAGTAAAATATTATAAATTTAAAAAAATCACCTGCTTACATTATGTTTTAGTTTTATTGTTTTGTACACAAAACTGTTCAGCGCGGACCGCAGAAGTTACAATACACTGCTGTATCTCCTGTAGAATGTTTGGAATCAGACGCTAAAACTGGGTGTCCTTAATAAGTCATTAAACTGCATCCGATGTTTAGGCTCCAGTTCTGAAGTTCTGGGTAACGTAGAGTACACTTTCATTGACATTACTCCCAGGTTCACTGTACCTGGGAGTGGTAGTAACTGTTAGTATCCCATTTATGTGTAAGATAGATTTATTCAAAAACTGGATAATATCGAGTGAAACCATAACTGTAGGCAAACAAATGATTATAGACAATAAAGTGTTATTTATAATAAAATGCAAAGGAAAATATAATTATGAATACAATGAAGCATTCAGAAATAATTTAGGCTTTAAATATATCATTATGCTTTAATATGTCATAAGACAGCGTGGTATCATTTTTACTAAGGATTATTATTAGTTACTTGAAACTATGTAAGTGTATGAACACAAATGATTATTATCAAATAGAAATATTTACTTGAAACCATATAATAGCACAAAAATTAGTATTATATAAGAATACTTGATACGAGACAACTTCATACAAGTTATGTGTATTAGATAGACCTTATTGATATAATATAACTGTGTTTAAACTAAGCAATTTAGACGAACAATATGTCTAGAAGAAAAATAGAAAAAAGAATGACAAAAAAGAAGGAAAGACTGATCAGACAGAAGGAAACGAAATAGAAAATAGATCTCAGGAAGGAAAAAGTATGATCAGAAAAAAGAAAAAGAAAAGAAATCATAGGTAAGCCAAATGCACACATGCACACAAGGTAAAACAAGAAAAACAGGGAGCGAGAGAAGAAGAAAAAGAACTAAGCTGTAAATCGTAGAAAATTGTATCATTCACAATTTTAAAAAAAGAATTGAGGAAAGTGAAAAATATGTTCGAAATGTAGAAGAAGACCAAAGTTCTAAAGATAGAAAAAACTCATTATGGACAGCTGTAAAATGAAAAAAGCTGAACGAGAAACGTTATGAACATAGTTGAAAAGAATTTGACTGAAGAGTTTATAGTTTAAACAGTATTGAGAAAAATGAAAAAAAAAGGTATAAAAAGAGAGGATTTATGAAAAAGATAAGAAATGAGGAATTGTAAAATGAAAAACAAAAGAAAAGGAAGAGTTTTAAAAAGCGAAAGAATTTAAGAAGAATATATATATATATATATATATATATATATATATATATATATATATATATATATATATATATATATATATATATATATATATATATATGGGTGGGGGTTGTAGAGTAATTGTCTTGTGAATGTGGAAAGTTTTTTTGTTCTGCATGTTAGAAATGTTTTTCAGATCGTAAATTGTAATTTCTCTTGTTTTTCTTCTCTTCCGGGGTTGCATTTTAATTTTGAGCTACACGGGTTTTTTTATGCGAGTTGAATTTGATTATTTTAATTAGCAGAGCGCCATTTGGAATGAAAGGTTGAAGAGATTTTTTTTTAATCTAAAGTTTTAAGTTTTACGGGAAGAAGCAGCCTTTTTTGAAAATGTGAATATTAATTTTAATTCTTTACCTCATGGCATTTTAAAATTTAGTTAAATTTCAATTTTAAATTTTGACCTTGTAGTAATATTAACAAATCACCTACCATCTTGTGTTGACAAGACGGCATAAATAGAATGTTTTTCGGGAGAGGGGCACTGGGAGCATGATTGCGTTTTAACAAATTATTCCCTGCGAAACAACAGTTCTCAAGCCGACATTTTGAACATTTAAATTTCAGTGAAAGGGAATTTAATAAAATCTAATGTACGTGTAGTTTTTTTAAATTATTTCTGTTTGTAATGTTAGAAATGATTTTGAATAATCTATTTTTTTCTGTGTTCTGAGGAGTGGAATTAATTCTTTTAATTTAATTTTGGGAGATGAGTTTCGTAGTCGGGAATGGAGTTTTTTAAAATAATAAGTTAACCGGGATTTGGATTTATAATTATCCTCTGAATCCAACTTTCTTGGGATATTCATTCATTTTGGTATTAGTAACACATCCTTGAACCAGTATATTTAGAGTATTCACTTTTTACGCGAAAACAAAATGCAGTTGATTTATCTGATTTCTGTAGTCCTATTGATATCTTGAGTCTGGTAAACTAGCACATATGGAAGACAGATTAGTGTGTTTTTGATTGCCTGTGAAGTTTCCTGAGTAATTAGTTGATGAGTCAGCAGTGTCCGTACATAAGAACCTGTGATTGTACACATGTTACAATGTGTTCAATGGAGGTTTTGTGAAACGCTGGAATTGTGTGGTTAACATGATTTGAGAGTGCTACGCAAAGGTAACGGATACAATTGGAAATTGAAAATCTGTACGTTATATGAGAGGTGAATGGGAATCTTTACGGGTCAAAAAGAGACACGGAAAGGTAGAAAGACAAAGTTATCAGTTCATATGTGTGTATTGTGTAGTGTATTAATTCGTAGCAATTTTAGAAAATGTAGTTACAAGTTGCAAGCAGTAAATAATTTAGAGAGAAAGCCATTAATGAATATGAGTAGCAAATTGCTGGTTAATTGTTTTGGCACGATATGTTTTTGTTGTTGTTTCCTGCATTTAATTACGGTATATTGTTCAATGCATTTGTGATGTATTGTGTTGGGATTATGAATATGACTTTGTACGTTTCAAGTTCACTCGATGTGAGAACTGTTGCCTATAGAGGATATGACCGGCCAGTGTGTCATTATGAATCTATGCGAATGTATTGTTGGAATGACTTGTAGTCACGGGGTTTGCATCCAGGATTGTTAGGATCAAGGTCTTGGATCTGATTAGTTTTTGTTTTTTCCCAAAGAGATCGCAGATGGCGCTGTGATGTTTCTAAAAGAAACTTATTTGTATTTTGTATTTGTAATGCAGACATGTGGAAATTAAACAACTTCGCGGAGAAGTAACATACGCCCTTGGGAAAATTAATTGAAACAACCGCTTTAGTGTCCTTTCTGTCACCATATGATCAGTTTTAGACCCACCGGTATCACAGGATTTATTCGATTTCTATTGTTGGTTAAAATTAATCCCTTTGCAGTGATGTAAAGTAATATTAATCTATTTCCGAGGTGTATGATGGGATTTGTTTCGCCTTGAAAAATATTAGATCATCCATGATTGCATTGGATTTTTATCACGCCTAGACACTTATCCATTTTATGCGATAGTCGTTAATCCAAGGAAGTGTACGAAAATTGTAAAGATTCATGAACACGGTGGACAGTTTTACGAAGGAATCGTGGATATTATAATAATAATGAAATTATTCGTCTTGTTTCAATAAACTTGTACAATGGTGTAGAGGTAACTATTAGATAATTACCAGAAAGGCTAACTAAAAAAAAATAAACCAAAAAATAAAATAAAATAAATTCATTACTAGACATGAGAGTGAATTATGTTATATAATGAATAAAGTACCCTATTCATTTTGTAATGTAATGTAGAATATTTAAAATTAAAAGTTAACGTTTAATTTGGGAGCAGCGTCATGGTAAGTTATGTTAGGTTCATGTAGGTATGACAGGCAGACATGGTTCTTTCAGTGCGTGTCGCGCTGCTGGCCACTTTATTGTTTGATTTGTCTCCGGTGAACCTGCTTGATTGAAAGTCTTGCACCCACGTTGAACAACCCACATAAAAGTTGTGGAAGAGCTGGTTCAGACTTCTCTCGGTTCTGGTTGGATTTGAAGATGATCAAATTTACCAGTGCTGTCAACCACTTCAATGACTCAGAAACGCTTGTTAACGGGTGTATGTTACAAAATCTTAATGTATTATACAATTATTAAAATTATTTAAAAACAACAAAGGGGTTTCAATATCGAAGTTGAAAGTAATGTGTTGACTGGCGATAATCTATACAGTTAATAAGCCTTAAGTATATAAGATATTCTAGTTGAAATGATCAAGTCCAGGACTTTGGATGGCAAGGCAGTGGCAAATCGGCAAGGGCTTTGAAATCTTCTGTCAATAGAAGCAGGTTCCGATCTGTCATTTCCTTTTTCGGGGTCTTCTTTTATGGGGGTCCAGTTCTGCGAATACACGATTCTGATTGGTCAGCAAATAGAAACTTTGGACCAGTGGCATCATAGCGTAACCATAGGGGAGGATAAGAAAAATAAAACTGAGGTCCGTAGTCGATTGGACGACCAATCAAAACTATGACATTGGGTTGAACACCTTGGGGAGGAGGCAATAGTTCCACCCCACTTTTCTTTGATTCGATGATATTCTGATATTGTGTCAATAGCCTTGTGCCACACTTTTAGCAGTAATCTTCCGATCAATTTGTACTTAGTCTGACATTATACATTTGAAATGGATATTTTGTTGAGCGCCTAAATCAAAATTGTACTTAGTTCCTTTTTAATTGTTTTAATAATTCAAACGACGCAGAAATTTTCGTTTTGATTTGCCCTTTAAATGAACCCAGTCTAGTCAGGTGCAAACCCAAAACAGTATCAGTATTCCTTTTTTTTTCTGCACAACCTTATCAAAAGTATTGTAACTAACTTTTACTAAATTATCATTATTAATTTTTTAAATTCAAATTAATATCGCCAGTCAACTTATAACCCTATGATAGTGTTATACAGACGTGATATTCTGTAGCGTGATATTCTGATTGGATTAGAATGTCACATGACCAAAATCAGTGGTAAAATTAGAGAGTTGAGCTTAAACACTCCACGGAACCAGACGCATATAATGGCGTCCTTTAAGTTCTTCTCCACGTGTGTAAGAGTTTGGTTCTCGGGAAATAAATAGATAGCAGAAAGAACAGATCGATGTCATCGTGTTCATTAATAAGAACCAAATGGATGCGGAGAAAATCAACACCTAAGATACATCCCGGGACAAAAGACCTAGATGAAGAGAGAACTCAACCTTACCAGCAAGAATACTTAGAGAAAGTTAGAAGAAACAGATATACCCTAGATAATAATGATAAGGGTATCTAACACGTGGTAGGAAATGGACAGAGTGACACGTGTTCAAATCCTGAGCAAGGTTATTTGCATTTCACATAGTTCTAATACATGTAGGAAAGGTGTACATCCCTTCTCCCTCCAGCTATGGGTAAAATAGTAGGACAGACTGAGCTCCTTAACATTGGCATGGAAAATGGTCTGAATTAAAATTTGTTAAACCCCGTTCAAAAATTGACCTTGTTTCACATCCTGCTTTTGCGGAGGGGTTGGGTAAATACATGTATGGGTTACAGTCCGCGTATTCTAGGTCCCACCAACATGCTGAAGAATACGCTGACTACAATACTGCAGAGGGGTAAATTCCCACCAATGTGGCTCCCTATTGGCTTAAGTGAAGCTTAAGGATGGTATCTTGGTGGATAAGCAGTCAATGGCATGCAACACTTCACTTTAGTCTTATTTAGGCTAGAGGTGCGGTCAGAGAGGGCCCCTATGATCAATTGGCTAATCACGTCAAACCGTAGGTGATTGTCCCGGTCGTATTGTTCTCATGAAAAATCCCAATTCTTTTAATCATAAATGTGCTAGACGGTGTCGGTTGAGGGTCTTGATATCCTGTGTATAACATTAAAGTGAATCGAAGTGAAATTCCAATTCTGAAGGTCTGGGGAGTGTGGAGTACTACTTCATCATTATTACACCCAGGTCCTCTCTGAACAGTAGTGATAGTACCTGTTAGAGTCCCATCAATGTGTTATATTTTTTAAAAATGTTCGGTATAAAATAATATGATTGATATGCCGTAAAAACCACTTAACCATCCAACCCAAAAAATTCATGTTCCATGTTAAATGAATAAATGAATAAAGAAAGAACGAAGAAAGAAAGAAAGAAACAGACTGAAATAGATAGATGGATAGATAGAAAGAAAGCGATTGATAGAGAAAGATATATAAGGACAGACTATGATAGATAGATAGATAGAGATAGATAGATAGATGTACATTACTAATTTTTCTAAATTTGTCTTTCGATTTATTCTTTGCACGATATAGAGGAAAACATATCTTGACCCATTTAAAAAATATTTTGCTCGTTTTCGTTGCGTTCTAAATATTCAGCCTGTTAAAATATTAGAATATTATCGATGGAAAACATTGTAAATAAAACATATAATCACACCCACACACACACACATATATATATATATATATATATATATATATGTGTGTGTGTGTGTGTGTGTGTGTGTGTGTGTGTGTGTGTGTGTTAGGGAATTGATGTAATTGACTTCGTACAAAATCGATGACAAACTTAAAGAACTAAGGATATCGCCATTCTGATGGCACAGTTGGTCGCGTCCAATCCTCGAATGTGAAGACATTAATTTTTAGCCAAACCCAAACTTGACAACTACTACAAATCATTCACACACTCTGATAACTTTTTCTTTTTTTTCTTTCTCTAAACTCTTTACCCCACCCCTCAGCTGTGCCCGCATTGAACAAGGCATCAGGAGGCTGACTATTGACTGTGAACGTAGTCCTTGATTGCATCTTTCTCTTGGGAGCGGACGACTTCATCAAGCGCTGCCACCGTAATTATTCCTTGCTGAATTGCCATTATAGTATTCCAGCGAAAAGTCTACCCTTCCTTGTCACTGTTTTTCAAAGAAACTTTCTGGATTCAATCGAGAAGAAAGAAAAATCGATGGAAATGATTAATGATACTTTTTCAACCAATTACATGTAGATTCGTTCGGGGAAGGGTTCGAGGCTCATTTAGTAATTGTTTCTCAATTTGGTACTTAAAGACATTTAGAATTGTAGATCGCATAGAGACTCTGTTGCATAATTTTGTGGTGGCGAGGGTTTTTGACAAGCCCTGTAGCGAGAATTCTAAGGGGCCATTGCTTTTCAGATCAGGGGATGGAAAAATACGAGCAACGGTTATAGTCACAAATGACACCAGAGGCGAGATGGTCGCGAGTCACGTGATAGAGTTAGTAAAAAAGTCAGTTTCAACCTAAATGGAACGTAGAACTGTATGGTGAATCAGGGCAATGCAGTAATAAAACCTTTGATCAGAGAAAAAAATATTGTAGTTAATTAATGCATGACTTAAAAAGAAGCCCTTAGAAAATGAAGCAGCAAGAAGTTAGAAGACTAGACACGCCGACCGACCAAAAGAAAGAAGGTGAAACAACCACTAAACAAAGAAGATAGAAAAAAAGTAAGTAAGTCACAGTCTTAACTCTGTCTGTCTGTCTTTCTCTCTCTTTCTTTCTCTCTCTCTCTCTCTCTCTCTCTCTCTCTCTCTCTCTCTCTATCACACGAGAACTCTCTCGATGTATATACCCAACGAGTGTGTATATACTAGTGGTTCTGAATTTAGTCAAAATCAGAAATCATACATCTTTCCCTAAACCATCCATTGTGTCTTTTTTTACTGCAAGATAATTGTTACCATATGACACTAACCATCTTTTTCATTGACTTATAGCGAGTGATCTCCATGGCGTAATGGCTAACGTGTTCAACTGCTAACTCCAGTCTCTTATTATGTTCACTTTCGGTCTTTTACCTTTGGGAAAAGTATAAAACCTTTTTATCTCCATATATATGAGTTACATAGCTCCACTCCCGCCTAGGAACGTTAGGAGCTGATTGTAGGTGTGGTGCTTCCCCTCAGAGTTAAAAACAATACTCTAGGTCTATCACTCTCCGGCTGTTACTCCACAGACTTTACTTACTGTTCAACTACAAGGATGGCTCTAGAATTAAATATCCCATGAAGGTTGATACAAAGAAACCAACATCATCTTCGAATTTCTTGGATGAAATTATTAATAATTTTATTTTTCATCTTGTTGTAGCTTATTTATCCATTAATAATATGCATAATAGCCTTCTCTCAATATAACTGCCCATTAGACCTTCACCCAATGAAGTTTTAGATAAACTTGCTAGCTATCACAGCACGTCTTTTTTCTTGTGTTAGGTTCAATGTGGCGACATCTCGTCTGACCCAGATGTATTTCAATTATTTCTTTCTCTTGTTACTTAGCAATGATTGTACTTTTGGGGCGTAGACTCAGTCTATAACAAGTGCATGCCCATTGTTGGAAAAACTTGCACTGATCTGAGAGTAGTAGAAAGGGACGTAGAGGGGGAAGAAAGGATGACGCTAATATTACCCCCCAGCTGTGCCATACTAAGTAGAATGTCCGTAGTCTTCGTCATCTTGATAATTTGTAAAAGACGATATGCCGGCATTGTGTCCTAAATTGTAGATATAAGCCTTAATTGATTAATTATAATACATAGCCACATTAATCTGAGTGACTAGAACTCTATCGATGGGGCTTATCCTCAGCCTGGTGTGGTCTTCGAACTGAATCCCCAGGTTTTGACACACTCTTGACAATGACATATATATCGGAAACTATGTTCTCAAAATTAAACCGAGCTAGCCATTTTGTCCAACAATATTTCTTCCGTGCATCATATGAATGGAGAAAATTTCAGCATTATCGTCATTGAGCTGAACTTTCATGTTCAGTTGAAGTCTTAAATTAATCATATTGCTCCACAGGTAGGAAGACATTACTGGAATGTACGTTAGCTTTTTGGAATCAACGGACATGTCTGTTTGAATTATCGTGCAAGAAAAACTATGTCGCGTGTTGTTCCTTAGATCCTGTGTTTGATATCGTTTGAAACCAAAATTGGACATTTTATTACCACTGAATTCAGCGTAATCGGAGTATGTTCTTAACGTAACGTAAAAAAAACGCAAAGAGATATATAAATAATGTAAACAAAAAAAGAAGGAAAGAATGTCTCTTCAATTGACGTAACCAAACAAATGACCGGAAGAGGTTGTGACCACAAAAAGTGCTTGGGCGTTCTTACAAGAAGAGAATTAGACCACGAAAAGGGACTGAGTGTTCTGACCGAAGGAGACGTAACCATTCCGAAAGTTGATAGATTCAGAGTCTGACTAAAAGTTCAATCGAAGATGATTCCCATCGAGCTCTGTGTATGCAATCCTAACGTCCTCGGCTTTCTCTTGCTCTTCACATTCGACGATATTCGGTGAAGGAAAATATAAACTATACTTTTACATGTGTTTGTGGCTTTCATCAAGTCCATCTGCAGTATACAAGGACTACAATACACTGTCAAAAGCCTCAAAGATCTCCTTATGGCTCATAGTTGTCTAATCCCAGATGATCAGCTTGCTCTCAAAGAGGTGTTTGCATTCTATAGAACTACGACTGATATAGCAAGTTGTCTTTTCTTTCTTGGACAGGACCGAAATGATTTTGAAATATGAACGGGCTATGAGACCACCAAAGAGAATCCTAACAGTTATTCCACTTGTGTCATCTGCCAGAGCAACCGGTGTATTTTCACCAGAAAAATGAGGTTAATGAATATTTTACCAGTCCCACCTGTCGGTGTTCGGTTTAAACTAGGTACACTGCCATTTCTACTGGATCATATACGCTCTTTCACATGTATTCAACTACTAGAGTATTGTTTGTCATTTCTGCCTGAGACAAACCAAAAGTTCCGATACCTTGACCCCTTTTCATTGTTTGCACTCAGGTATCGATGTCGAGTAGTTTCGCATTGAAAATCCCATAATAATATCCATATTTACCAAGACGTACGCTCTCTGAAACACACGAATGAAGTTATCTGTCATGCTTTCTTTAGGCCCACCGAAGCTACATGTTATCAGTATGATGGAAAATAACTGAGACAGCGGTGTTGGTACACTGTTGACATCAGACCCCACCCATGTTTGTCTCCAGTGTGCGTCATCCTCCAGAAGTCCATATTTGGCGCAGGCTTTCCTGTAGGTCCAACAAGTCTCACCAATGTATCTTCGCAGGTCTGTGAACAATGTAGGACCTCTGAGAGTGGGGAACTGCGGATGTAGAAGTAAGCTGATTGGGGTCCAATGTATACACGGTCTCACTGAAGATAGTAATTTTACTACTACTACTACTACTACTACTACTACTACTATGACGACGACAACGACAGTGACGGCGGTTGCGTTTTTAATTTGTTTTCCTTTTTTTTTTCTTAATTTTCCCCTTTTTTAAATATGTATATATATATATATATGAATATATATATATATATATGTGTGTGTGTGTGTGTGTGTGTGTGTATATGTATATATATATATGTATATATATATATTTAAAAAATTGAATATTGCATTTCTAGTTAATTTTAGGAAGAAATTAAAATGATGTTATTTCAAAAAAAAATTTCTTATGAGATTATCTTAAATATTGCCATATATGTAGTTTGACTAAAAAAAAAAAGGATTTTAATTTTCAAAATAATTCCTTTGAATAAAAACATAAACAACAACGTAAACAACAACATTAATAAATGGCTTTATTTTATGTCTTGAGAGTATCTTAAAAAACTTATTAGAGTAAGCGTCCGTGGCGTAGTTGGCGTTCTTTTGCTGTTACTTAATTTCAACGTTACTACTATTCTTTCGTCTTTCTCTTAAAACTTCCTCTATCTCCTCCTCCATGGTATAGATGTCTATAGGACTTCTATCATTTTTATTAAAATCTATTTAGCGCTTCGTTTTGTGTCGAGGTGGTGCATCCGTACAGTAGCACTGATACCGTTATAGCCTGTAACATTTTTTATATATCTTAGTGAGATCAATGGGAATATTGAAAATCCTTCACAGACAAAGTCAACGTAGAAACATATATATATATATATATATATATATATATATATATATATGTGTGTGTGTGTGTGTGTGTGTGTGTGTGTGTGTGTGTGTGTGTTCATAGATTGTCTGTGTCTTTTTTATGGTCTGCACTAATAACGTTATTTGTACCCTTTTTTTCTGTTTTCCAAACGAGTTTTCTGTAGGATAAACATCTATGAACTTAATTTCTCTTCGCATAAATAAGCCGGATTAGCCAGATCCGCCCGGTAATCTCTCACAAAACTGAAAGTAGCATATGAGCTCAGCAATCCATTTTAGAGTCTTTTAATACTATCGCCAGGGTTGTAATTATGTACGTTGTCCGCAATCAGCTTATACTTCAGCTGATGTAGAGATGAAACAAAACAAAGATTTATGAGTTGGCTGTTATTACATGGACAATAAATAAGGTGAAAGAGGTCTTTGGTCAGTAAACCGTATAGCATATTCAGATGCATATAATGTGTGTCGAAAATGGTAGAGGAAATTGCCCAAGGGAAAATAACTCATTAGGATATTATTACTTTAATAGGATACTCATTGTATCGTGCACATAGGATAAAACCAATTCATTCCATGACACAACCATCTACTACATCAATGGCAAGTTCTCTCTGACTGTGTTTAACCAGATAACGCCTACACCAAGTATATATTGTGATGAAACATGATACTCATGTTAGGGTAATATTTAGGAACAGGACTGGCTTATTGAATTTTAACAAAAATGTATAATAAAATCCCTGGAGGGATCTATAGAATGGAGGAGGAAAGTCACAGAGGGGAGGGGAAGTAGTAGTAACATTGAAATCAAGTAACCATCAGAGAACATAAAGTACGTTATGAACGCTTAATCTAATTGTCTTTTGTAAATACTCTTACTATATAGAATCAAAGAATTAAAAAATTATCCCTACAAAAGTATTCAATAACATTGTTGTTTACTTGTGGCAATATTCAAAGGACTATTTTTTTTTAAATTAAGATAATTTTTTTAGTGAAATATATGCGGGCAATATTTAAGTGAATACCATAAAACGTTGTGTGTGTGTGCGGGAAATAACATTAATTTGTTTTCTACTTTAATTTAATTAGAAAGGCAAAATTCAAATTTATATCAATTTGAAAAATTTAATCGTAAAATACTTTTTTAAAAAGGGGGAAATTAATTAATAAAAATGGAAAACAAATTAAAAACGCAGTTGTTTTGTCGGGTGGTGGGTGGTCGTCATAGTAGTAGTAGTAATAAAAAAAAACGATCTTCAAAGGCGAAGTCATCAGAAGGATGTATACGGTGCAAACCCAATCAGCAGGTGCGCTTCCTATTGCTTTTGATATTGGTTCACTGTCAGAGGTCAAAAAACAATTTGTGTTAAGCATTCGTGACGTTCTTGACGTTCCTTCGTTGTCACTTGATTTTAACATTAATATACTCCTCTTCCCTCTCTCTCACTGAAATATCTTCTATTTCCTTCTCTAAGGGTCTATCATTTTTATTGAAATTTATTTAACCAGTCATATTCCAGAATTGTAGCTTAACATGAGTATACATTTTCATCATGATCGTAAGACTAGTTTAGGTTCTGACTGGTTATACAGAGAAAGGATGCTTGAAAAGTACTTGAATTTTATACTATATATTATATACGGTTATGCTTTATTCAATAATAGCGACTATTTTCTCAATTGTTCTGTTTGTTCTTGAGCGCTAAGGCAGTAACCTTTCTTTTCTTATACATAAGTTTGTTGAATATGTTTGATACTCTTCGTGCTCACACTCTGAATGAATATAGCTGGATAGCTTAAACAGCTATTGATAGTTGCACACAAAAAAAATTCTGTCATAAACACACCTAGCAAGAGTTATCCATATGGGCACCCAGTTTCGCTAAGATTTTTAAGTGCGCTCTGCTTGTTGGTTGGTTGGTTGGTTTGATGGATTCACTCCTGTGCATTAAATCTATTTAACACATAGATGTGAGTACCACTCCGGGTCAGAGTAGACCTGGGAATAATGGTAATAATGAGGTACCCAACATTCCCCAGAGTTCCATAATTAGAATCTCAACACTGGGCGCAGTTTGACGTCATAGCCAGGACACTAAGCCACTCAGCCACCGCTTCTACCACATATGATAAAAAGGATTGAGGTTGACCATAAGGAAAATAGGGTCGGGGGGAATCATATTGGTACGAGGGCTTGAAGTTACCAGTTGATTGATAAGAGAGGACTTCTTCGACCGCCCGTCTAGTATAATTAAGGGAAAAAGTGGAGTGTTGCATGTCATGGACTGCTCAGCCACAAGGATTCCGTCTTTAAGCATCATGGATCGCCATTGGTGGATTCTATCCCTTTGCAGAGACGCAGTCGGTGTATTCTACAGCTCTAGCAGACAGGGTGGGGCACACTCTTGGAACTGCATATAAGCCCTCCTTGCCCGGGTATTAACGGGTACTAGGGTAGTTGTATAACACCTGCTAATATGAATGATTGTAAAAAAGATCAGTGAGTCATACTGGAGAAATTGATTGTCACTGGGTGCCTCAAACTTATGACCTTGATCCATGACTATTATAAGTAGTATAATATATTAGCGGGATTAATGTTATAAGAAATTTTAATGTAGCTGTTTGCAAGATAGATACATATCAATTACTAATGGATAATTATTTCGATTCTCATTGAAGATAAGATATTTATGGTCCCTATTCCGAAGAGAGACGAATAAATTAGTATACGAAATATAGCTAGGCTAGTAGACCATAGTAAGAAATTATGGTGTCCATGGTTGCTCCGTATTTCAGGCCTTGTACCGATTGATATCGTTGATATTTCTGTCTCTAAGATCATTCTTCGCAGTCTAAAATTATTATTTAAATCTTGTTTATTCAGTTTTTATTTCTTATTTTTCTCTATTCAGTTTTTATTTCTAACTCCCTTTTTCGCTCTAATATTAGCCTCTTTTTCATTTTTAAAGTACTATACGTTAAGCAAAAAAAGAAAGCATTGAAAAAGATTAATTTTGAATGGAACAGTCACAATTACAAAAGTCTATAACTCATTTCCCACCAATTCTCCACCCCATTCCCCACAACAGTTCATATAATTCTTACTTACTCCTACCTCTACCTGTTTTTTAACAACCTTGCGTGTTAAAAAGAACCAGGAAGCAACTTGATTACATGTACACCTGAGAATGGCACTAAGAAGTGCTGTTAGTACTAGTGATGGAGGACGTATCAACCGACTCCACCAGGATGTTAAAAAACTGGCAAGAAAATAGGAAAAGATTGAGAGGTAACACGTCGGACATGAAAGGTTCATCGTATTTAACACTATATATATATATATATATATATATATATATATATATATATATATATATATATATATATATATATAATTTAGGCCAGCATGGGCATGGATTTAAAGGTGCTTGATTACTGACAGTCTCTCGCACATTCGATTTTAAAACAAACTTCGTTTGAAAATTGCATACACGAGTAACAGTCAGTAACCAAGGACGTTAACTTCATCTACACGCTACCCCTAATTCGATATACATGATCTCTCCAAGATATTGATCACTATTTACTTACAAATATCACCCATCATGTTATTCAATATTGATATATACATGTACATATACACATATACATATATACATATAATAAATATATATATATATATATATATATATATATATATGTGTGTGTGTGTGTGTGTGTGTGTGTGTGTGTGTACTACATAAAGATTCATTCTTTGTTTTGATCCTTGCTCATTTGTATATTTGGGTGGTTAAAACTTTCTCTCCTTTGTGCTTAAAAGATGCTGGTCGTCATACGTATCCTGACTTTATTTTAAGGGACAATCTCTCCATTTAAAATAAAATAAAATACTTAACGATTATAGTCGTAAAAACATTCTCCCTTGATCTACCGTTGTCATCTTACAGTGTTCAATATTAGTTGGGCGATCATTTAAACAACAGCACGCAAAATGAATTAATTCGGCATTAAATGACCCAAATAGTTATGATATGCCTTAAAATAAGACACTCAACCAACCAACCAACCAACCAACGATGTTTCAAAAGCACAGTACTTGTTAGATTTGGTGCTTACTGTCGGTTCTATCATCTGGTAATTTTATTTTTCTATCTAAGTATAATAATATTTTCTTTTTTTAAAATAAACATAGAAGCCTAAAGGTATCACTTACAATATCTACACCTTTAATAAACAGAAAAGAAGAGAGAGTGAGAAAGAGAGAGAGAGAGAGAGAGAGAGAGAGAGAGAGAGAAAGAGAGGGGGTGAGCGAGAGATAGAGAGAGGGGGTGAGCGAGAGTGAGAGAGGGGACAAGAGACAACACAGTATACAGAGTTTTCCGTTTTCTGGCAAGACAAGCAAGTGGGTTTCATTTTGGAACAATATGCTGCAAAAGAAACAGTTATTTCAGAGATTGGAAGCTGACGTCTCCGAGAGACACACAGCTGGTAAGAAGTACAAAATAAATATGTTCTTTCACTTGCCATCGTTGCCTCTAAACAGGAAAAGCGATTCTATATTTGTCTGTGAAATACCTAATTATTTCTGTTTTCTTATAAGGAAGCCTTCTTCACTTCAGAGTGGTATGATATTATTTCCTGCGTTGTATATTGTATTGTGATATGCACATATATTGTGCTGACCACCTCTGCCAAACAAATAACCCTCATATATATATATATATATATATATATATATATATATATATTATATATATATATATATTCACAACCAAACGATGTAATTTTTCTCTACGCTTCAAAAAGTTTGTATGAAACTGGTAGTAATGGAAAAGCCAAAGAGCTAAGTTTATTTCAAGTTTTATCCTGTACTGCTGGACGGTATTGATCACTTCTTTTATTAAGAAATACTTTTAAATTCTTGCCATTCTAATATATATAATTTAATGTACCAAACTTATTGGTAAATCCTTGCGGTGAGAAAAAAACCAGCAAATAGTTTGATTGTAAAAGTATACTATCAAATATCAACCGGGATGAAAAAGTATGAAATATTTAATAAAAATACAGTTAAATTAAGCTACAGCTGTACACCGAATGTAGCTAATATTATTAATAAGTTAAATACTAAAAAACTTAATAGTGATCGACAAACTAATGAAACTCCTAGATTTAACTGTAATGATAGGACTAGGTGTCTTCTTAGGGGTAGATGTAGATCTAAATGTATTGTATATAAAGTGGAGGTTTATGAGGGTGACCCAAACATTTCTAGAACTAAAAAAGTTTATATAGGCTCGACTCAAAATGAATTCAAAAAAAGATTTTATAACCATAGGTGTAGCTTTACTAATGATAAATATAATACTGCTTTGTCTAGTTATGTATGGAAAATCAAAGCTAAAGGTATTGACCCTATTCTAAAATGGGAAATTATTAAAAAATGCAATAAATATAAATCTGGGGATAGATATTGCCATTTATGTATGGAAGAAAAACTGGCAATAGTCACTTTTTCAAATAATAGGGAACTTTTAAATAAAAGATAAGAAGTTTTTAATAGCTGCATTAATAAAAAAAAACATGGCTGCTTAGAGAATGTTAATATCTATGGCTTCTTAGTTTATTGTATATGTGATAATTAGCGTTGTTTAAGGTATTTATTAGAAAAAATGTAGTAGTTTCAAATTTGCTTAAAAATAAGAAATAAAAATATGAAATAATAATTATAAAACCATTTTTTTTTAATTAAATATATATAATAAAATATTGATTTAATAGTGTTCTTAGTTTTTTGTCGTTTTTATATTGGTCGTTTTAGTTTATGCTAATTTATGTGATTTATTTGAATCACAGTGGTAAGTACTATATTTAATGCGTTTGCTCCTAGTCTCTTTAGTCAGATCTTAGCCCTGAAGAGCATTAAGCGAAACTTTAAGTAGGTTCGTCTGACTCATTAGATTTATCTTATATATATATATATATATATATATATATATATATGTTGCAAATGTTTAGCCACACTGACGAGAGGTGATACGTCGAAACACAGTGTCTGTGGATGACTATATATATATATATATATATATATATATAATATATATATATATATATACCCAGAAATATTATCTTTATGAAAACTATATCAGCTACATATTTATAAACGTCAGGAATTCATGATTCGCCTAAGATTAGCAATATTTCATATTTATATCCTTGTAACACGGAACCTACTGTCTTTTGTTCCGTCATGTTTTTGCGAAAATAGCACAATGCGAAAATAAATTAATTAATCAAGCTGGTCGTCAATAAAAAGAAAGAAATATAAACCTTATTTATATTTAGATTCAACAATGTTCCTTAAAAACAATCCTACAATATAATAAAAGGAGGTATAAAAAGTATTAAAAAATACGCGTATATGATCTATTTCTGAATTGATTCAGAGTGAAATAGCTAAGTTATGCTGAGTAGTGATTTTACTATTGTGTTACGTAGAGGGTGTTGAAAAAAACAGATAGACAGAGAGAGGGAGATGCAGAGGGAGAACGATAGAGAAACAGAGAGAGAGAGAGAGGGGGGTAGAGAGAGAGAGAGAGAGAGAGAGAGAGAGAGAGAGAGAGAGAGATGTGCTGTGTAGTGACTGTGCTATTTTGTTTCGAAGAGGGTCTTGAAATCTTCAGTAGACAATATAGATAGATATATAGATAGATAGATAGATAGATAGATAGACAGAGTCAGTGAGTTGGTAAAAGAGAGACAGAGAGAAAGAGAGAGGGAGAGGGAGAGGGGGGAGACAGAGAGAGACAGAGACAGAGAGAGACAGAGACAGAGAGACAGACAGAGACAGAGAGAAAGTGTGAAATGTGGTGGGTACTGATTCTATTTACGCCGAAAGAATTGAATACATACATACATATATATATATATATATATATATATATATATATATATATATATATATATATAGAGAGAGAGAGAGAGAGAGAGAGATAGTGAGTGAGTGAGTGAGTGAGTGAGTGAGATTAGATGTGTTGAGCTGTGAGTTGTGTTACATCGTGGGTCTTGAAAACGTCAAAATAGCAGAACATAGATATATGGTGAGAGGGGGATAGGGAGAGAGATGTGCTTGTTTGGGATCATGCCATTGTGATACGTAGTGGGTCTTGAAAACATCGAAAGAGAAGATAAGGTAGATAGGTAGATAAATAAATAGATACGAGGGTAAAAGTAAGGTTCCCAAAAGTAAGGTCCCCAAACGCGCGTCTATTGACAGCATTGTTGAGTTTATGTTGCATGCACCTGCGTTGGCCCGTGCTTCTGTTGTATGCGTCACTGCAACACTCTGTCTTGGATTGGCAGTCTATACTGATCGAACTCCCGGTTGACTCTTCTGCTAAGCTAATTTCGCTCAGTTATTTGGTTTAAGAACGCAAAATGCATTAAATCAATGAAAATTCATTACTAACTAATGGCAGTTCAAGGCGAGTCGTGCATTGATATCAAAAATGTCTGCAAGTGGTGTAATGAATTTGCAATGACAGCGAGGTTTAACGCTCCCTTAACGACATAGCGGCCAGCTTGGTATACAAAAACGGTTACAGCGCCTACCAAAATGAATCAACAAAACTGTAGAAAAAACTTTTTACCAAACCTTCGACATGAGCAGGATGCAACACAAAGTCAATTTCTTAAGTTTAACGGGTTTGAATTCAGAGTTTTCCTTCTCCTTAACTGGTTACCTAGCCATGGTTAAAATGCCCAGTTTGCCCTGCTATTTACTCATAGCCGGAGGGAGAATTGGATTCATATATTTTCCAAAGTTATTAGCTCCATGTGAAATGCAAACAGCTTCTTCCAGGAATTGGACTTGTGTCGAAGAGTCCATTACCCCACGACTCACGCGAAAAATGAATATACGTCCAAACTTTAAAATGTTATAAACATCATAGACAATGAACAATAAACTTTTCTGTGACTTCTCAATATTTTTGAGACCTTATCGTTTGGGTTACGTTTATAGATTGATAGTTAAATATTTTTCCTTTCTCATCTTGTGTGAGAAATACCGAATGTCTTGATATACTAGCTGCACGATAAGAAACTCAGACACCCACCTGGGGCTATGGAACTGTTTGCCTTGATGGAATCATTAACAGTCATGGCCTGGATATCCGCAACAATTTCGCGAGTTATTTTCCTATCAAAACAATCAGTGTCTGGCTTCCGAGCATCCGTACTCTCGTAATCACAATTGTACTCATCTAACTCTTTTTGAATGCTCTGCATTTTCCTTAGAAATGTCATTCACTTTATGCTCGGTATATAAAATTTATCGAAACACATCCTATATGTTTTATAAAAAAAGTGCATCTTAATATACAATATTTATGCAAATAGGTGTCTTTGATTGAATGTAAGAATAATGTTATGAATTATATCTATTTTTATATACATATATACATATATATAATATATATATATATATATATATATATATATATATATATATATATATATATATAGATAGATAGATAGATAGATAGATAGATATTTGTGTGTGTGTATCTGTGAATATGTATGTACGTGTGCATAAATATTAGTTTGGCCGATAATAGACAAATTAAATTTTAAAACCCATCCCTTGTTTTTAATTTTATTTCTGAGATTATTTTCCTGATGTTATAATTAATCCGAAGTAATCGAAAATATCAACCCGCAGTGTGAAAGAACGACTTAAAATAACCGACATTTTTCATTCAAATGAAAGGCATATAATTTCCACAAAAATGTCCAACGTGGAATTTAATGTGAAAAATCACCGAAGAACGAATATGATACAGAGCTTCTTAAGTTGATCTGTGTGCCCCTGACACAGTTGCAGACCTCGTACGAAGCGTTTGTGCACAGGGGCATCTGTGGAAGCTGCAAAGCAGTGTTCTTGCAGATTCTTTTTTATCCAATCACGGTCAAGTAGATCAGTGTGGAATGTCCAGGATATCGATCCCTTGGATTTTAATGTTCGGGTTAAATTTGCATTTCTACAAGATTTATGAAATATTTCAGCAATGGCAGATGGGTGATTATAAACAGCATCAGCTCTATGCAATTTTATTTGAACAGAAGTTGAGTGTATTCGTAAGACAGGCGCATAATGAGTGATGAAGCCCATTCTGGTCTAAATGGATTTGTTAATAAACTGAATTGCCAATTTCGGGACACAAAATGCATCATCAACCATTACATTCAATTAGGTGTATTTTATGATGTCGAGTAATGGCCAGGAAAGTGATCTATTCTTATTTCTTTGGGAACGAAAAAGAACAAGCTAAGACCGTCAATACCGTTCTGTACAGAACCATAAACGATACTACGAGGCTAACCATAAAAATAAGGTCTCCAAATTACTGGCGATGCAGGGAAACTGTGTGTGTGGTTATTAGCAACAATTTCATGTTCGTTGTGGATGTATCTGTGCCTGCCCCTGTGCTCGCCTGGCTGACACGCTCACTTTTAGCTTGGTAGCCGTTTCTGATGGAGATCCCGATTGACGCTAAACCAAGTGTTAAGTTATTCGCTGTTCAAATGTAAATGCCATTAAACTGATTGAAATTCATCGCCCATTAACGGTAGTGTAATCCACTTTGTGGCAAGGATGTTTCCTCAACGACATGGCGGTGAGGTCGTATGACATGAACATTCAAAAACTCCCATAGTTCCTCGAAAAATTCATTGGCCGAAAAAACGATTATGTAAAAAAAATTTGGAATATGCTGAAACTGAAAAAATGTAAACATCATTGAAAATAAACAATAGACATTTCTGTGATTTCTAAATATTTTGGAGACCTTAACTTTGGGATTACTATTAAATTATTCTCAACAGTATTTGTTAGTACTAATTTGATTTTCGGACTGTTCTTCTCATCTCTATTATGGTATATAAAAACAAATGGTTTTCGCCGCAAATCCTCCGGCCTTCTTCTGGTGTTCCCTGTCTATCCGAGCATAGCAATAACCCAACCTGGGAAATCATTTTGAATAGTTTGACTGTTGATCAAACGAGGTATCGAAGAACTTTTGAATATCTCATTCAACTAATAACCTCATTGATTTTACACGCCTATCAATCCGAGATGCTGAAGAAGATCAGAGGATACAGCATCCGAAACGTTGTGTTTTGGCATACCATAATAAAGACAAGGGCAACAGCCAGAAAAAAATAATGCGCATCACGTCTCAACAAAAAATTTCAGACAAATAAAACCATTTATTTATCTGAGAGTGTTTATTTACACTGTGGTCTTCATCACATCATCTATTTTTTTCTATGTACATGTACATTTCAGCGTTTGGTGAGTGGATGTAACTATTTGTTTAAACAAATAGTGTTGCAAACACAACATTTACTTTTCTAAGAGTGTTGATTTGCACTGTGATCTCCATCGCATACTCTTTTGTATTGGTACTAATTTCGACACCAGAAACATCATGGCTATAATGTATTTGTGTTGCCATATATGTATAGAATACATATATGCGTTTGTGATGTAATGGATATAGTCGTAGGAAACTGACACGGCGAACCGAGTTCAAATACTGGACGAGGCTATTTACATTTCACATCATGAATGAATTGTAGTACAGACTAAGCCATTTAACATTGGTATTCTAACCGATCTAGGAAAGGGAAAACTCTGAATTAAAACCTGTTAATCTCCGTTTAAAACTTGACCCTGTGCCACATCCTGCTCTTAGCGGAGTAGTTAGGTACATACATTTATAATATATTTTAATATTTTTAAACAAGTGCACACATTCGTTCATCCTTTACCACCAAAGAATATCATTTTCATTGTTTTGATTATCAATGCATTATTAAGAGTTATGATTAGCTCAGTCGGTAGAGCGTTGGGCTAGAAACCACAAGGTTCCTAGTTCGATACCGGTCCTCGCCAACTCAGCGGATGAGTAGCACAGGGATCTGTGCGGTAAAGTAAGGAGCTGATGGTAGGTGTGGCGCTCCGCCTCAGATGCTAAAATAATCTCCTTGGTCTAGCGCTATTGAAAAAGGGATAGACTCCCTTGCTGACTGGCTGATACTGACTTTAGGCCGCCCCGTCGACTTTTACTTTTAAACCCCTAAAACAAATCTGGAGCCGGAGTCCCTAAGATGGAGTAACGCTGAACTTCAGTGATACATAGCAACCCCTGCGACACTGCCGTTGCCAAACTGCATTGCTTTCTTGCCTTTCCATTAGACTACAGCGGACCACAGCGGCAGTGAGGAGAGGGGGGACTTTTTGGCACTACGCCATCGTCTTTTGCAGACGGAAGGATGCTAACAATTAAAAGGATCATATGGGAGTTCAGTATTTCTAAATTAATTTGTGTGTCTACAGCTTTTTGTGTGTCCGTGTAAACTTGAAATAAATATATAACTGTACCTTTAATATGTCATTCTGTACTTTTTTGCTAATTTCGTGTGCATCTCTGTATATCGACATGTGTCCGCAAATACGTTTTTGCTGTATGTTTACCACAATGAACAACTGTATATGCCGTTTACACTTACGAGTGTACGCGTCTTTTTCGGCTTGCGATATCCTGTGTTCTGCTTGTCTTGTAAGCGTGCGCGTGACCAGGGCCGGCGGTATCCAGGAGAAAAACCTTCCGTTTACGGAGATGTAATTATTTCTCGCATCTGTTCACTCCCGTGAGTAGTGTAAGCATCAGTCAATTAGTTTTCATGTTCAACAGCGAAAGACAAATGGAAAAACACCAACTTATCTGTGCCGACGGCCAAAGGCTACATTCGACCCTCCAATACTCACTGCTTCGTTCTGTTTTCTACGGATGGACCGAACACAGCAAACAGGATGTACCTACGACAAGCACAAAACTAATCCAACTTGAGGAAGACAAGAATTTTTCGCTCTTTTTATCTTTTTATTTATTTTTACTCCTATATTTTTCTTTGTTCAACAACCTTCTCCTCGCCTTGCCTTGTTTAGCACCATCCATCTCGCTTCGATTACTTACTTCGAACCGTTTCTTTGTCTTTGTGTTTACCGATTTTCTTAGTTTTCGTTATTCTTCTTTTTTTTTATTGACATTGTATTTTTCGTTCTTTTATTTTATATATTGGAATCATGTCTGAATCTATGCCTTCTTCTTTTTCACACATACCTTCTCTTTTCTCTTAGGAAAGAATTCTCATTGCCATTCGATTTTATTGCACTTCGTTTCACCTATTTTTTTTTTTCTCTTTTCTTTCCAAAGCGTCATCCTTGCGTCTGTATCAAAACTCTACGGTTTTTTCTTTTGTTTTTGCATCACCATCCCCGTCTTCAGAAACACCACCGACACCATGACTATCAACATCATCACCACCACGACCATTATCATCATTATCATCAACATCACAACCA
>CM042139.1:93485989-93500989 GCA_023376005.1 Doryteuthis pealeii | reverse complement strand
CTGAACTTTCTTGTTTCGTCTACTTGTTTATTTGTTTTGTATATTTTCTTCGGTTTGATTCTGTTGCGGGGTTGCATGTTTTTAGATTATTTTTTTCCGGTTTCTGTTTGCTGTTTTATTATGTTTTTTCGTAGATTCCCATGTGTTCGTGTATGCACACCAGAGAGCTCGTGTTTTTTTCTTCTTCTTATATGTATGGTGATTGCCTATGTATATATTCTTCACTAGTCTAAGACCATATTAGGATTTTTCTCCTGTGTGGACAGGCTCTGAAGACTTCCAACTTAGTTTTCAGGAATTTTCGGGGGTATAGTATACCTTGGAGAATCCGCTTTTTTCTGTTGTTCATAGTGAGCACATTTTTTATCCATTTGCGTATATTTTGGGCTGGTCAAATATTTTCTATTCTATTTTATTAGGTTCGCCTTTGTATGTCCATACTTTGTTTGTCTGAGATGTTGCGTTTCTCTTGTTTTCAAGTCTGAATGATGCGTTGTGCACATATTTTGTTTGCTTGAACGTACCTTGCACCATTCTCACATAGGTTTTACTGTTCCCGGACGCTTTATGTTGGTTGGTTAAATTGTTGCTTGGTAGATCACTGATCTTATGCTGCACTTTTGTTGAAGTGGACAGTCTTCTTTGCTTCTGCATCTGCAGGTTGGGGTATATCTGGGTTTTAGCTCAGGCCGTTGTTCTTTTATTTCATTGGCGGCCTGCAGGAGAAGTTTATTTTTATGGAATTTCTATTGAAGATCGTGTGTTATCTGTGTCTTGGGTAGAATGTGCTTATTGACTAATTCTAGAAATATTTTGCTTACAATTGTTCTAATGTTAAGTGAATATGGGGGGGGGGTGAACCAGATAATTTTTTTTTCTGTGTTCGCATATGGTTGGTGTAGTCTTTATGTTTGTTATGTTTGTTATTTCTTGTTTATGTTTGTTATTCTATTTTGTCTTTAAACACGCTCTCTTATAACGCTCTTTTGTAGCAGGGGGATGTTTTGTTAAATATATCTTTGTTCGATGACAGGCTAGAGATTCTGCGCCTAATATATAAATATATATATATATGTGTGTGTGTGTGTGTGTGTGTGTGAGAGAGAGAGAGAGCTAATAAAAAGTTATGAGACAAACAGGAATATTTTTATGATATTTATTTTTCATAGTTCTCAACTAGTTTCGAACTTAAGTCATCGTCAGAAGAACATTTCTTGTGAAAGAAATTGTTTTTGGGAAGTTTAAAAAAAAGGCGTTTTCAAAGTCTTTGACAAGCCACAAAAAATATTTTCAGAAAAATGCACAACAGAAAATGACAAGTCAGTTTGTTTAGTGAAAACCATATTCCCTTGGATTGTTTTGCTTTTTTTATATCTACATGGTGAATCTATGAAAGCTGTATACATATATGCATATAAATGCATATAAATGTAGTGTTCTTTTTTTCACAGCATAGGAAAATATATGAGAAATATTGAAGAGATTTATAAATAACCTTCTCAACCTGATTGTTATTCTAAAATGGCATTAAGAATATGTGCCTAATTGTCCGTCTGTTTCATATATATATATATATATATATATATATATATATATATATATATATATATATATATATATGTATGTGTGTGTGTGATTGTGTGTGTGTGCATATATATATATATATATATATATATATATATATATATATATATATATATATATATATATATACAAAATATGTGTAGCCCAAAAAATTGGGGCGACAAATTATATCAAATACAGTTTTATTTTCAGCATTTTGGCGCTACGAATTACACAAACATAGGGAGAAGGAGAAGGAGCGTCGAATTGTCTAAAGCAAGAACTCTATGCTAGTCCAATATCACAGGCATCTTTCTCGAATCTTTTTATATAGATCTGGTTTCTTTGTCTTGACACAATACCCCAGGAGGCATCAATCATAAGTAGATTCCGCTTGACCGAGTTCATATCACTTAACTCAGTGCTAACGCCAATACCTATAAAGATATTTGAAACTAATAGGCATGAAATAAAAGTAACGTGTTCGGGATTCATTTAAGCTATATATATATATATATATATATATATATATATATATATAATGTGTGTGTGTCTGTGTGTCTGTGTATCTGTGTCTGTTTTGGTGTGCTCGATTGTACTTGTGTGTGGATATGTGTGGGTGTGTAAAGTTTTAACGGAAATAGTATTCCTTAATGTAAATACCAATTATCTTTAAATATCAAATATCAAAGCAGTTTGATAGTTACTGATGTTTCTCCTATTTTATGATCCAATTATATGCAGGATTAGAATTTATTTATTTCGTTTGCGAAAAGGAACACATACATATATACGTATCCGTTCACGTATTCAAATTCTGTACTAAATCGGATAATTTAAAACTGCAAATAAATAAATAAATAATGGAATATTAATTCTATCACAAGTAAGTAGGTGTTTTGTCGTTAAATTATATTAATCTGCTTGGAAGGCATATGATTAAGGAATAAATTAATATGGAAATTGAGTTTTGGAAAGTCAATAAGAAAATGTTATTTGATGTTATGGCATGTAATGGTATTCCGTGAATTATTCAAATCACCAGCATAAAATGGGTTGTATTTCTGACATTTTGTTTAATCATAGAAAGGTTAGTGACCTTTCAGCTACTGATTGATGAAAGTTTTATATATATATCACTAGAGAAATTATTTGCAAACTAACGATTTTGAAAGAGGGAAACTATGAATTGAAATCCTGCTAGTATGTATTGATGCAACTGATATGCACACAATCATTTTAAAGCGGAGTCTGAAGATTAACATAATTTTCCTTCTCTTAAATTTGTTGCCAAAAAATGTTAAAGAGTCCAGACTGTCCTACTATTTACCTATAGCTGGATGGAGAATAATTGGATGCCTCTATTTCATAAATGTATAAGAGCCATGTAAAATGCAGACTGCAAAATATCATTGCTATCTATTATTACTAGTACTAGTTTGTCATAGCTATTATTTTACTCCTCACTAGTTTTTCACAACAGTGTTACCTGGTAGAATTTATCCGGTGTATGAGTGACAGAAAGTTTCTAAAATCTCTAAGACTTCTCAGTTTTCTAACAATGTGGTGTCTGGATGGTCTCTATTCTTCCTCCGATTTTCAATTCCTCTTCTCTCTTTTCGAAACAATTGGGGATTATTCTAAGGACAATAACTACAATTGCTATCAACTCCACGTTTATGTTACACATTTCTTTAATTCTCTGGCAAGGTCAACGTATTTTTCTCTCTTTTCGCTTTCTTTCATTCTCACTCTGTAATCCAACGGAGTGCTAAATTCACTAAAATGAGAAGTTCTTTTCTTGTTAATCAACATTAGGTCTGGTCTTCTGGTCGAGATGAGGTGATCCCTTTGTATGTCAAAATTATTGAGAATTTTATGCGTCTCATTCTCTAGGACGAATTCCGGTTTGTGCTTTTTTCATTTAATAGTATAGTCAAAGAATTTATTTCTTGCACTATTTCCAGTGGAACACCTTTCCCACACAGTCGTTCTCCTTAGCTTTTTTTTTCATCAATGTCCGCTTCCAATATTCCCTAGTACTTGTAATTTTATTTTCTGAAAAATGAATTACTTGCTTAAAAAACATCATATTCACTCCACTCTACTTAGATATTTGTTTTGTTTGGTCACCTCCAAAACATTTCTAACAATTTCTGTTTTAATTATTAATTATTAGACTCTTATCTTTATAGAAAAATTCAAAAATGGTACGAGTAAAATATATTTTGTTCGGATTTCATAAAGTTAAACAAATTAAATATTTCCCCTAATATATTTTAAGTAATAAAATATTTTAAACGGAAATTTATCTGAAAGGTGAATAAGTATGAAAATTCTCAAGAAAATTTGACTCTTAATTGATTTTTTTTTAAGTCTATAGTCGTAGTAGTAGTAGTCATAGTAGCCATATTAAAATGCAATGGTCCCAATATGTAAACATTATTTTTCTTCATTATTTTTATTATTTTCGGAGGCTGAAAAACATTTTTTTCTAATCATGTTTTTTTTTTTGTTTTGTTTATTTGTTTTTTGTTTTTCTTTTGGTTTATTTTAATATTTCTTCTTTTGAATTGTCCAAAATCGATATTAACATTTATTCAAGTTTCATTATGTTAAATACAGGGGGGGGGGTTACACATCGAGTTGGAGGACCTGTCGTCTCACAGACGACAATTTTTACATAAATTTTCAATTTTTACATGATTCTTAAAATTTTATTGAAAACAAATGTTATTAAAATTGAACGAATATTTTAATTTTAGTGTATAAAAAGATATCTGTTAAATTTAATCTTGATTTTATCGACATCCAAAACCATTTTTTGTAACAAAATATTTTAAAAAATTAGTTTTGGGCATGCGCACACAGTTACGTAACCGGATACAGTTTAATACACAAACTTTTTACTATTTAATGTCAAAGGAGAATATGTGAAAATTCAATGTTTGTAAATATTGTTTCGTAAAACTCTAAACGTTAGATAACTATAAATATATATCAAAGTGAAATATATATATATATATATATATATATATATATATATATATATATATATATATATATATATGAATCAATAATATCGGTTATGTATTTATTGAAACTTGTTTTAAATGACTCATTAGACCATCTTTTGTGCATTCTCACTCCTGAGTCTATATAGAATTCAGTTGTCATTAGATTGTTATGTAGTACTTGATACTGACTTTAAATTAAATAGTCACTGCTACTCTTGCGCACATTTCTGAAGTTACTGTGACGTAAGCAGTGACATAGTTTTGGTTACAGACAAAAGGAGATCAAATCTCCATTATATATAGAAATTTATATATTTTTCACACCCACCTTAGTTGGTAGTTCTCTAAAGGCTGAGTAAAAAGCAAATCTCCTCAGGTCTCCAGGACTCTTCTGGATATTCTAACCAATTCTGTTGTTTGGATGGTATCGATTCTTCCTCTGAGGGGCTATCCATCCTGACTCTTTTCCAAACGTTTGGAAGTGCACCAATTACAATTGGTCCGACACTTACCTACATGTTCCGCAGTTATTTTAGTTTTCTGAAAAGGTCCCAGGATTAATTTTGACTGTGATCCACCGAGACGGCATAATCCACGAGATCACAAGTTTTTCTTGTTAATTAGCAAGGTCTGATCTCCTATCCGGGATAAGGTAATCCGTCTGTATCTCAAAGTCAAAGAAAATATTATGTGTCTCATTCTCTTGGACAGATTCCGGTTTATGCATATACGAGATTAAAACATCGTGAAAATTGAATTTCTTGCACAATTCCCAGTTGATAACCTTCCCCACCAGACGTGTCTAGTCTTGTACTCCCAAGCAATAAACGGCGACTTAAACCTTTGAGTCGAACGCCAAGTGAGTATATAAGCAGAAATAGTGAGTATTGAAACTTTGATCGTCGTGAGAGTGCACAGATAATACTTATGACGCAGATGTGACAATCCATAATTAATCTGTTCATATTTTACTGGTACTATGCTAGATTTTATCGATCACACCGTGTCATAGTGACAAAGACTCCAATCGGGTTATGCAAAAAACGTTTCTGTTGGATAAGCTGTTGTGAATTTTTTTAATGAAAAAAATTTAATAAAAATCAGTGTATATTATGTGAATAAATGGGCAGATCACACTAATTGCACCAAATTAAGTTATAAGTGTCCGCTGCAAAGAAGCAATTTGCTTTTACCATATAAAACAGAAAAAACGTAGAAAAAAGAATTATTTTTTAAGAGATTAATGCTAATTGAATAAGGAAAAGATTTAACATGAATCATGTATTAAGGAACATTCAACGCTTGTATAGCATTTCTCTTTTTTCTCCCTTTTATGTTTCATCAGAACGTGTTTTTTTATCACATCTCTGTTAACAAAGAAGGAGTTTAAGCCCATGATTTGTTATTCTAATCAGGAGAATTCATTGCTTAGCACCAAACAAAAAAAAAAATATCTGCAATAAAACAGCTTAATATTAAAGAAAATAATCAAAATGTACAATGTGAATGATTTAGTCCAGTTATACATGATAAACATTGGCAAATATGCATATTAAAAGTTAATGATCACTATTGTGCCTAAATTTGCGTTGTAGAAATGAAGAGATTTTATGTCGGAAATATGTACATGTTGGTTGGTTGGTTGGTTGGTTTTCCAGATTGTCAATCCCTGTTGAATTATTTGATGCTGACGTCAGTTGAATAAGAGCCGGTTTAGCTCAGTCGGTTGATCATCCGCCTAGGAAACACAAGGGATGGGGCTCGATACTGACCCTCACCAACCGAGCGCATGAGTAGCACAGCGTGGATCTGTGCGGTAAATTGGGAAGCTGAGGGTAAGTGTGACTCAACTTCAGACACAAAAATTTCTCCGGTCTAGTTCTAGTGAAATTTAGCGGAATTTAACAAGTTTGAAGTCAGAGTTTTCCTTCTCTTAAACCGGTTGTCATGCCAAGTTGAAAGGGCTCAGTCTGTCCAACCATTTGCAGAGAGGTGGATGGTGAATAGTTGGATTTGTACCTATCCCAATGGTATTACGTCAATGTGAAATGCCACCTGCCCGATTTAAACTTGGCTAACACGTTAATTTCCTAGAACAACAACCATTAGACAACCATCAGTAGAGGGCACCCGGCCGGTAAGGAAACCACGCCTACGCTTTAAATATGTCTGCAAGAGGGACATGAAGACATGCCACATCAACACCAACACATAGGGGCTTGTGAAGAATACCGTGCGACCTGGTACCAAACAAGAAACGAAAAGGAGTGAAAAAGAGAGGAAAGAAACCCCCGCAGAAAAGAGAGCCAAAAGGAAGGAGAAACAACAGCAACTCCAGCAAGCATCACTGTTTCTTTGCAGTCACTGCACCATTGCCATTCAAAAATTGGTCTGTTCAGCCACTCACGCAGTTTCAGATAAAAAATAAATAAATAAATAAATAAATAAAAATTTGAATAAAAGAAAATTAAAAAAAAAAAAAAAGTGGACACTACGCCATCGCCTTTAGTAAACGGAAGGATGCCAATAAATTCTATGTGTTATCGATTTGGAAAATGACTATAAATTAAATACTCATTGATAAGCTTACCCAATTGGTGAGGTTATTGGGACGGAGTTTCGGTTCCTGACAGGAGGACACCGAATCCCTATTATAATATATATATATATATATATATATATATATATATATATATATATATAATATTTTTGGTCTACTACAGTTTCGATCTCAAATAGATCTCATCAATTTCTCTAATTTGTTATACCTCTATCTATGATATATTTAGTACGGTCGGATAAAATGCTTATATGTCACTGCAACGCTTAAATGGCAATCATACGCTATATATATATATATATATATATATATATATATATATATATATATATATATATATATACTAATTTTAATTTCTTACATATTCGTCAAAAAGATGCAAGTGTGGATCACATAGTATGGACCAAACTCATCAGAAGGAATGTATCTACAAGTGTATTATTTTGACTATTTAATAGCGATGAAGTGTCCCGGCTTTTAGATGCAAAAATCAGTATCTCTTCTGTTTGATCTACCCAAACATTAATTACTTCCTTTTTTTTTTGCTATTTAGGATAAGCCATTTTTTAAAAATACATAGCACTCCCAAAACATCAAAACATAAATATTTTAGAAGGAATCTTCATTAAATTATTAGATGCCATTTTATTTTAGCCAAGATAGAATGCATCTACTGCGAAGTTATAGTTGAGATAATAATGGACCTAGTTCAAGATAACACATATGCCGTCAAAAACACTCCTTAAATAATTTTTTGAAAGTTTATATATATATATATATATATATATATATATATATATATATATATATATGTGTGTGTGTGTGTGTGTGTGTGTGTGTGTGTGTGTGTGTGTGTGTGAATTGTATCAAGTGGTTCCGTTATAGGAATCAATAGCAATTGAGAAATCAAACGTACATATTTTTGGGTATATAAATATCAGTTAATTTGCATATGTGTACATATCCTGAGTATATAATAACTAAATATATGAATATATGAAAGCCTTGATATATTATAAATAAATTAATTTCGGATCCTTTGCCTCTTTAAGTCGCATTTTCTAATGGACCCTTAAAATATAACTTGAAGAGGCAAAGGTAGCCACAATAAATCTATTTCTTATATATTATTAATTTATATATATATATATATATATATATATATATATATATATATGTGTGTGTGTGTGTGTGTGTGTGTGTGTGTTTTGAAGAGAGGAGAAGACTGAAAAAATGGGTGATTCACAATTTCCGCTGTCAAGGAAAAAAGTAAATGAATAAATCGGAATAATGAATGGATATTAAAACAAGTGCTCAAGATATACGAACAGCTGGTTTAGACAACTGAAAATATTATAATATACCGGTAAGGACCTTCAGGATAAATCTCGCTGAAACCGAATTGAAAAAGCTGAATAAACAGAAAATAATAGAGAAGGAACACAGCAAGCGTTTACATTTTTAACGGTCAAGACGTCATTTACGTTTTTGCATACATTTAATAATTCGTAAGTATTAGTAATATAATATATATATATATATATATATATATGTGTGTGTGTGTGTGTGTGTGTGTGTGTGTGTGTGTGTGTGTGTGTGAAGAGAGAGAAAGAGAGAGCAATGAGTTTACATTGAAATGTCACTAATAGGACTTTATTTGAATAAAATAAGTTTTGAGGTGAATAGTGAACTTTAAATAATCCAATAATAAAAGTAAAAATACCAAGAGATTTTGGTACAGCCGGCGGGGTGGAATTTGATAGGTAACTGATAGTTAACTGTATTGATTGGCTCTCATAGTTCGTACATGATAGAAACATATATATATATATATATAAAAGAAAGTGAACGTTTCTGATGACGACCAATCACCTAAAGGTGAGGCTCCGAAACCGTTGGTAAAATGGACTCTTAAATGTATTGTAAACTATAATTAAATAAATAAATACAGCTCTTACAGAAGTAATGAAGCACTTTATTATCATTTCACCAATACTAACAAGGAATTAACTATTACCGCTCCTGCAGAGGAATTCAGAGTTGGACGCTTATAGCTCAGAACAAACGCAAGTAACTTAGACTATATATATATATATATATATATATATATATATATATATATATATATATATATACGCTCCTTACTACATTTAGGGCGACGGTAGGTGTCGACAGTGATGTAAAACTTGGGACACTGAGGTGTTTTGGGTCTTTCAACATCATACTCCCCTCTCCAGGCTGACCTTATCTGAAATGATCAATCTCTGTTTTGTCCACTACCTCAAAAACTAAAAGTTGTTATTATATTATTGGACGAGTGTAAACTCCTCTATCGCGCAACCGATCGGCTGTTGCAAACAGCCAATCAAATGCTCGGCAAGGTCAATTTATGTGGTCTACAGGGAGATAGACACATTTTTCAACGAAACGGATTAAGAGCATTAACCATAGATTATTACAAACTTGGGTGGCCCATTTTTCTTAATAATTTTATAGTTTTGCTTGATTTCTATTTTTTATTTCGTTTTATATATTTTTATTTTATTTTACTTTTTTCTATTTATTTTTTTAAATTTCTTCATACCCTCTATTTTCTTACTTGTTATCTATACATAGTTACGCGGTTGTATCATTTTTAAACATTACAATATAACAGTTATGTTCGTTTAGGTTTATCTATTATTACCACGAAAAAAATTCAGATAAAACTAAAACCGGAATTAGTTAAGAAACGATATACCAATTACAACTGGTTGTATCGTTTAAACTAGGATCAAGTATCAGCTATATCTTCAATTTATATCAAGAAACGGCGAACCGCTTAAAATTCTTAAAATAAGGCGATAACAGAAGAAAAATAAGAAAGTTTAGGCAAGTTAAATTTGGTTGTCTTGTTTACAATTATAACTATTTAACTACCTGCTATATTTTGGATGTTCAAATAAAGAAAATTTATGTCTACTAATTAAATAATATAGAATGTTAACAGAACTTTACGTTTTCCTCCCGGGTTATTTAACGTTGCGAATTTTATCTCCATATTTACAATCTAAATCTACCAATAACTAAAAGTGTTTTAAAAGTCCTGTCCGCACACAAGGAGAACTCCGTTTTTCTTCTTTTCTTTTTGCATAAGTAGAGATTAGCAGGATAGGGAAAGGTGACATATACGGACCGCTTTAGACGTCACTACGCCATAAGTCATACCATTTGATTTTCCGATTAGCCATAAACTACAATGTTGTCCAGTCACCTTGTTGGCTCAAACCTACCATTTTTCTCTTCTTTTCTCTTCTTTGCCTCTGCGTATTTCCCATTGCAATAAAAGATGTCTCGTTTTTCCCAACGCATAATTCCACCTTAATAGTAGAAAAAAAACCAGGCCCCCATTGCCAAAGCTATGACCCCTAGGATAGGTTTATCTCGAAGTCGTTTTTCTGCAAATGTAATTCATTTACCGCTTTCCATTTGTTTCGTTTATATACTTCAATGCCGACTCCGGGAACTTTGGGATCTTAGGAGAAATTGAACTGTATTGATGCTATCAGTTTTGCGACTTTTAATTCCTCAACAAGGCTTATAAAGGAAAGCTGCAATGCGTTTGAATCTCCGTATAGGGCTGCGCTACTAAGACATTTTAGAAACCCTTGCCATCTATGCAATCTTGAGTTAATTCTTTTTTTCTAATTGTTCTACATTGAAGGATGTAAATCGTAAATGGTTAGTGGCCATAAAATTCTTGGTAGAACAACGTGCTGATAGATCCAGGCTTTAAAAGGACCAGGTAAGCCGGACCTATCAGTTCTGTTTAACCACCCCTCTAGACTGTCCCTGGTCTCCTGGATTTCCACCCCGTTTTTCAGGGAAGGATCAAAGCGTTTTCATATACGTCGAAATTTAGATCAGCTTAAAAGAAATGATAGAATGGTACAACAATTCTTAATCATACAAAGTTAATTGAATGTAAATATCCACCGAAAATAATTTAGATTTGTACACACACACACACACACACACACACACATATATATATATATATATATATATATATATATATATATATATATACATAAAACACACACACACAGATACATAAAACACAGACAAGCACACACAACGGAAAATCAATAGTAATTCAATTATAAAGAAAAGTGTCAACTTCTGTGCCCAAAAAACAGGCTCCCAGATCATTGGAATTTAAATCTGTAATTATGTATATTTTGACTAATAAGCACCTTCAAACAGTATGCCAACTTCCCTTTGATGTTTGCAGAAGATAATACAATTTTTGACACGCAAAAGTTTCAAAGCTTCAAAAGCATAAATAATTCAAGATTTTCTCCCACCACCCACCTTCGAGATTATTAAAAACGGATTTTTCTAGCCAATGAATATCCTGGATAAATTAATCAACTTTTAATCCATTTACGAGACTACTTGAGTTATATGAATAAACGGTAACATAGCTCGATTTCAGTTCTGAGAGAAGATTCATCTTTATTGATTGCACACCTCCGTACTTTTCTTGGGTGAAATTCATTATCTTTAATTATTTCAAGCATGAAATTCTTTAGTAATCTATTTAGATTCAACGACGTTCAACTGAGCCGAGTAATATTTTCAAAACATGTTGCCATCTACTCTAGAAATACATGTTATATTACAAACATCCTTGCTTATATATCATTATTGACAAGCATGTACATTCAGATAAGCATCATTAACATTACTTTCCTTGCACACAGTGACACACATTTCTGAAAGTCTTTAAGTATTAACACAAAATAAACCGCGATGTAAATGAATGAATAATTTCATATTTAATTCAAATATCAAAGCATATTTAGACATTAACAAATATTGCCTTTTCATACAAAGAAAAGAGAGTTTGTACCTTTTTTCTATCTTTTTTTAACAAGCTTGTCACCCAAGTAATAGAAATTAAATGTAATTGATTTGTAGATATTTGATTTATTTCTTTTTTCCAAATCTATCTTCCTCACACACACGCACACACACACACATGCGTGCATCTACACACACAGATATATATATATATATATATATATATATATATATATATATATATATATATATGCATATTGATTTGGTGGTTGGTTTTGAAGGCTATTGAATCAGGTTAAACAACGTAGATAATGCCGTCACTAACTTTTAACTTCAAGGTTATGTATCTATTTATAGTTAAGGGGAATTGAGTCTTGTTATAACTCTAAACTTTACATCTTTTATTTTATAGTTAGCCATTATACTTTAGAGTTAAGAGTGTAATGGCAAAATATTAAATATAGATGTAAGACATATACAATTTATTTTATATTTGTGTCTTAATTTAGTAGAAATCGCGTGGCGTAATTGTTACCGACGTAAGAAATGGATACGCGAGACGACTTCAAATCCAGGGCACGGTTGTTAGCATTTCACATAGCGCTAATACCCTTGGGAAAGTTATGAATCCAACTATTATCCCTACATATATGGGTAAATGGTAGAATAGACTGTGATATTTAACCTGGATATGGCGATAGTTCTAGGTGAACAAAAACTCTTAATTTGTACCAAATGGACTCTCTTCTCGTTACTCAAATACTTTGAGAGCTCCTCCTCTCTACTCTTCTCCGTCATTTTTCAAAGCGAAGGTGAATATGTTATTCCTTATCGGTTATTATACACTTTATTTTAGTCACAGTTCTTCTGAGCTTTCAATAGGCTAAGCATATACTAAATTGCATAAGTATAATTTTCCTGAGACTTTTAAAACTCCATATTTAATAAAAAAAAGCTTTAATAGATCTATTTCTACATCCTATAGATGCTGCAACGAGCTGTTTAAAAACAGCAGAAAATCTGTTATTTCTAAGTAAATTTTCCGATTGCCGGTAAGGGGAAACAGTACGTAGGAATATTTCAGTTCCTATAGAGCTTTATTTTTATTTCATAAGTATTTTTCTTATATAAAACCCTGAGTAAACATCTTTGTAAATTTCTGTTATTCCTTTTTCTCTCCACATGATCAGCGTTTTACCTTAATTTCGTTTCTTGAAATTTTTTATATACTTTTTGGTAATTTATGAGGAAGGCCGCCCTGGTCTTCTGCCTCCAAATTTGCTATCGATGACTGCTGAAAAACCAACCCCAGCTACGATTGAAGTCCGTAGCCGAAGCAGTGTCGATAAAAACGTTGTTTTATTTCATTTTATTATTTTATTAAGGCATATTGGAAAATAGTTTGAATCTTTTTCTGAAAAGCAGATAAATAGATAGGAACAGAGATAGATAGATAGATAGCTATAAACAAAGTAACATAGATAAGAACAAATTGATATAAATAGATTGATAGATAGTTTTGAATATACTGATATATATAAATATATGAACATTGATAGTTCTTTTATTAAAATATAAAATAATATCTAAATACTCAGATTTTCTTTTATTCATGTTTGTTTAATGCCTTGTTTTTAGTTTAAATAAACAAGAATATCTAAATATTTTGTTTTTTATACTTGTAATTGACGTTGGAAATAAATATATTAAAATAAAATGAAAATACCGAAAAAAAATAAACGTTTTGGATTTTTTATATGTAATTTAATGTCGAAAAAAAAACGCCCAAACTGGTTGTTTTCTTTCAAGTGACACTGTTTCGGCTACGGACTTCAATTGTAGCTGGGTTGGTTTTTCAACAGTCACCGGTAGCAAGTTTTGAGGCAGGAGACCGGGACGGTCTTCCTCATAAATTACCTACTTTTTATCATGATAGTATTTTTGGTTTTGACATTTTACTTTTAAAAATACCAACCAATAAATTTTTATTTGGCATTAGCAAATAACATGCCGGATAGAAAATTCATGAATTTCATCCTTTAAAAATGATTTTAATATCCGTATATTATATTCACTTCTATATTCTAGTCAACATGTCAATTCTTCTTCTGAACCTCACATTTTTAATTGGTCCATTCATTATAGAAGTGGTTACCACCCCCCCTGCCTTGAAAAAGAAATATTTTTTCTTGACAGGCCCAAATAATCATTTTTATGATTTCACACGGGGGCGAGGGCGTAGCTGAAGTAGGGAGAAAAATCAGTTTATAAAAAAGAACGTCCAATAAACGAACGAAATGAAGCTGTATTCGGAAACTTTGCAGCGGATATGAAAATCTTCCAACGGAGCCCCGGAGCATATTTCTGAATATTATAAACGACGATCAATTGATTAAAAATATGTATAAATAACGCTACAAGAACACAACTTCTATGAGGAAAATTTGTAAAATTAATAAAATAAATTACATATGAATTGAGTGGATGAAAAAATGCAGCGTTATGAGTTATTCCTATCTCTGCGAACTTATTAGACACTTAATTATTGTGGAACATTAGACAATGAAAACGGAAGTTATTAGATATTGTTTATTATCAAACTCTAGATTAACAGTATGATTATAAGCGTCTTATTACACTTTTTAAAAGTTTCATCCTTGATAACATGCAGTTTTTCCGAAAGGTTCAGGTTGAAGCAATTTAGAAAATAATCATTATTCCCTTAAAACTGAGTTTTTGTCCTGGTAATGATATTTTGAAATTAATCAGTTTCTATTTTTTTTTCTGAATTTTTAGAATGAGGCCTGACGTGTATTATTTTGATTTTTCGGACCGTTGCACTCTGTATCCTCCGGCCTTCTTCGGGTTTTCCTATCTATCCGAGCATAGCAATGACACAACTTGGGAAATCATTTTGAATAGATTGACTGTTTATCAGGTATAGAGATGAACACAATATGGGAACCAGTAATTGAAAATGCTAGATTAAATTGTTTTAAAACTAAATAAATAACT
>CM042139.1:93398489-93480989 GCA_023376005.1 Doryteuthis pealeii | reverse complement strand
ACTGACATGGTAAAGCGACATTTTTCCAGGCTGTAGTCATATCAGTATTGCTGTATGGCTGCACCACCTGGACCCTAACGAAGCGCCTTGAGAATAAGCTAGATGGGATCTGTACAAGAATGCTGTGTGCAGTCTTGAACAAATCGTGGAAACAGCACCCCACTATCTCACAAACAATCCGAGTGAGACGGACTAGACATGCAGAACACTGCTAGAGAAGCAAGGACGAACGCATACGCGACGTTCTCCTGTGGAAGCCAACACATGGACATGCTCGTATGGGCCGCCCAGCAAGGACCTACATCGACCAACTATGTAAAGATGATGGCTGCTGCGCTGAAGAATTCCCAGGGGCGATGAATGATAGGGAAGTTTGGCAAGAGATTGTCATGGATATCCGTGCTGCCTGCACGACATGATGATGATGATGTTACTTTCGAACTAATAACCTTGGGAAAGATGAACTCCCTTATCTCCTTATTATTGGTTTAAATATTACAACTACCATTCTTCTACGAGGATCGCTTTTACATTAAATACACCAACAAGGTTTTTATGCCTTTAAACGAACAAGCCAAAACAATCTGACAGGCAATGTTTGTTTCTAGTGAAGAAAATAATCAAAATAGAAATTGGAAAAATTATCTATTCATAAAAACCATGATACCTTATCTATATTTATATTTTGTTTCTATATTAATTCTAACTTTATTGAAAATTTATAAGAACAAAGTTTTTTCAAATATGTTACTATATGTATTTACCAACCCGAGGTCAATTTCTTAAGTTTAACAGGTTTGAATTCAGAGTTTTCTCCGTATTCCTGATTCAGAAAGAATACAAATGGAACAATAGTGAGACAAAAAGCCACTGAAGAAACACAAGTGAACAAGATACAACGAGGCAGTAAATAGGGACATTAGAAGAAAAGAAGCCTAAAATGTAATAATAATAAGATATATCTAACAGTTTTTCTTCAGTACCGGTTGCAATACCAAGGATAAAGAGCCTAATCTTCCCTACTATTTACCAATAATTTCGATGAGTACTTTTCCCAAAGGTATTAGTGCTATGTGAAATCCAAACAGTCTCGTCCAGAATTTGAATCCAGTTGTTGTATTCATTTTCTAAGATGGTAACAATTACACCAGGAATATCCCCTACAATATTTTAGTATACGCCACATTGGGATAAAAGTAATCTAGCTCAAATACACTATGAGGTTAAGTCAAGTGACATTCTCTGACACTGAGACCATTTAATCAAGTCAAACCTGTCAGATGTTACTAAGCTTAGGTTAGTTTGGCACAGTACCAGAAGAGATGGGAACCGCCAAGTGACAATCATTATCTTGAAAGATGCCATGAATAGGAATTAGCTTGGTGTGCACCAACGACCTAATAGGTTATATGACACGTCTATAAACGTATATAAGTCGATAACCCTAATGTAAAATTTGGAGCAAACATAACTTGTCGACATTTACATAATATAATGGTTTCCTTATATCGAAATCCGTGGAGCATGAGAAAAGCTAATGTTAATGTCCAGCTCTTCACGGGATACACACGTTCCGTTTTCCATTTTACAGAATATGTACATAGAGCATACACAAGTTTGTATCTATGTTCAATAGTGTATACACTAGATGAATTGCATATATTTAGAATAGATAAAGCACTATAACAGATTCTCCCAGCACGTTTTAAAGTCTTATGTCCTACTGCAAAATCTCACGGCAATTACATAGTTTAAGTAGCATGAAGAAATTATACTATGTGGTGCGTGGCGTAAACGTTATTTACGTAGGTATTAGACACAGCGACTGGATTAAGGTCAATCCATTACACTTCGCGCTAATGCCTTTGATAAATACATGAATCTGTCTATTCTCCTCTTTAAAGAATATAAAAATCCGCTCTTTAGTCTGGATATGGCAACCATTCTAAAAGAAGGAAAACTCTAACTTTAAACTATTTGTGCTCTCTTTGAAAATTAGCCTCGATTTCTACCCGCTCCAAGACAGAGAGGTTACAACCAGGGCTTTTCGAAATGTTTAATTTATGCACCTCTTGTAGCCAAATTTACAATCCATTTCCCACTGAATAAGTTAATTCAGTAAAACACATCACTCAATAAGTAGAAGGCGACACTCATGACCCCAATCGGATTATTAGTTTACAAATTTAAGTGAAGCTACTGTTGCAAATTTTCAAAACAATGGAAACATCTGAATTTCGTGTGTTGATAAAGCATTGCTTTCTGATGGGAAAATACTTTTCAAGCAAAGCAATGGCTTGATAAATGTTATACGGCCTCTGATCCGTCGAAAACAATGGGTATGCTGACTTTAAACGCGGTCGTACAGACACAAATGATGTTGAGCGCTTAGGTCACCCAAATTCGGCAGTTGTCCCGGAATAGATGTGTTGAAAATATCAGAAGGCAGTGTACTCACCATTTTGCATGAACATTTGTCAATGAGAAAGCTGTTCAAAGTGGGTGCCACGTTTGCTCACAGTCGATCAAAAACAACAACGCGTCAACGATTCATTTTTTAACTGTTTCAACGCTACAAAAAAAGGAGTTCTTGCGTAAATATGTGACAATGGAAGAAACATGGATCCACCACTTCACTCCGGAGTCAAATTGGTAATCAGCTGAGTGGACAGAAGCAGATGAAAGCCGTCCAAAGCGACCAAAGACGCAAACATAAGCAGGCAACGTTTTGGCCTCCGTATTTTGTGATGCGCAAGGAATTTTGTTCATTTACCTTGAAAAAGGAAGAACCATCAATAGTGAATATTATATAACATTATAGGTGCGTTTGAAAGAAGAAATCGTCATAAAACGGCCACAAATAAAGAAAAAAGAGCTCTTTCATCAAGACAATGCACCGGTGGCAAACGGTGGAAAAACTACATGAATTGCACTTCGAATTGCTTCTGCACCCACTCTATTCGCCAGATCTGACCCCCAGCAACTACTAGCTGTTTGCATACCTCAAAAGAATTATCCAGGGAAAGAGATTTGGCTCCAATGAATAAGTGATATCGGAAACTGAGGCGTATTTTGAGGCTGAAGACAAATCGTTCAACAAAAAAGGCATCGAATTGTTAGAGAAACGTTGGAATCAGTGTATCACCCTAGAAGGAGACTATGTTAAAAGTATAAAACGTAACTAATTTACCAATGCTTAATTCAACTTACATGAGAAAATTATCATACTATTTCTCTGAATTTTTGAGATGAGGCTTGATAATTAGTATTATTTGTATCATTCGGACTCCTCTTCATTGTTATCTGTACAAAGTTTTGGCCAATGTGCCATCCGGCCTTCTTCAGCTTCTTCTGGGATACTGTCTGGTTTATGATACACGGATGAGCTGAATCCTTGCTCTGTGCGAGTTATTAACGCATCCAAGAAGGACAATTTATTGTCTTGTTCCTTCGCCATCGGGAACTGTATAGACGGTCGGATTGAGTTCACATGATCAATTAGTATTTGAACATCTTTCTGGTGGGGCTAGAGAATGAATGTGTCATCTACGTATCTAAGCCACATGGATGGCTTTAGTGGTGTAGAAACTAAGGCTATCTCTTCAAAGTATTCCATGTATATATTGGCCAGGACTGGGGACAATGGTGATCCCATCGCCATGCCCTCCTCTTGTCGGTATATGTCAGAACCCATCTCGAAGTAGGTTGTTTCTACAGAAAGTCAGCATCTCCATCAGATTATCTATTGGGATACAGGCGCGTTTTACCAGCGAGGAATCTGCAGCTAACTTATCACGTACCACAGTTAGAGTTTCATCAGTGGGTACCTTCATGAATAGACTCACTACATCTAGACTCACCATTTGGTTGGAATGGATGGGAGAAATTACGATTTTCCACGAAGTGGGCAGAGTTCTTGACATATGATGAGGACTTACCTGTCAATGGGGTGACTATCTCAATTAGGTAACAGCTCAATGGGTGACATGCTGAACCTCGGCAGTTGACAATGGGTCTTAATGGAATACCATCCTTATGAATCTTAGGAAGGCCGTATATGTGTGGTATCTTGCTGTAGTGTTGAATTAGCTGTCTGTATTTATTCTCTGGTATAAGTTCATTGTTCTTGCTAAGAATTTGTGATAGCTTCCTTTCGGTCTTCAGGGTTGGGTTCTTCTTATCCTTGTAGTAGCCAACGTTTTCAGTCTGCCAATTTGTTAGTGTATTCAACCTTATCCATCACCACATCAGCATTGGTTTGTCTGCTGGTAGTATTACGATGTCCTCCTCAGGTTGTAGTGATTTGATGGCCAGTCTGTCCTCCTTTGTGGTGTTCGGTTTTGAAGGTTTTGATTTCTCTAGTACTTGCCTCACCTTCCACCATAGCCCGATTATGACAAGAAGGTTCCTGATTACGACAAGAAGTTTCCCGACTTCGAAAAGAAATTTCCCGAGTCCGGGAAGGTTCCCAAGTCCGACAAGAAATACCCGATGAAGGCCGGCGGGCACATCGGCCGAAATGTTGTACAAATAACAATGAATATGAGGACAATAGTCCAAATAATACTAGAAGATTATCAGTAAACGATAAATAGAAACGCACCTATAATTCTAGATTTGAAGGGACGGATGGCTTTAGTTGAATTTAGATCCTGAATATTAGATTTCAGGTTTGTGAGTTTCAACTGTAAATCACCATGTTCTATTTCTAAAATGCTGCTCTGTTAGCTTAGTAAATAATGTATATGATTTACCTAAGATTCCACCATATACGAACTTGGAAAAAACAGTAAAATGGGCTCATCAGTTGCACAAAACTTGATATGTTTTGCTAGAATCGTTTCGCTCATTCATTAATATCCAAATATCTTCATTGTATACATAGACTCCACAGCTAAATAAAAACAAATTCTTCTTTAAAAAAAATGTCTAAATTTGAACTATGTTTGCACTTTCCACTTCAACATTAAACGTTCATTGTATGTTTATAACCTGTGACCGACACGTCACAAATTGTCATTATACTCAATCAAGCATTCTGGTAGGTATACGATGATCTACATGATTCAGTTATTTTTGTTCTCCTGTTATAATTGGATCTATAAATACAAACTAATCAACTCTCTCTTTTATTAATCGTGCCAACATTTTATTCACAGTCGACATTAATCACTTTCTGAAGACCTGGGTTAGTTAATTACATACATATTATATTACTAGCAGGAATATTCGTTCCGTTACTGGGCTCAAAAGAGTTTAGGAACACAACGAAGTGAAAAAGAAAGGAAAAGGGATGAGTAAGAGAGGGGCTAAGAGAAAAATAATTTATCAAATTTTCAGAAAGATTGGCTAAAAATTCGTATATTACCATATTTTTTGTGTTATTTTAGGAATTGTTTGTTAACATTAAAAATATTATTTTATAAAATGTAACTATTGATCTTTGCTGGTTTGGTTAAAAATTACCATTTTCTTTCTTAGAAATATTAAAAGTATTTGTTAAAAATTAGTTTTTGAGTTATCGATTGAAAATGCTTTCGATAATTTTGTTATTTTTTAGTATATGCAATATTCTTCGTATTACAATTGTTTTCTTTTTTATTATTGAAAGTAGTTTTTTAATAATTTCCAACATCATGATAATATATTTTTATAAATGTATTCTTCTACTAATCCCTGCCTTTTTTAATGTTTTACTAACCCAGTTTTTAACTGCGGTAATGTTACATATGTATATTAGTCTTTAAATTATAGTTAGATACTATAACAATAAATACAAAATAAATTGTTAGTTATAAGTTCAACACTACTGTAGTAGGCCAATAAAAGCGGTGGATAGCGGTTTGCTGAGATAGATGTTGCGGTGAAGAAGCGTTGTTCTCAGAATGACAAAACCCCAGTTAACTGCCTAGGCGTATCATAAAAGTATGCATATATATATATAAATATTGTAGGTTAGTAGTCGTACAGTATGCGAATTGGCCCATTGTCAGTATTAGTCGAACTTCGAAGGAGTCTATCCCCTTCTCTCCAGCGCTAGACCATGGGGAATGTTTTACTGAGGTGAGGCGTCACATCTACCGTCAGATCAAACGAAGAAACTTGCGATTCTTTGGCAGATACTCTACCTACTAAACTAAAGTTTCACTTATCTTTCAGTATATATCCACCAAAAGCGACTACCCGGTCTCACCTGGGTAGAGGTGGGGAGGGGGTTAAAAGTAGTTTTGCAGATCCATTATTAGTGAATCAAAAGTTGGATCCTCACAGGATGCCACATTAAAACTCTTACATGAAAAAGACATTGCGTTTAAAGAAAAATTAATATCTCTTTTTTAAAATACGAAATGCAAAAAGTTTTCCATGCTGTTATCATGTAAATTTTATCTTTACTTATCTTTACAAATATAAATCAAATCTTCATTATTGTTACTCAAAAAGCAAGATCTAGTGTTAATCAATGTATATATATATATATATATATATATATATACATATATATATATATATAATTTGTCGATAATTGTTATATTTTCATAGTTTCCTCCGGGCAAACATACATACTACACTTTAAATGTGTATAGATAGATTTCCACCTATCATTGGGACGCAGGATACATTATAGGAACGAAACTATGTTGCTAGTAACAACGATATATACAACGATGTATATATCAATATATTGTTTTAAAAATATATCATGCACTATGGAAATGTTGGCATCAGATTAAGTACTGTATATGTTAACATGTCTGTGCTATGATGACGCATGTAATCATAAAAAATGGTTTCGATGTATCACTTTACGCCGCCATTGCTTCAAACTAGTCACGAATATTTGTATAGAAATATTTCAATTCAATAGGATGATGCTACACGGGATTACGACAATAATGAATCGTGTTGACGGAAATAGATGTTTGGTTTCTAGCATGGTCTTGATTGTTAGGCTTTTAAAGCATTTCAGGGAACACGTAAAATAAATACAAAACGGTACCTATACAATTTAACACATAGCTGGCGGATTTAGGGGTTTATAAATTCCCCAAGTTTCATTGTCCGAAAGTTTATTTTTGGACAAATACTTTTGGGAAAGGTATGAGCTCCCTCATCCTCCATCTATGGATTTAATAGGACCACATCTTTAATATATATATATATATATATATATATATATATATATATATATATATATACAAAATATGAATAAAAAATATACAAAGAAACGAAAGTGAAAATAATAAATGAGTAAATTAAATATAACAAGTAGAAGATATATATATATATCAAGACCAAAATTTACAAAGTAACAAATAAATTTTCAACATTTTTTTCCCTTTTTACAATCTACAATTACAAAATAAATTCAATAAATATTATAATAATAATTACAATTTCAACTAATAAATTTTACACATACACCCACATACACACACACACATACACATACACATACACATAACACACACACACATTCTCGTCACGTACTTAAAATATAAAAAAATAAATAAATAAACAAATAAATAAACATACACACACGCACGCACTCACATACACACACGGACACAAATAGACGCCCAATGAAAGCGATTATATACTCACATTTTCATAGAGACTCTCTCTCTCTCTCTCTCTCTCTCTCTCTCTCTCTCTCTCTCTCTCTCTCTCTTTCTCAACACACACACACACACACACATACAGTCACACATACATACACACACGCACACACACACATACACTCACACATACATACACATAACACACACACACACACACACACTCGCACATACACACACAACGTAAGATAATGTTTTATGTCATCTTCAATAACGTTTATCTCATCGTTTCATAATTTTCAAACAATTCTAAGAGTGCTAATTCTTCATTCAAACAGTCTCCTTATTGTCTGTGATAAATTTCAATTTTTATTAAATCAACAAAAGCCCTGAAGAAGATCTACTAAACAGATTGAAACACTGCAGCGTTGGCTGAATAAATATCACTCATTTTATTGAACCTGTGTCTTTTCAAATTTTTCACTATATTACATACCGTCGGATGCACTTCCATTTTTCTCTTCATATATATATATATATATATATATATATATATATATATATATATATATATATATATATATATATATAGTTCTAATAACTAAAATTTCATTATCAGATGGCGAACAAAATGTGAACTTTGCCAACTCATATATGAAAGGTATTAGGACGTAATTGTGTGTGTTTACCAACCCCTCGACGCATACAGTCTATGATACAAGGTCAATTATGAACGGGGGACAGCTGATTTGAGTTCAATTTTTCCTTTACTGGTTGACATAGCAAGACAGAATAATGCAGTATGTCATATTATTAACCCATATATCGAGAGAGAAATAATGGATTCATTATTTTTTCAAAGGCATTAGTGCGAAGCGAAACTAAAATAGCATCGTCCAGGATTTGAACTCGGGTCACCTATTCAATTTTCTTCGAGGATAACCGTTACGCTAGAGTGCCTCGGGCATAATTGTAAAGAATAAAGTAGTTCTGAATTTTATTTTTACTTTGTATTGGATCATTAAAGTTGCTATCTAAATGTGAACGTGCGGTATACATAACTCACTATTAGATCTACAATGTATGCAAATGACGTTATTCTGTACCAACTTGAAATGTGTAAAACATTTAGAATTAATACTAGTGTTCTGGACGCGATAAATGTTAGATTGGAGTAACACTACTCGTATTTATCGCCTTCTGTAATGATTACCGTCGTAGTAAATGGATACGGCGAGAGTAGTTCAAATCCGAGACGGGGCTGTTTGCATTTCACATCTTATTATAATGTGTTTGTCTGTCTGTCTGTAACCGAAACTATTTCACTACTCAATTCATAATTCCCTTAGTTATTTACGTCATATTCTCCATGAGTTTATTTTTTATTTAAACCTCAATTATTAATAAAATTGTTTTACATTACTAATACTGCTGGCTTTATGTACATATTCATAACATACAACTGCATTTATATATACAACAAAATAGCGGTTTACAGTGTGAACGGGAAGGCTATTTTTCATATTGATATTAAAAATTTGATTTTAATAAATACGGGCTTCTTTTCTTTTTTGATTTCTAGTTGTTTGGTTTTATCTGAATGAATATGTGCAAAACTCTCGGGGATAAACTTTAAAAGAAATCCATTATCAAGAAGAAATAACTGTAATTTTATTCTTTATTTCCTAGTTCAACTAGATAGTTAAATTGGAAAAAATTAGCAGCGAAAGACGAGAGTGGTGGAAGAGTAAATTTCAATTGTTCTATGTTTCGATTATACCCTCCTCTATTTCAATTTTTTTTTACCTGCATTCTTATTTAGTTTCTTTAGTTTTTCTAATTTAAAATAATATTTCATTATATTAAAACTTGAATACTTACCCCGGGAGGGTGCATATATTTGCAAGTAGCACTAATAACCTTGGAAAAGTTATGAATCCAACTATTCCCCCCCCCCTAGCTATGGGTAACTAGCATGGAAGACTGGGCTTTTTACCTTGAGATGGTAAGCGGTGCAGGATAAGAAAAACTCTGAAATCAAACCAAAGGGCTCTCTTCTCGTTTGTCAAAACTATTTTGAGAGTGCATCCCCCATCCCCCTAAATTAGAAAAAAACTAATAGTAAACACTCAAATCAAAGTTTGAACTTAAGTTATTCAGTTGTCACTTCCGGGGGAAGTGGACCAAAGATGAATACTATCCATCGTTTGTGGGTAAGTAATTATAAAACCTCATATCTTAAAAAATCTCAAGCGAATTAATATAAATATCTAATCTTATGCGACATTTGAATAGCTGCATTAGATATTTTTTTACCAACCCCTGCGTACGAGCAGGATGTGACACAAGGTCAATTTCTTAAGCGGAGTTCAACAGGCTTGAATTCAGAGTTTTTATCCTCCTAGACCAGTTGCTTAATCAAGGTTAAAGAGCCCAGTCTGTCCTACTATTTATCCATAGCTGGATGAAGAGTAGGATTCATACCTTTCCCAAAGGTATTAGCGCTAAATGAAATGCAATTACCACAGGATTTGAACTCGGGGCGACGAGTCCATTTCCCATGACATTGAATAAGCATAACAGTTATTTTAGGATACATGGTAATGGATATGTGCATATTATTAGTTCAGATAAGATAGAAAACTATTACGTGGTAATGTGGTTTGCTGTGACATAAACAGTCGGTGACTATTATCAGATTCAGAACTGAAGTTTGAAATTTTATGATGCAAACACAAGATAAATGATAAATGCCATTATTGATGTATGGCTTAAAATGTATATTGCATAATATTTTTGTTATATTTTGTTAGTTTTTATAAAAGTTAACGGAATCTTAAAGTTATGAACTGGTATTTTTATACAAAAATAAAAACAAGGACAATGTTAAATTATATAGTTATAATTCAAAGAGTGGAAACCGAATGCAGACGTATATTTCTCAATTTGATACAATCACTTCATTTGTATCAAAATAAATATTTCATTCTTTTTTTTAAACACATATCATAAATCATCGATTTCTGTTTGTATTCGAACATATTTGTGTTAAAGTATAACTTCTTTTGTTATCCTCACAATATGATTTTGTTCGGTTAGGAATTACAAGGTTACTGGTTCGATACCGGCCCTCGCCAACTTAGCGTATGAGTAGCACAGAGTTCTCTGCGGTAAAGTGAGGAGCTGTTGGTATGTGTGGCGCTCCACCTCAGACGTTTAAATAATCTCTTTGGTCTAGTGCTAGTGAAAAGGGGATAGACTCCCTCGCTGTCTGGCTTATACCGACTTTAGGCCGCCCCGGCGAATCTTATATATATATATATATATATATTATATATCAGTAGAGCACTTGCCTAGGAATCCAAAGGTTCATGGTTCGAGACCGGCCCTCGCCAACTTAGCGTATGAGTAGCACATAGTTCTCTGTGGTAAAGTATGGAGCTGGTTGTAGATGTGGCGCTCCATCTCAAATATAAAACCAATATCCTTGATCTAGCGCTAGTAAAAATGAGATAGACACTCGCTGTCTGGCTGATACCGACACTAGGCCACCCCTCGACTGTATGTATGTCCAGAGTAAACTATGAAAATAAAATAATGACAAAGTAAATATGTATACACATTCACTACCACCAGATCTTGCTTTTTGAGCAAAAATAATGAAGATTTAATTTATATTCATCGAGATAATTTTTTTAAACATTAAATGATAACAGCGTAGAATTTTTTTGATTAAATATTCTAAATATTAGACATTAATTTTTATTTTACGATTGGCTGGATTAATGCAAGGTCTTTTTCTGCATAAGACTTTTAATGGGACATCATACGAGGATCCAACACACAATTTAATAATAAATTGGATCTATGAAACTAACTTTTTTACCTCTCCCGCCGGTTAGCCGCCCCTAGTATATATATATATATATATATATATATATATATATATATATATATATATATATATATATATATATAGTAAGTAAATTCGGTGAGTGGCTTATTGTCGATCCTCTCTTTGCTGGGGCTAGATCAGGGAGATCGTTTTTGCCACTGAGGTGGTAACTGATTCCATTTCCTACGTGGGGAAATGTCCCCGTGGTGTAATAGTTAACGTGCTGCGTTGTGACATTGTAGTGAGTTAGAAGTTCAGTCTCGCTCTTACGTTTATTTTCGAACCAATACCCTTAGGAAAGGTATGGATGAGTTAAAAACTACGAGTACTGTTATTCTACAACAGTTTACTCGGAAGATTGATATGCCATTACACAAAAAAACAAACCGAACAATTTCCTACGACGATAACCGTTACGCGAAGCGCACCCTCTACGCTGGTAGAATATATTTATTGATTTTTTATCATAAAATAATCAAGTTTATAGTGGTATAATTTGCTGCGCGTATTTATTGAATTATTTTATTCAAAAAATATCAATTTGGTAGAATATCAATGGTTGCAAATAGCCCGGGATAGCAATTTAATTCTTTAACATATTTTAAATGTGTCTTTCTTCAACTGACTTTTATTGGAGACGAAGAACCCAGACTCATAAATTAGAAAAATATTTTGAAACTCATCAATTTATTCTATGTTTGTTTTCATATATGTTCTCAAACAAACATCTTTTTATTAACTTTAGAATTAAAAAAAAATCTTTGAAAATATTGTTTCCACAAGATCGAAAAAGATAAAACGTACAGTTCTAACGTTTTTAAAAAGATTTTTTGATTGGTTTCAGAATAAAACCAGATGTTTTTCACTGTTCACGATTTGGGTAAAAACAGTTTTGCATATGAATCTTTATATTTCAGTGGTCAAGAGGCTTTGTATTTTGCATTAAATTTTTGGGAATGAAAAGTTATTTCAGAAAAATAGGTGTAGCCATTACGGAAGGAAAAAAAACCTTTTTGTTCAATAATCCCGTGGCTAGACATTTAATCCGCTTTTGAAACACTGCTAAACCTAAAACTCGAGTTATATGTAGAAGGTTTTAAAAACAACAGTAGCAATGTTTTCTTGAAAATTCAATAAAAAATATTTAGATTTAAAAGCGCTGATATTTCATCCTACAATCTGAGCTATTGAATAAATCATTTGTATTGCCGTCATATTCACATTGGAAAAAAATAGAATTCATAATTTATAATTATCAAAGTTCATTTAGAGTTGTGTTGAAAGTTTTTTTTTTTAGTTTTTTTTTTGTTTGTTTGTTTTTTTGTTTTTTGTTTTTTTTGAAAATGTTAAATAATTAATTCCGAGGACTTTTTCTCTTAATATATACAAATAATCCTATAAACCGATTTTATTAGTTTCAGTATGTTATAAAAACGAATAATTGATTAGAATTTGATATCAATAAAAAAAATCATAATCATATCATAACGAACATTGATAAACATCCTTTACTTAAATAATTTACGCACATTTCTGAATGGTTATATGTTATGACATATTAATTGCGATAAATACATTTTCTACGATTAAAGTTTTACAAGGTTTAACATAAGTGAAAGCACACACACACACACACACATACACACACACACTTATACACATGCATATATATATATATATATATATATATATATATATATATATACTAGCTAAAGTACCCGGTCCATGACCGGACTAAAATGAAATTTGGATCACCAGGGAGTGAGAGAGAAAGTGGAAGACAGTAGTTAGAGAGGGGGTAAGAGGAAAATAATTCTTGAAACTAAAATCATTGAGAATTTGTATATTTCAGGATTTGTATTTTCTGTTTTATAGTTTAAAATTATTTCATATTATTATACAACAAATTGAAAGTATTCGTTTGTATATTTGTTTGTTATTGTTTTAAATTTTTTGTACATGACAACAATTCACATTTAGTTCTTAATTGCATGTTGAGTTTAAAAAGAAGCTGAGAATCGAAAATTTAAATTCTTCGTATTGCAATATCTATTTTTTCTAAAACCTAAGATAGTATTATAGGGACCACCAATTGATCAGTTTAGGCCATCTTGAATAAAACGGAAATATTTGTTATTATTTATAATTAATTGATTTTTCATAGAATTTAAAAAACTCTTATCGTAACTTGTTTTTAGCTACGTTAATTTTCAGTTGATTTAACAGTGCAAAAATGAAAACGTTGTTTTTCAGTCATAATTTTCATTATTTCCGTAAGCTGAAAAAAGTTAAAAAATCATCAGGAGTTTATTTAATGTTTTTTCTTTCAAATGGAAAAAATTTTTCAAGAAAATATTAATTTTTCTGCAAGTTTCATAGTGTTAAATATAGGGGGGGGGGTAAATTTCACAGGGTAAAAATTGGTGGTACCTTGTATTTTAAAACATTGTTTAAAAACGTTTTGGTGGACCTGATTATCTGGACTCCCCCCCCCCATCTATTTTTTTCCTTCAGTGGATTATTATCGATTACACACCAATCTATCAGATTGAAAAAAAAATTCTTAAAAGTTCTTTATTATTTGAGTATTCACGGGTGCTCATTTCCTCGTATAAGTTTATAGTAAATTGATCCCCCATATCGGAACCGCTTGAACGGAACCCAAATTATTTATTTATTTTCCCATTAAACAACCCCCCCCTAACCCTAACCCCTACCCCCCCTAGTTAAAATTAAGTTTTATTAAAAAATTTGTATTAATTACAAAACATCAATTTTCATAAAAGTACAAATGTCACCTATGAAATCTCTATTTAATCATGCCAATTTTTCAGAACTGAAAAGTTGCACTATAAACTCAGCGATGTTTATTGACTTCACAATAAAGAGTAAAATCATAAAACTTAAAATTTAATTTGTAAGGCAAATTCTGAGGAATATTTTAAATTGTATTTTGAATAATAATTTAAATGCTGGTTGTTAGTTGTTTTGTTTTATCAACTTTTCGGGTAATTTACTAACGAATCATGTCATTTTGATAAACAAAGCGCTTACAATTGTTCGTACTTACATATAAAAATTTGTTGAAATGTTCCAATAACTGGATATTGTCGGATAAACTTGAAATAAATTTCGTCTTACAAATAATTGACTACTTATCTCCAGTCGGGCCTTCGACTAAAGATAAAACACCGGATTTTGTCCGTATTAGTAACCTTTGTTTTTTGTTTTTTTTTATCATGGTTTGAGAAAATAATTAGTTAACGAACCAAAAGAAAAACAGTTTCTAAGGAAATTCGTCAATCTTATTGTTATTTTTAACCCTTTAAAACTCTAACAATAAAAATTAATAAATAAATTAAAGAATTAAAAGTCATTTTATTCGAATGAAAATCTTAGTTTAATTTATACAAATATGTAACCGTACTTACGACGTAAACTGATTTTCATGATACTGTTATTTACGATTAAAATATTATTTTAATAATGTAACCGTAAAGCGTACATTTTGATTTTCTACAATTTTTATGCATTACAAAAATTAAAATTAAAATGAGTGTACTGTACAATTTAAGAATATGGACAAACTCGCTGTAAAAAATAATTTAATCTATAAAAACACATACAAATTACATATTCAGAAAGACTAAGAGATTCCGAGCTTTATTCGTATTATCGCCTATACGTAGTATTTTTTTTTTTAACTCGCTGTAAAAAAAAAAAAAATCTATAAAAACACATACAAATTACATATTCAGAAAGACTATTTCATCTTATTACTAAAGATATAAATATTTTAAAGATTAACATCCTAAATAGGTAAGAGAGTCCGATCTGACTGTTATAGACTGCACTGCTTGTATCGCAATAATCATAGGCAGCGTGGCTATCCGAATCCATTTTTTAATTTTTTAACTCGCTGTAAAAAATGATTCAATTAATAAAAACTCACACAAATTACATATTTTGAATGAGTATTTTCTTATCTTTTTAACGATATAAAAATTATTAAAGACTGGACCATAAATAGGCCATAAATTCGGAGCTGAACGGTTTAGACTGCAAAATTAATTCATTAAAATCAAAACTTCGCTGCTGTTATCGCTTTAACAATAAGCAGGCAGAGACAATATTTTATTATCAGGAGGGGCTGATATACGGACAGTTCCGCAAATTGGGTGATTTTGGATTAATTAATCGATTAAATCCCTTAATCAGTAAAAATCAATAACCAAATTTGGAATTTTTCTTAGTTAGAACGATATCAATGTGTATGCAAGATTTTGAATCTGAGTGACCTCCCGTTCTTTTGTTATACGTCGACACGTACATACCAAAATCTCTGTTTTATATATTAGATATATATATATATGCCCTAGCATTTACCCATAGCTTGAGGTTAAATAGCTGGATTTCTACCATTGTTTGTTTCTTTGTTTAATATTATATCTTCCCGGGTTATTTAATGCTAATTCCATCTTTATAGAAGAATAATATTGTTACTATTTAATCAATAAGTGTGGATATGCGGCAGTTCATACATTATCCATGGGTATTAGTTCGAATGGACAGGTAAAAGCAAAACAAGAGTTCGAACCCATCGCTTACTACGAAATTGCAGTCTAAAACATTAAGCACTACAATACGAGGATCTTCCAGATTCCTACCTTTCCCAAAGGTATTTATGCTATGTATCATTGAAACAATCTTCCAGGATTTTAAGGCGTACCGCCGTATCCATTTACTATGACGATAAACATTAAGCTACGAACGCTTCAAAAGAGATGAGTATAAGGTGGACCTTTATTTCTCATGAGATTAATGGAAAGTACAAATAGAAATTGTCCAATGAGATTAAACTTTTGGAGTATCATAAAATTAAATAAAACCACTGATCTAATCATTCAATTGATTGCTTTCGTTACTTGAGCACTGATCATAAAGTTTCGAGACTGTATTTAAACATTAGTAGTTTTAATCTTTTATTAAATACATGTGCATAGCTGAGAAACTTATCTAAATAATTGTGAGGATGTTAAGAGCTTTATACTGCTGTCTAGGCGGGCCAATTCTCGATACAATTCTATCAGAAAGGGAATCCCTAGCGTAAACAACAAGACTGCGACATCGTAGTTAGCGAGTTCGAACTCCAGTTGCATTATTTCGTTTATTCTTGGACAAATACTATTGAGAAAGGTATGAATTCCCTCATCCTCCATCTATGAATTTAATAGGATCATATCTGTTATTTACAAGGGTAACTTTGGTACGAAATAACCGACGAAGGTCGTTGTGCCATTAAACAAGGAAACCAAACCAAACTAATCAATTTTATCAGCACCCTATTGTATATTTTTTAAGATTATGCAAGTGCAACGCACTCGATACTGATTACACTAATGTCCGTGTAACGTTTTTGTGGCTTCTAAAGTAACATCTAATCACAGACCTAAGATCTGATATCTTGGATGCTATTACGAAGAGACATGTTTCATACTAACTCTATACTTAAAATCATCTTTTTTTATGCAAATAGTAAATGTAGCGTTGTGGATTAGACCAGCATCTGGTTATCTTGCAGATGCAGCTTTTTAGATAATCACTCGTAGATTGAAACAGAATCAGATGAAATCCTTCAGAAAACACACATTGTGAATAAAAAAACCTTTGACGACAAATGATATGTGAATATAGTTTTATTGTCAGCAAAGTATCACAGCTAACCCCATATTGGGGTAGAGGCATGGTTGCGAATTGTCCCAGTCGATTTCAAGCTAGTTTGTACGCCTTGGCTGGTTGTCCAAGCCAGTCTATCAGATGGAAGTGTGTTTTGCTTGATCCAGCCTATTTTACTTGCCATATTCACGAAAGACTCATTAGCCATGTAAGTTCCTCTTGTTCCAGATTTTGATGCCTCTCATATCGTTACATTAACTCTTTGGTATAATCTTTTTAATCGACAACAACCAGTTTAAAATAACCATTTGTGGTCCGTGTTTTGATTTTTTATTCGATGTTGACGGCAATTTCACCTTGTAGCTTATACTAACATGAAAGTTGACGTTTCAGTCATTATGTTAGACCATGAAGGACATTATGTTTAATCTTTCATGATGAAATTAGAGATATGTCATATTAAATCAAAAACCGATTCAGTGTAGAAATTAATTTAATCGAAACTTATGTTGCTTTTCCTTGATTGATTGATTGATAGATTGATTCTAACGGCATGATAAACCATCTGGGGTTACATTATGCAAAATGGTAAATTGTGAGGGATGGTTAGATTTAGTATACTTTTTTTTCCCAAAGATTTCTTTTGATTTTGCAGTTGTTTGCTCAGAATGGATGCGTCATCACTTTGAGGGGTAAGTTTATTGGTTAAAGTTTAAGTTTCTTGGTTTTCGGAATATTATAGTAAATCAATACTAACATACAAATAAAAATATCTTAGATGACCCATAAACCTGGCGAGTCCCCATTATAATAGCGTTCCATTAGGTTATTGATGCTAGAATATTTCTATATTGAGAATTTGAATGATTAAATTGATTTTACAGCGTTTCGATCATTATTCATTATTGCTTTAATGGTTATTATACTTTTTTAATATTTCAAATAAATTAAGTAGATTATTCTAAAAATATTTTATGCATATTCAATGTGTATTCAAAATTCTATTTATAATTATACCAATTAATATTAATCAGTGGGAATCCATTTTGAGGCATGATTAAATTAATAACATGGAAATTAAATTACCAAACATTATATATATATATATATATATATATATATATATATATATATATATATATAGTCAGACAGAGAAAGAGACACAGACAGAGATAGAAACTGAAAGAATTGAGGCTCGTGATGCAATGGTTATCTACCTTGAAAATGGACACGGCGGGACGAGTTCAAATCCTGGACGAGAGTGAGTGCCTTTCACATCGTATAGAAATGTATGCTTCCAATTATTCTCCCTCTATCTATGGGTAAATATTAGCGGTAACTTGGCTATATATTTAGGCAACCAGTATACGAGAAGGACAAGTTCGAATTTAAACCGATTAAACTTGAATAAAGTTGAATATGTGTTGCATATTAATCGGACGTGGGGGAGGGGTAAATATTTATATAAACCAAACGTTTTATAATAGATATTGTTAATTAAATTAAATGGATATCAGGCATCATTATTTCCCCCCTGTCTGCAATTCACTGTCGATGGGGCTTGTAATAAACTAGCTGAATCTACCACGGAGAAATGATATTTGCACAAAAAGGGCTGCCCTGGGTATGAGAACAAACTGCATCTGATGAACAAGCTTCAGTTCTGAAGATCTGTTAAGTGTGAATTACCCCTTCATTGAATATTGTAACCAGATATTTTAGCACTTAGTAGAGTGCCATGTATGATTCAAATAGATGTTCTAAAAATAATTCATATTCGACAGAAATATCTGATACCATATAACTGTAATTATTTGTATTACGAAATGATACTTGAAGCCGTAATTGTTTAATGATTACTGAGTTGCTTGAAACCGTACAACCGTGTGCAAGGAAATGACATACTAACTTGAAATAATCACTTAAAAACGTTAATTATTACTATTAGATAAGAATACTGGAAACCATACAACTGAGTGCAAATATTTGTATTAGATAGGACTATTAATATAATATAATATAATATAACTGCGTGCAAAAACTCTTAGAAACAACTGCACAAAAAGTTAAATTTAAATGTTCAACGAATGTGATTTCCTAACCTCTTAAAATAACGTTCGGTTGAAATCAATCAATCTTCCCCTGCGTAGGCGGGTTCTTGAGTTAGTAATGTTTTACAGCATATCCGCACAGCGGTATCAATCGCTTTTCATCTCCCTGTGTATTTGTGTCAATGCTCACTGAATATTAGTAAGCAATTCGAGACTGTGCGGGTACAAAATTACTTATTATTTTGCACAAGTTTCTTTGCTGCAACGCTGAACACAGAAATAAGAGAAATTGGGAGATTGTACTTATATTCCAACGAGATTTATGCAGAGGGTCACACATGTGTAATCCGAGAGAAATTGCCTTGTCACAAAAGTAATGAAAGTATTACACTTGGAGATCTCAGTTTTATGGAGAATCCGATGAACCTTTATCGAATTCACTTTATCTAAACAGACATGTTGCTATCACGTTATATTCACTTGCGTAAATCAGCGAAAAAATACTAGAGAAAACCATTATTATACATTAATCTCTTCAAACTCCTCTTCTAATAGCTTGTTGCTTATCCGTTTCCTTTTTTCTTACTATCTTATAATACTTATCTTCTTCTAAGCTGGATCTGATCGTCTTTTCTGCTATGTTGTTTCTTATATTCTGGGAGGATTTTCAGTTCCTTGATCATTCTTCTCGAGTTTTCTTGGAACTTCATTATTGTGTCAGTTATTGTTCTTAGTAGCGAAAACAAGACTTGATATTTTTGACGTCTTTATTCAGCACAAGTTAAACCAACACGCTTACGAGAAATAGCTATCCTGAAGACACGTCAGCCCTCTTCAGAAAAATTCACTAAACTCCATTTTATAAGTCTATTTACTCTTCTCACTGGTCGTTTTGACCTATCAGAGACAAGAGACAGTGTCAGCAAAAGGCCAAGCCATGTCGATTTGCTTTTACTGTTTTTTGTCCACATTTCCATATTACCGTTATTTATTATTTCTATTCTACTGTATATAATTTATAGACAACTCATCAATCATGTAATAATCTTAGCCATTAGCGTCGCGTTGTGCATCTATTGTACTCTCCGACCTTCTACAGGTGTTTGTATGTGTTAAATCACCCTTTCCTACTTTTCTTATTGTTACCTATCTTATTTTCTATCTTCTATGCTGGGCTTAATCTTTTGGTCTCCTCCTCTTCTTGGGTTGACTTGGGTTTATTTTGGTTTTGTTACAATCCCTTTGTCCACTACTTGCTCTTATAAATGAATGGTTAAGTTTCGACGTCTTTATTTTAGACGCCATTCATGTCGCCTATTTCACTCTAACTAACAGTTGCGTTGACACATGACCAAACCAACCAATGATAAAACTAATAAGAGGTTAAAAATCGGCCAATTAAACGACTGGTTATTTTCCATGACTCTTATCAATTAACTGTTGAATTCATATATTTCTACACTTCTTTACATAGTTAACATGCTACATGTATTTTGGATGGTCTAAAATTTAAGATGATATTAATTTTGGATGGTCTAAAAATTTAAGATAATATTAATCTTTTGCAAGTCTCTTTAGCAAACGAAATGTAATTCCTTTCGCCGTCAGCACAGTCTCTACCAACTGAGCACGTTACTCTCACTTCCTAACACCCCAAATAGCAGTCTTCAGATTTCACTTGCCGTCCAAAACTTGCTTTCTTCCTGACTCTCTGTATCAGCAACAGTCCGTCTTATTTCTGCTCGTTCGGCTGGGCTTATGCAAATTCCGATAGACCTCATCCGGGTTTCTGCCAACAGCATTTCAGCTACGAGGAGTTAGTGAGTTCGAATATACGTAGCCACTCACCACACTCCTCCCCTTCGCAGAGGCCAAACATATCCCGACGCGCTTTGTTTGTGGGGGGGGAGGGGAATCCGCTTGTTCATAGGTCTGCCTTTCAATTTCGTCACACATTTGTATTTTGTTGTCTTTGATAACCTACTGAGAATTTAGAAAACTTGATTCTTCGAGAAGAATGAGTACATGACTCTGAATTTCATATATAGGAATATGACTATTTGGTGCCGCCGTTTTGGCACTGGAATATTGTTGCATACTGGTTTCTTCAAACTCACGCTACTCTGACTCGTATACGTTGCGGGTATACAGCGGACATCGTTCCTGACCCCTAGACGATGTATCTAGTAGTCAGCTACTTCAATAACAAAAGATACGCGTATACAAAAGATGAATCTTCTTTATTTTCTTCGGTGTGTGGTAGGTGAGTGGCGGGCATGGAAAATGACACTACGACTACTTATGTGGTGGAAGGTGGTGGGCGAGCCTCACTGCTCGCTAGCAGCGCCCGACCGTATCGACGGTCAGACCCTTCTCTGCTCGCCGTCTCCTCGGGTCTCTTTTTTCTGGGCTGGTCTCATAACCGCTTAAGTACTGACGACCGCCCACACATTCTTTTGTTCCTTGACCGGAAGTCCTTTCCCTTTGTTCAAGTTAGCGTTTGTCCAGATGAGTCCTTTGTCACACCTCTTTTGTTATACTAAGATTTCTGTCTCGCCTATCTATTGTTTTTCCCTGTTCAATTTTCCTTTGTCTTTTCGACTTCCCGCGCAAAACAAACAGTCAATCTGCAACAATATTTTGAAATCACCGTTTTGGAGCTGAACTGTTTTAGCAACCACTTATTTGGTGCTGAGCTGTTTTAGTTTAGATTGTCAATAATAAGTTTGTGTCAAAACGAGAAACGAACAACAACCATCGACGGACTAATTAACGAGAAACGAACAACATTCCCATTGAATGAGGATGGACACAAAAAGGGAAGTAATGTGAGATATGTTACACAATACTACCCTTTATTGCAGTGAGATGTCAGGAACTGAAAAAGAGTTTCTGTAAGAAAGACTGCAAAGGAAGATACAAGTGCTTACAGTCAACACTTCCAAATACATCACTTTGTAGCTGCATATGTGAGCAGTAGCAGTTGCAGGACCAGTTGCATGGTTTGAGCATTTAATCCCTCATTGCAAAGCTTACAAAATGAAAAACGGAAATCTGGTGGCCATCTAATATATATATATATATATATATATATATATATATATATATTAACTTGTATTATAAACAATCAAATCTTTAAAGATAATTGTCCTTAGGCTTTATAAACATTAGAATCTACTTGGCTTGAAAACATATGAATCCATACCTAGATCATGCAAATCGGACAACTACAAATATTTCTAAGCAAAAGGTCAACTTCTGACAAAGTGGCCGCCATCTTAGATTTGTAATTGATTATTCAGCCAGATTTGATTACTATACTTAGAAAATGGAAGGGAGTTTTAAAACTAATTAATAGAACAAGCAATTTAAATATATTCCTGTTAGAATAAATAAAATATACATAGTCATACAAAATGGGTGTCTCATCGAAGTGTTTTTTTTTTTAGCAAGCTAGTCTCGCAATTCCATAACAATTTATTAGCGAGTTCGATCCTTGCTCGATGCTCTATGCATACGACCTTGTGTCACATCCTACTCATGGCGAACGGATTCATTTGTTTGTTGCATTTACGGCATGTCAACCCTTGTTTGGTTGTTTTATGCAGAAGATGATTTTTCTATGTCTGCTTGATGGTTTTTTTTAAACTCAACATTTTAACACATTTTTTAAACTAATTTTATTCAATTTAACCCAGTGATGGTACCCTATCAGATACTACCACTCCAGGTCAGAGTCGATCTGGGAGTAAAGGCGATGATGGGGTACTGCACACTCCCCAGAGCTAGAATTGGAACTTCAATATTAGATGCATCTTAACGTCAGGCCCATGACAATAAGACGCCATCTAGTACATATATGGTTAAAGCGGGGTTTGCCAAGAGGACGGAGAATTTTACTCATCTGAAGAGGTACAGTTGATGTATTCTTCTGCCTCAGCCGATAGGGCGGCGCAAATGGATTGGGTAAATAAACCATTTTCTGTAGCATATAATACTGTCAGTTCTTTTTGTAGTCTCTGGAGAACGACGTGTTAAAATGTTGATTCATATCAGCGAACAAAAATGCCACATGGGAGAAAGTCATTTTTTGTAAACTTGTTTAAGTAGAAATTAGCATAGAGGTTAGAATGTTAAACTATTTATATGCTTTAATAGTGAAATGTTTTCTTAAAAGATTCGTCGCAGATAAATAAAAAAGAAAATCAGTATCTTTTTTATAATGGAACAACACGGCGTATAAGACAAAAGAAAAAACTTTGCCAGTTAAACTGTATTATTATTAGTGTTTCACGTCTTAACATTCGCATAATAAATATAACAGAGATGATACATATATTTATATATGCATGTGTGTGTGTGTGTGTTTGTGTGTGTGTGTGTGTGTGTGAGTGTGTCTGTGTTTGTGTGTGTGTGTCAGTTTGTGTATCTGTGTATCTTTATCTGTGTGTGTCTGTATTTCTGTATGTATCATCTTTGTTATTTTAAGAAAACAAGAAAATGGAAGTAGAAAGAGACTAGTGGTCACAATACGGGTTACATTGGAAAAACAACAGAAACCAAATCAGCCGCAATAACAATAAATACGGAAATGTTCTCGATACGTGGGTAGAGACGGTTTTAAATACAGAATCGGCAACAGGGGTCACACACACATACACACACACACACACACACACACACATATATATATATATATATATATATATATATATATATATATTTGGGAGATTATGTGCTTAATTGAAGTCGTACCTAATTTTGAAAATTAATTAATTGATGATTAATGAATTAGGCGGGCATACTTATTCAAATTTAAGGCTAAACAAATCGATTTTTCTCGATTTGTTTAGCCTTACATTTGAATAGGTATGCCCGCCTAATGCATTAATTATCAATTAATTAATTTTCAATTAATTAATTAATTTTCAAAGATTTCCGGCTAAAAAAGCCATATCAAACACATTGTTTATTTGTTTACTTCTCATATATATATATATATATATATATATATATATATATATATATATATATACATGCCATTATTTTATTTGACTGTTTCTTAGTGTAGTATTCGAGGTTCATTTTAATTTCAAATTATAAGTATAAAGAAAAAACATATTGACTACATTGGAAAAGAAGAAACCAAACCAACCGTATTAACAACAAATACTGAAAAGTGTTTGATATGTACGTAGAACCTGTATAAAATACCGAATCAGCAACAGGGGTTACTACCAAAGTTTCACGGAGAATAATATATATTAATTATTGGCATATATTTATACATATATATTTATGTGTGTGTGCGCATGTGTGTCCATGGAATTAATCTATTTGACTGTTTCTTTTTGTAGTGTTTGAGTTTATTGTGACTTATTTTAAATTATAAGTATATAGCGAAACATATTAAAAAAGAAACGACTTTACGAGCACAAAAGAGACCGAAAAGGGTCAGTTGAATAATGCATTAACGAAACACATTCTGGAAACTAATAACCTTTTCAATTTTAAAATGTATTAAATGTTAGTTAATACACACAACAAAAACACAGGAAAATTGTTGAATCTAGCATTATTTCTTTAACACCATTAAACAGACACCGGGTTTTTCACCTTATCCTCTAAAAAAAGTGGGTAAAATGTTACAAGATACCTTATTATGATTGTATTTTTTTTCTTTTCTTTTATACACATGAATCCAACTATTCTCATACAGCTATGGGTAAATAGTAGGGCAGACTGGGCTCTTTTACCTTCATTAGTTACCCAATCTAGGAGAAGTAAAATTCTGAATTCAAAACTTTTTGATCCGCTTAAAAATTGACCTCATGCCATATCCTACTCGTCCATAGGGGCTAGTAGATATTCATTAACTCTTTTTGCTGTGGAAAGCGGATATATCCACTAGAGGTTTTATTGCTGTTAACTGTGAAAAGTGTATTTAGCACCCGACTTAAGAAATTCTCCTTATACTTCAAGAAGCGGATACATAATCAGTAATTTCCAAACACCACACCAGCCCTTCCCGTCCCAATATTATTTGGGGTGGGGAACGGGTAATCAACATGAAATTTAATTACAAAATGAAATTGTTAATACGAGAAACGCAAAAGATTTAAAACCATATTCACGTATACAGATATTATAACTTTGACTAGCCTCTGCACAAGTAACAACAGTGTGTTAAATTCTATTTTTTCGGCTTGCTAATATCTTCTGACTGCATGGTCGTGGTATCGGCACGGTGCCCGAAATAGAGATAATTAATTTATCTTTCGGCGCTCCGCATAGTTGACCCGAGTTGTGGGGGTGGTTCACCTCATCAGGCATTTCCTGCCTCGACTGCCACCAATGACCGGACTTTACGGCTCTTGCGCCAACACTTGTATTAACCTAAGTGATATTGACAAGGTTTCCAAATTTCGTGGTCACCTCGTCAGAAGAGACTCTGCGTTCTGACCCCCCTCCAACAGATACATGGATTATGCTTTACTCACTCTGTTAAATGTGAGAGACTTAAGTTCCAGTGGGTCTTTACACTTGTTGTCGATTTTAACACAATCACTCGATACATTTAACGGTTCAACGGAACACGCCAAGATCTTAATATAATCCCGTTACTAAGGTTGACTGGGTCGCTGTGCTCGTGCCAATTACATAGATTCAAATATCGAAATGTTTTATCATCAGAGTAAACCACACTGCTACCACAAATAATTGTATTACAGCTGTAATTACTATCGTTTGTGAGAGCATTCATCTTTATTTAACTAGTGGCTTTGAACCTTTTCCCGAGAACATAGTTGCTAATGCATTTTTGATTCTTAAGTTTTGATATAATGTTTTTATTATTATGTTGGTGGCTCATCATCAAATCCCGACGGACAAACAAAAAAGAAGGCCAGGTTTGGGTAAATTTGGAAAAATGCAATGATTAGTGAATTTCTATATATATATAATATATATAATATATATATATATATATATATATATATACAACTTCATCTTACAACTTCATCTATTGCACTGTCGGACTTGTTATATGTCTTAACTTCTTTTGTAGCCTGAACATTTTCCTGAAATTTTTGAAACTTTTACTGCAAACTCTTTTGAGTTTTTTTCATTAATAAAAATGCTTATAATTTAAAAATAAAATTTATTTTATTTTTAAACACAAAATACGCATTTTTAAACATTTTTAAAAAATTTCCGGTAATGAGCGAGAGCGTTTTGTGCCTCGGGATCTATGATATTTTTATTTCGTTTTTCCATTTGCTTTGAAAAAAGACCTCCTCATAGGGTTGAAATAAACGTTTGTCAGCTAAACATATAACATTTTGTTGTTTCTTTTCTATAAACTTTTCTTCAAAAAAATATATATATATATATATATATATATATATATATATAAAATAATAAAATTCGAAGGCAATACAATGCGTAAAAAATAAAGACAAAAAGATGTTTATATGTCTAATCGATTTCAAAGCGAAGCTTTATCGTCAGAGACGGATTTCAGAAATGACGTGCTTATGTTTTTTTTTTATTTGTGTGGTTATAATTTCTCTTCTTATTTCCTTTTCCTCTCCTTTTTTTCCTCTCTTTCTTCTTCTCCTCCTTTATGAATGGGCGAATAACTGTAATTTCTTATTTCTCTCTTTCTTTTTTTCTTTCTTAAAAGTTTGTTGAGAACAAGGCTGACATCCGGTAAGATGTTGCAATGTGTAGCAATGTGTAGCAATGTGTAGCAACGGTGTGAGCGTGTCATAATTTCAAAAACAAAAGTGAACAAATGAATAAAAACCGTTAATAGAAATTACATTTCAGTGAAACAATCACTAAACAAATACGCAAGGCTATTCATAGAGAGGGACTAGATATCCAACTAGCCCACTCTGGACCCTCACTACGCCAACATCTAACAATAAAACATAAAAATGTTATTACACCATGCTCACTAACCAACTGCCCAATAAAAGACTAACTTATGCCACAAGACCTATACAATTTACCGTCTAACTTGCTCCAAATGCCTTAATTTCTACATAGGTAGTACAATTAGACCCCTCCACATTAGAATCAAGGAACACATCCACACACGTGCATCCTCATTCCATAAACACCTAATCAAATGCAAAAATAAGGACAACAATTTTTCAGTTAAGATAGAGGCTATAATACGCAACATTGGTAATCTCAGAATTAGAGAAAGTTTATTAATAGCTAAATTAGGTCCTAATATAAACAATAGATTAGAATTAAACACAGAATACATAATTAACTAAATTTACACATTCCATATATAGGTTTTAGTTTATTTAGTACACATGTTCTCTCATATATATATAATTTTCCCTATCATAAATTTTAAACCTACCAACTATCAATAGATTAGAATTAAACTCAGAATACACGATTAACTAAATTTACACGTTTCATATATAGCCTCTTTTTTTTTTTTTTTTTTTTTTTTTTTTAATTAAAATTAAATATATATATATATATATAGTGATGGGATGATTGAGAATGAAAAGAAGATAATAGAGAAATATAAAAAAAAAATTAATTACGATTAATTTAACAATATTGACATACTTATTAACTCCTTTACATGACATTATTTCTTTAAACCATGACACTATTTCTTTAAACCATAATACCCTCTTAGGATTACGGTCAGTCTAGATCTATTAATAAATATTTAAGGAAAAGTGGGGAAAGAAAAAAAAAAATAAGAATAAATAATAACAACAAAAGAATGAAAAAAAAAAATAGTTAAATAAAATATATAATTGAAGCAGTACATTATGCCTTTTGTAATTCAAATATTTGATTTATGATATTTAATCTATCTGAAATTTAAGGGGGGAATGGTTTGTTTTATTTTTATTGTTTTGAATTTTACATCAATCCTAATATGTAATTATTATATGATATTTTAATATATAATTAATATAATATTTAATCTATTTAAGTTTAAAAGAAAAAGAAAAAAAAGTACTCATAAAAGATATTTTCTTTAAAAAAAAAAAAAATAATAATAAAAAAGAATCATTTATTTTTTCTATCAATACTAATACATAATTTAAGATAATCTTTTATTTACTTATTTACTATAAAAAAAATAATTTAAATTAGAGAACAAAGGGGATAAAGGGGGGGAAAAAAAAAAAAAAAGAAAAAGAAGAGAAATAACACAAAAAAAAAGAAAGAGAGGGAGAAAGAATAAGAAATGAAAGGTGAAAGCGAAACAAAAGCTAAGTATGTTAAAAAAAAAAAAATAAAAAAAAATTCTATTAACGGTTTTTATTCATTTGTTCACTTTTGTTTTTGAAATTATGACACGCTCACACCGTTGCTACACATTGCTACACATTGCAACATCTTACCGGATGTCAGCCTTGTTCTCAACAAACTTTTAAGAAAGAAAAAAAGAAAGAGAGAAATAAGAAATTACAGTTATTCGCCCATTCATAAAGGAGGAGAAGAAGAAAGAGAGGAAAAAAAGGAGAGGAAAAGGAAATAAGAAGAGAAATTATAACCACACAAATAAAAAAAAAACATAAGCACGTCATTTCTGAAATCCGTCTCTGACGATAAAGCTTCGCTTTGAAATCGATTAGACATATAAACATCTTTTTGTCTTTATTTTTTACGCATTGTATTGCCTTCGAATTTTATTATTTTATAACATACTTAACAATGCTTCAAGCAAATTACCAATTACTTTTATATATATATATATATATATATATATATATATATATATATGAAGAAAAGTTTATAGTAAAGAAACAACAAAATGTTATATGTTTAGTATATATATATATATATATATATATATATATATATATATATATATATATATATATATATATATAAAAGTTGAAAGAAAGGAAATGAATCCGACTGTATGAGTATATATAAACAGATATGAAAACACCACAAAATGCTGTTAAAGTGAAAGTTATAAAATGTTTTCACAAATGTTTTACACAAGGTCAATTTCTTTAACAGCATTTTGTGGTGTTTTCATATATATATATATATATATATATATATATATATATATATATATATATATATATATATATATCAAACCATCCGCAGGTGTAGGATGAGACACAAGGTCAATTTATCAAGCGGAGTCTAATAGGTTTGAATTCATAGTTTTCCTTCTAGACTTGTTGTTAAACATGATTAATGAGTCCAGTCTGCTCAACTATTTACCTATAGCCGCGGGAGAATAGTTAGATACATACGCTTGATGTGAAATCCAAACAACCTCCTTCAGGATTTGAACTCGAGTCGACGAATATATTTCCTACAACTCTAATGATGACACAACGCGCCTCCATTAGGATGAATTTATAATATAGACAAGTAATTTCTAAGCATTCATTGAGTAATTATATTCATGAGGTTATGTTTCTTTTAAAGTAGAGAACTTACTAAACTTGTCTTCGTCTAACATATAAGTTTTATAGTGCTTACAATATCTATTAATACTGGAGATTCGCTTCCGGTTTTTGTCTGTAACAAAAATTACGTCACTGCTTACGTCACATTGCCCCAAATCGTCATAACATAGAATAAATACACTCAAAAGTTGAACATGCAACGTTAGACGGTTCTCATTGTTTTTTTTAAACAAGTTTTAATGAATACATACCTGGTATTATCTATCTCTATATAGTTTGTTTTATTTTAATATATATTTAAAGTTTTCAGAACTAAGTTTCCATTTCAATTTTTTTATTTTTTACTCCTTTAATATATTTATTTTATTTTTTACTCCTTTAATAAATTTGATGATTTTACTTTATTTATGATACAAACTCTCTGATATTAAATTTTCAACTCCCATCCCCTCAGGCAATATTTATTTTACGTCGCCCAGAGGGTGCTTTTTATTTTGCTAGTTTTAATAACAAAGCCTAACATCGATGATATAGATATCTCCCTGAGAGCCTGCTGGAACCATGACAAAAAGTGTCACATATTCTACTACGCAGAGGTAGTAAGTCTATGGAGTGGCCTATTGTTTGTATCAGTGAAACAGCGAGGGAGTCTATCTCCTTTTCGCTAGCGCTAGTTCAAGAAGATTTTATTGGTGGGATGATATGCAACACCTAACTTCAGCTACCAGTAAGTTCAAGAAATAAAGGATAATAATCATTTATGAATAATTAGATCTTCAAGTAACTATTCCGATTACATAATTTGCTCTTTCCCAACCCTATTGCCCTTATGGCAAGCCCCAACCCCTTTTTATCATATGTGTGCTAGAAGGCGGTGACTGAGGGTCTACATGTCCTGGGAATGACGTTAAACTCTATCTGATGGTGAGGTTCCAGTTTTGGAGGTTTGGGGAATGTGGAGCACCCCTTCATCACCATTGCTCCTCTGACCCGGAGTGTTAGTACCTGTTAGGGTCCCATCTATTGGTTGAATAGAAAAACATTTGAGTTGATAAACAAAATTGTATTATGCATTAAGAATGAATTTATTTCACAACTTTTTCGGCATTAAATGACCCACCGAGGTTGATATGCTGTAAAACAAACCAAACCAAACCATATAATTTGCTCGCAATAGTCATTGTCGGACATTTTACTCGAGGTTACTACTACTTTCTGTCCATCGTATCCGATGATGACACCACGCGAATCATTTTCCTCCAAGTTAATCGGTCTCTGATTGCATCTTGCCAACTACTTATGGGGATATTCAAGTCCTTCAGGTTTGTTTTGATGTTGTCTTTGTACCTGAGTTTGGTCTATCGATTCTACGTGATCCCTCTCTCAGTTAAGAGTACAGAATCCGCTTTGGTATTCTGTCATTCCCAAGTCTGTTTAAGTGACCAGCCCATCTCATGTTGTGTTGGACAAGTATTTCATGCATGCCAGGGAGTCCAGTTCTCTTCAGGATGATCCTGTTTGAAACATGTTGCCACCACCTGACATTTAATATGCTGCGCAAGGGACGCATGTTGTAGACATGTAGTAAATGTATTTTTACTCTCATCCATTTCTTCCCCATCAGACGATTAACCATATTTGGGATTGCTATCGTCGGGGTCAATGCTACACAGGTCTTAACCATAATTGAAACATGCATTTTGGATCTTTGTCAGTTGTAGTTGCAGAAAACTACAAATTACTCATATTTTGGAGAGTTACGTTTTAGAAATCCCTTTTAAGTAATTCAATATACATTTTAAAATATGCAAATGGTTTATTTTCCCTATGAATGACGGTTTTGAAACCCACGGAGATTGCCGGCCAGATTTATTAAAACTTTATAAAGACCCACGACCCTTACAACTAACTAACGACCCACTGAAAGTAATAAAGATTTTATACGCGTTTAAAATACTTTGTGTCATTATTTCGTCCCACCACAAGATGATCACCAAGGACTTGCACATTTCATAAATGTAATACAGATAAGTTGTTTGAAAAACTTCATACACATATTTAATCACCCTAACAACTGGGGATGTAGAAAACGCTGCCTTCACAACTGTAGAAGTGTGAGACACCCCACAATCGTGCCACCTGTTATACGTAGGTCACGACTCGTGATGCTTAAGTACGGAATCTTGGTAGCAGAACAGTCTATGCAAAGAAACACTCCACTTTAGTGCTTATTTGGACTAGAACGGCGGTCAGAGAAATCTCCTTCTATCAATCGGCTTGTCACGTCAAGCCCTTGCACTAATACGATTGTCCCCACTGTGTTGCTCTCTTGGCAAACCCCAACCCTATTTATTATATATGTCCTAGAAGGTGGTAGCTGAGGGTCTTAGTGTTTTGCGTGTGATGCTAAACTGCATCTAGTAACGAGGTCCCATTTCCAGAGCTCTGGGGTGTGTGGCGTACCATTTCATCACCATTACTATCAGGTCTACTCTGACCCGGAAAGGTAGTACCTGTTAGGGTTCCATTAAACAGATAAAAAATGAGTTTTAAAATATATTAAAAATTAGTTTTAAAATAATTGTGAATAACAAACAAGAAGAAACATAACGTATTTGGCTTAAAATATCCCAGGGTGGACATCCCGTCAAATCCGACCATCTAAGTTTGGTTTGGTTTGTTTTACGGCATATCAACCTCAGTGGGTCATTTAATGTCGATAAAGTTTTGAAATAAATCAATTCTTAATGGATAATACAATTTTTTTATAAATACATTTTTCTATTTAACCCATAGATGGGACCCTAACAGGTACTACTACTCCAGGTCAGAGTGGACCAGGGAGCAATGGTGATGAAGGGGTGCTCCACATTCCCCAAACCTCCAAAACTGGAACATCACCATCAGATAGAGTTTAACGTCATTCCCAGGACATGTATACTCTCAGCCACTGCCTTCTAATACACATATTATAAAAAGGGGTTGGGGCTTGCTATAAGAGCAATAGGGCTTGACGTGGCTAGCCGATTGATCGGAGGGTGCCTCTTCGACCGCCCATCTAGCCTAAGTAAGGTTCTAAGTGGAGTGCTGCAGGTCATAGACTGCTCATCCACCAAGACTCCGTCCTTAAGCATCACGGATCGCCACCCACAGCCAACAGGTGGCCCCATTTGGGGGAATCTTACCCCTCTGCAGAGGTGCAGTCGGTCCATTCTAACGCCGCAGCTGACAGGGCGGTCGACCATCTAAATAACCAACGAATATCAAAGAAATGAAATATAGATGAATTGTATCAGATGGAAGTTATTTCTGACACGTTGGGTCTACCTCGCCACTCTCGGGTTTCAACACTGCAGTGCAAATTATCAAACTTTTTCCCGAAAACAAATGTGGAGCAAAAGCTGACATACGTAACAGCTAGTTTTTGAATTCAACTATCCCCATCGCCCCCATCTATGGTTAAAATAGTACGGTAGACTTTTTTGACCGCGTGTTTGGCCTTTTCTTTTTCCCGATGTGAAATCTTGCAATGATGACTGCTTTAGAAGGAAAACTCTGAATTCAAACTAGTAATACATCGCTTAAAAATTGACATCCAACTCGAAAATACATCACCCTGTCGGCTGGGGCGTTAGAATGCACCGACTGCACCTCTGTAGAGGGGTAAGACTCCCCCAATGAGGCCACCTGTTGGCCGTGGGTGGTGACCCGTGATGCTTAAGGATAGAGCCCAGGTGGATGAGCAGTTCATTACATGCAATACTCCACTTTGGCCCTATCTTGGGCTAGACGGGCGGTCGGAGAGGCCCCCTCCGATCAATCGGCTGGTCACGTCAAGCCCTAGCACCTATATGATTTTCTCAAGGAAGCGCGTGGTGTAATGGATAAAGTCATGGGAAATGGACTCGTCGCCCCGAGTTCAAATCCTGGACGTGGTAACTGCATTTCACTTAGCGCTAATACCCTTGGGAAAGATATGAATTCTATTCTCCCTCCAGCTATGGGTAAATAGTAGGGCAGACTGGGCTCTTTAACCTTGGTTAGGCAACCGGTCTAGGAGAAGGAAAACTCTGAATTCAAACCTGTTAAACTCCGCTTAAGAAATTGACCTTGTGTCCCATCCTGCTCGTGCGGAGGGGTTGGTAAATATATATATGATTTTCCCAACCCTATAGGCCTTATTGCAAGTCCCAACCCCTTTTTATCATATGGGTGTTAGAAGGTGGTGGCTTCGGGTCTACATGTCCTAGGAATGACCTTAAACTCTATCTTATGGCGAGGTTCCAGTTCTGGAGGTTTGGGGAATGTGGAGCACCCCTTCATCACCATTTCTCCCTGGTCCACTCTGACCCGGAGTGGTAGTACCTGTTAGGATACCACCCATGGGTTAAATAGAAAAATGTATTTATAAAAAAATTGTATTATCTATTAAGAATTGATTTATTTCAAAACTTTTTCGGCATTAAATGACCCACTGTGGTTGATATGCCATAAAACAAAACAAACCAAATCGAAAATACATAGTTCGTCTTGGTAAATATTTACTACTTTGTGACTTCCACATTTAAGTAATATATAAATATATTTGATTAATCTGATTAATCTTCAATGAGAATTAAAAAAACACACAAGAAAGAATCAAAAGAAGGAAAGTGATGATAAACTGGCTAACTTAAAATTTGTCGCGGAGCTGTTAAGGACGTCGACCCCGCGAACAGTATAAAAAAACAAAAACAAATTGAATCAAATGACACAAACTAAGCAAAGGAGGACAGACAAGGAGACTAGGTTTAACAAGATACGGAAATCTTTATTTACAGCATAACTACAGGTGAAAAGCAGATAGAATATTGGTCGGGTCGTTGATATCACAGGTCGGGAAGATGTTGGTTGCGATCAGACGTACTACTATTTCTACGTAGGTGAATTCATTATTTTAAAAAGGCCACAGAATAGTAAGTAAAAATAAATTATAGTATAGTATTTTCTGTATATTTTTCAAACTGCATGGTTTCTCTTTCCCTACTGCTTGTAAATTTATACATTTGTATAAATTATTTTTAGTGATTCAATATTTCCAGCACTACTAATATATCAACAGTACATTATGCATATCAAACCTTTCTTATGATAATTTATAATATTGATTCATCGCTCATAATTGAGTCCTTATTTCTATTCGCAAATATTGTGCATATGGTATATTGTGACGTGTCTACTATCATAACGCACGATCTTTCAATTTAAAATGAAGTTAATATATTTATCTTTCGAAATATAAATTTGCCTCTCATTTGTGTTTGCCGCAGTTATTCTCGATTACAGACAATAGCTGTGGAATTAAGATATAACATGAGACAAACTCTCTCAAAGTAAACGAAAACACAAATATTGATTTCAGTAAATGTATACAATTTAATAAATGCAGTATTCTTCCTAGAAGCACCTAATTCGCAGAATCTTTATCCATGAATTACAATAATACGACACCATGATCAGTGGCAGCTCTGTTGACTTGTTGTATAGCCGACTACTACCAGCTAGTGGACTTCAATAAACAACAGATACGTCTATACAAAAATAGGACCCGTCTTTATTTTCTTCGGTATGTGGGTGGTAAAGGGGGGACGAGTGTTCACAATGAAAATGTCCGAGCGCTTGGTGAGTGCGGCGACGAGTGTTCACAATGGAAATGCCCAAGGGTTGATGGGAGACGAAGTTATCTTCTCGGGTGCTGCTGGGATCTCTCTCTGTCGGCTCGAATCCTCTGGCCTTTATATCGATAAATACGCCTACGCATCTTTATCTTTTGATCTGGTCTTTACATCCACTAATATGCCTACGCATTTTTATCTTTTGATATGATAACGGACATTTGTTATATATTTCTTTATCTTTCGTTTTCCCCTTTTTTTTAAATATATATTTTTATATCTCTCTTCGTCTTTTTGCCGGAAGCTTCATCTTCCGGGCGACGACAATACAACAGACTGGGGCTCTAGAATACGGCAAAGAAACCTCTACATAAGAGTAAGAAACCTCTACATAAGAGTAAGACCCCCTGTTGACCGTGGGTGGAACAGATTGATGTATTATTGGACAATCACCAATCAATATTTTTTGTCTGAAGCAAGAATGTGAATAGGTGTTTTTTACTAATTTGGGTGTGCTGAATTCAAATTTATAAACAGTTTTGCTCTATCACCTCTAGTTTTCTGTCTTTTAAATAGTCTCATTTTAGTATATACAGAGTATATACGTGCTTATTTCAACAGTTGCAGCAGCTTATTACAGATAAAACAGGATAGATAAATAACATTGACGGAATAAATATTTTTGGATGACACAATGTACTCAATTCATAGTACCGCAGACAGTTAGAAATGTGTTTTCTCAGATGATCTGCTGACTGTCAGTGCACTACTGCCTAGTGATTGAGACGTGTTGGCTACGCTTAATTACCAAAATCCGTCTTGATATATAGCTATATATATATAATGTAATGCTATCACTTACATTTATTGTATAATAACTAAAAAAAGAAGACATAAGTCACACAATATTAGAAATTAACCCTGAATGCATATACGCCTTTATGTACAGTATGTGTACAAAATGTACAGTAGGCATATCTAAAAAACGGATTTCAAATCTGAATTCAGCACCCCCAAATTAGGTTAAACAGCCATTTTTGTGCTTGCCTCAATTTCATTGTATAACAGTGTTAGTATAATGACATAGATCGCTAATTAGGACAGCCTATTCTAGTAGTGACCACGCCAAGCGATTTAACAGGTTTGAATTCAGAGTTTTCCTTCTTCTAGACTGTTTGCCTAACCAAGGTTAAAGAGCCCAGTCTGACGTACTATTTACCCATAGATGGAGGGAAAGTAAAGTTGTATTTGATAAGATGTTAGCTAACATGGAAACTGGAGATGATCTGAATATTGGAAAATAGTTAACTGTACCATGATGATTTGCGCCGTGTATCAAGATTTCAGCTTCTTTCTGCTACACAATGCCCTTTGAATAATGTAAAGGGTGTAAAACAGGACTTAGTCAACTGCAACGGAGTCTACAGAGACTACGAAGCCATAGCCAGCAGAAAATAACGCGGCAGATGTTCGAAATTCATCGCCGGAATTTATCCAATACATGCAGATCAAGGTCATAGGAAACCTGACCAAAGGAATACGGGATTTAGTGAAAGAAATCGAGGAATCTGTTTGCATTTCACATAGTGCTAATACGCTTGGGAATGGTATGAATCAAACTTTACTCCCGCTAAATAAGTAAGTCGTCAATGTGGCTTAAATTCGGTATCAGCCAGACAGCGAGGGAGTTTATCCCCTTTTCACTAGCACTAGACCAAGGAGGTCGTTTTTGCTACTGAGGTGGAGCGCCACACCTACAATCAGCTTCTCACTTTACAGCACAGAGCCCTACTCATACGCTTAATTAAGAATTAAATTGAAATGCCGAAAAAGAAAGCACATAGTAACATGAGAAGAAGTGGAAAGACGCAGATTGTGGATAGAAACCGATAACAGTGAGTATAAAAAGAGGAAAGGTCTGGTAAATCAGAGTGGTCGAAGAGGAGGAAATAATCTAAAACCAAATATGCACATAGGAGAAAAGATACAAGAAGGCAACGAATGAAATGATATAAAGGAAGTAGTGAGAAATGAAAAGAAAAAAATAGAAACAAATATAACAGTGAATGAAAATCAAGAAATACTGAACAGAGACCGAAAAACTACAATAGGCAAGTCTGGAACTGAAACGGTCGACTCTACGTCGAGTTCCTTGAAAGAGAACAGCAAACAATGGCTGCCATTGAAATCATAACAGCAGGTATAGGACTATTGTGCCGACAAGGAGGACGATTCAGAAACAGCATGAAAAATCAATGACGAGCACGAGGCTAGTGCTTCGGATGTGACCTGGCATCCAAAAGTCTAGGACGATTCGAATTCACGGTAGCATTGTGCGGCCTGCCACTGCTCAAAATATGACAAATATTCTCCAAGAGTTCTCCGACTGTTTCTTTTTGTATTTGTAAAAGAAATACATTTATTTCTTTGGGTTTAGTATTTTGTTTATTTTTTGCTATTATTTTACGTTATTCTATTTTTGTTACTGAAATAAATTCTACTTTTCAATTTAAACAAAATCACTTGTGTTTTACGGCGTGTCAACCTTTGTTGGGTTATTTTATGCCGAAGACATTTTTTATTCATTCTTGTTGCGTATTCAATGTTTTGCTAACTCAATTTTAAGACCCAGTTTTATTTTTTTAACCCATATATGATACACTAAGAGGTACTACCACCCGGGGCAGAGTAAGCCAGTGAGTAATGGCAATGAAGAAGTACTCCACACTTTCAAGAATTGGAACTCCACCGCTAGATTCAGGTTAACCTCATATCCATGACAGTAAGACCCTCAGCCATTGCCTTCTAGCGCATAAATGATGAAAGGGGTTGGATATTTGCCATAAGGATCGGGATAGTCATATAAGAGCTAGGGCTTAATATAATCAGCCGATTGATTGAAGGGACTCCTGCCTGACTGTCCGTATAGCCCAAGAAAGGGTCAAAGCTGGGTGTTGCATGTCGGGGTGTTGCGATGATTGCTCAGCCACCAGGATTCTGTACTTAAAAATCATGGGTCACCACTCATGGCCAACATGTGGCACAATTAGAAAGATGTCACCCTTCTGAAAAGGAGAAGTCGGCGTATTCTACTTCCACAGAAGACAAGGCTTTTAAAAATCAGTTCAGGAATTTCATTTTCTTTTTCAACAGCTCCTAATCTTAGTTTTCGTATGATGATATTACGTTTTAATGTTAATTTCAGTTGCGACTGTTTTTTATAATGGGCATTTTTAACTGTCGTCTTTCTTAAAACTAGAATAAAGATTTACAAATGGAATAGTCTTTGAAAATATATTGTTTGGAGTCATCTTCTAGTTTCAGTATAGCTCATGGTTGTTGAAGCATAGTCCCCAAATACGGCATTGTCTGTGCTGGCTAATTGTCGTGTGATGGGGGCGAAACATTAAATCACAACTAGACTCAAGCGTTAAGATCTCTGTTGCTTTATTATCTTTGTTTAGTCTATAAGGCATTGGAAGTTAATGGCAATGGATAACGGACACATATTTCTTATTTATAAAACTCTTTGAATCGTCCCTCAGTATCCGATCACATGAACGTTTGTATCGTCACACCACAGTCAACAAAAGTGATATAATCAAGAAATCCCATAGACTTGTATCAGATTCGTAGAACACCCCTTTCTCATATTTCCGCCTAGCCCGGACAGTCCGCGCCACCACTTAGATGGCCGATCCCTGGGGATTTCAACTACATCACAGATACCTTGTAACACAGCTACAAGTTCAAATATATGTTGAACTTTGTTAACACGTCTTTCTTTCGGTTGCCGGCTTCTATTTTAATATTTTAATTGTTTTACAATATATCTATTAACAGTCAAATACTTTATAATTAGGTTACGGAATATACATACAAGTCTTTTGTCACATCAGCAGTTATATTGCATTTATCACAAGAAAGAAAAATAGGGGGATTAGACATGAAAGTAAAACTGATATTAAAAGTTAAAGTTAATTAATCATTCAAACTGTTAATATATACAAATTTGAGGAGAAAAACAACAGGAGTGATTACTTTGAAAGGATAAGAATATCTTAGGTAAAGACTCGGTGCAACATTATGCAACAATAAAGAGTTCTAGAAATTGAGCCTCACCAACAGATGCAGCTTAGTGCAATACCCACAATACGCCTTTTAGGAAGGGAGTCTTACGCTTCCGCACAGCATACAGTCATCGTATTCTCATCCTCGTTGAATAGTTTATGCAAACCATTTATCAGAAAGCTAAAATGTTTTTCTAATTTTATCAAGGTTTAAAGAAGATGTTTTATTTGCAATGTACGCTAATATTTAGGTATTTTCATTGTCTTCGAAACAGCAAAATTGTTTATACAGTCACACACTCAATAAATACCCAGAACAGTGAAAACATTCTTGAATGATTGATAAACACGTGCAGTCTTTATAGGCGGCATTTTGTTACAACAGGAAAATACTCTCTTTTACTACTCCCTTGTGCAAACAAAACGAATAATTTCGTTATTATTATAATATCCACATTCTCTCTGTAAGGCTTCCTAGCGTGTTCATTCAGCGTTACAATTTTTGTAGGTATTGAGTAATGTCCATTACACAATGGCCATAAGACAACTCAGGGACAGTTGAGACAATAATGTCTGAGCGGCATAAAAATCTGATGCAATCACGGATGACACAATATTTATTCACAATATAAGTTCATTGTATGCATACATTCTACAATCTTTTAGACCTCTTTTATATAACCGGTATTGTGCGCTACTGGGAATACTCATAGATGAAAAATGGCGACTACACTATCTAGCGGTTCTGGGCTCCTGACTTAAATGTAGAATCTTAGTTTTAACTTCTAGGATTTTTAGTTAGCAGACTTTAACTTCTCCAATGAAAGTAAAGCTTTCAATTGAAATTGCCAATTACGCTGAGGTATCTTAACAGTTTCTCAGTACAATTTTTGGAAATTATCAACACTTCATGTCAAATAAAAGATTCATCAATCTATTAATCAGCTGTGAACCCAGTGAGGATCTAAATTGCATGGCATTTCAATCTTCTAACTATTATTCTTTGGTAAAGGGAAATCATAACCCTTAACACAGGAGTGCGTAGGTATATACTCAACCCATCGGTCAAAATATGTGGGGCACAAGTTAGCAAGTCTGGGACATCCAATGCGGACCAAACTCACTATTCAGTTGTAATGGATCTGCAAGACTAGCTTGATAAACACTGTAACATGATAGGACGCTTTAACTGTGTATTGTGTATGTGCTGGCGTATGTATTATTTGTAGATTTTCATAACATAATTATTTTTTTAAATTATATGAAATAGACCCTTCATATATATATATATATATATATATATATATATATATATATATATATACGCTCCTACATTTGGGGCGCTGGTGGTTGTCGTTAGTGATGTAATCCACAGGGTTCATTGGGAAGTTTCGGGTCTTCCAACATCAGACTTCCCTCGCCCTGCTGACCCTATCAGAGGTGATCAAACTCTGGTACAATCACCAACAATAGACGCTATGTGACGTTTGACAAAAATTTTTTTCTTCTTTTGGACGGTTGTAGATCTCTATCCCATTTAAATACAAATCACCGCGTATCTGGTTGGTTGTTAGTAACAGCCAATCAGATTCGCGGCACCCCATATTTAACTGGGATACTTGGCCAGAAACACTTTTCTCTGTATGGATTATGAGGTTTAGATGATTAGGTAAGACAACCCTTCTTTAATAATGATAAGAGAGCAATGATTTTAATGATTTGTTTTACTTCTTTTTTTTTTTCAAATTTTTATTTTAGATTTTATCTATATTAATTATTTCCTATATTGTTTAATTTTCCCCTCTTTTTTGTTTTCTTTGCCTGCCTCCCTACTTTCTCTCTCCTCGTATCCATATTGTTCTGCGGCGTAACTGACAATGATCTTAGATGTTGTTAAGATACGTTTATCCACCGATCCATTTGCTGTTGTTTCGAGAATTTCACAAATGTCCCTGTCAAACTCGTTCCAAGCCTTACTGTCCACGGCTGCTGGCCATTTGATTTTTTCCCCCAATGTACTGATTGTGTCAGGTGGATTTTGAGCATCCGCTTGGAGGGTATGGGCACTGTGGTGGGCTTCCCGGTCCTGCACCTCCTGCGTCTCACCAGGAGAAATTCATGTGCGCTGCGTTTGGTTATTTTCCCCCTGACACTTCATGCGAGCCTGATGGATTTTTAGGCCGCGCATATTTTTGCATTTCTTTCCACATGGGCATATCATAATCGTTGTCCGTGAGTGCGAAGCTTAGTTCGTTACCGTATTGTTCTTCCTAATGGGGATCTCATTCCCCCCCCCTCTCGGACTCCCCTGGGGGTAATTAATCAGGTATTTGTCCATGGCGTTGTTTTTTAAATCCACCCGTCGGGTTGCTGACCCGGCCGCGCTTCTTTTTGTGGTCTCTCCTCACCGTCAATTGTCTTTCCAATTTGTCAACCAGTCTATTCCTATGTAGTCAATCGTTCTCTTCCCGGTTGTCACTGTTTTTTGCAGATAAAATACTTTAAATATACGCTCCTACATTTGGGGTGTTGGTGGTTGTCGTCAGTGATGTAATCTGCATCTGGGTTAGCTCAGTTGGTAGAGCGTTCGGCTAGAAACCACAAGGTTCCTAGTTCGATACCGGTCCCCGCCAACTCAGCGTATGAGTAGCACAGGGATCTGTGCCGTAAAGTAAGGAGCTGATGGTAGGTGTGGCGCTCCACCTCAGATGCGAAAATGATCTCCTTGGTCTAGCGCTATTGAAAAGGAGATACACTCCCTCGATGAATGGCTGATACCGACTTTAGGCCGCCCCGTCGACTTTACTTACTTATATATATATATATATATATATATAATATATATATATATATATATATATATATTATTGCATGTAAATTGTATGACCCTAGCTTTCATGGTTTTTATGGATTCATCAGACAGATTTGATGAATGCATAAAAAGCAGGAAACCTAGGGTTACAAAAAATTAAATGCAATGAATATATATATAATTATATATATTTACTCATATATATATATATATATATATATATTATATATATATATATATATGGGGATTAGTAATTCTCCGTTCAACGGAACCTCTAGACAGCCATGGGATCATTTATATGAACTGACGGTAGAAATCCAACGGAAGGTTACGAAAAGGGAAACAGAAGAATATTCTCGCTAAAATTTGTATTTCCCTGTCCTCTCCTTCTCCGTATTCTCCTTTATTATTCGCCCCAATCATCTCCTCCATTCTGACGTATCTGAAGCGGACCCTCTCTCTTTCTACACTCTGAAACTTTATTAAGGTATTAAGTTTGACAACAGCGACTGACAACACAGTTATAGTTGTAACTGAAAGTTTGAAATACACGAATGATAGCTTAGTAGGGACATAGTTATAAACATAATCATCACCGCGCTGACAGCACAGATTCCCATGATCCAGTCTTACCAATCGTACCTATGGGTCATCGTTCCTTACAAGTCTTCTGCACGGCATCCAAAATCCCCCTAGAGATGTTGATGTAGGTTTTTACCGGTTGGCCAAAATTGGTGTGTTCATATGTAGGTGTCCATTCTTCTTATTCTTCTTACTTAGATGAGTAGTGTGATAAGGAAAAAGGGAACTGCTTTTTTGTGTTGTTGCTTCCAAGATTTGTTCAAGATAGCACACAGACTCCAAGTTGTGCAGCCATACAGTAGTACTGACACGACTACTTCTTGGAAATATTTCGTTTTAACTTATCAGAGAGATCAGATCTTCATGTGACTGATAATCATATCATGTTTCCTTCGAAGATACTATCGAAAAAACGAGTGTTATACTAAATTGGTTAGTTGTTTTTTTTTTGTTTGTTTTTTTATAAGGTATGAACCTTTTTCGGGTCATTTAATGCTGAATCAAGCCGTTTTTTTTATAAGCAACGGATTCAGGCTGCTTACACTACCTGATGTGGTCACATAATTAAATAAAAAATTGGACGATATTTACAATGGTGATATTTTTTCAATATACCCCCAGCTGTGCCAATATGAACGAAACGAAAATTTTGAATATGTAAACTGTCTTTAAATATCAGTAGATTTGAACATTGTAATGTCTTGCATTTGATATGATATTCAATAACAACCTTCACTGGCTGATTAGCTGTGTCATTCAAAAGTAGGGAAGCCTAAATTTAATTCGTATAGCTAATAGAATCCTGAGGAATTTTAATCACTCGAAACATTCCCGTTGCCTTGCTAGCGGTTCAAGAAAATCTAGGTTATTGATCATGCGCATAACATGACTTGCTGATTTATTTCTTAGTTGCCTACTTTCTGTATTTAAATCCAATCTGCAATTCTGTGCGCTGTGGAGAATCAAATTTAGAATATTAAACATTTGTACTTGCTGTTGAACGTAAATAATATTTGAAAACATTTGTAAAGAAACATTGTATATAAACAAGATGTAAACGGCCATATAATCCGGGGGAAACTTCACAGAACGTCGTTGAGTATACAAATGAAAATATGAAAAGAAAGAAAGAATTATTTATTGGAATTCAAACTCAAAAATAATATATACGTATGTATGTATGTATATATATTATATATATATATATATATATTATTATAATATATATATATATATATATATATAATATATATATATATATATATATATATAATATCAAAGTAATATATATATATATATCAAAGTAATGTATGTATTATATATATATATATATTATATATATATATTATATAATATATATATATATATATATATATATATATATATATATATATATATATATATATATATTATATATATATATATTTAGAGAGAGAGAGAGAGAGAGAGAGAGAGAGAGAGAGAGAGAGAGAAAGAAGGCGGGGAAAGACATAGATAGATAGATAGATAGATAGATAAAATGAGAAATAAAAACACTAAATCATTCCAGAGTTCTCTACGCAAATGTGCAGAGGAAATTTTACAATATTGAAATAATAAGATATTGGAAATAAGACGACTCATGACTCGGAATTTTACGAAAACGATCCTCGAAAATCAAGAATGAACATATCAATCTCCTCATCAGCATGAATAACCAAAGTTTTGATTGGCCATAAAAAAACACCAACCAACCAACAAACCACCCAACCCACCACCCAACCCAAAATGACAAACCTACTTTTGTCGGAAAAATCACTTTCTGAAACACAAACACTGATGGGATTGCAGGTTTAGGGTTCCCATTTAAACTCACAACACTTACATTCACCATAAACAGCTTTTATCAAGATTAGTGATGTATCAAGTGTGATAAGCATAGAAATATAAACAATTTAAAAGATTAGACATGAATCTTATAAAGTTTCACTCAAATAAATGCGCTATTTTGACAGGAAAGACTGTAAAACAAATAATGTGATTTAATTAAATTTTCCTCTTTATAACATAGCAAGAATTACGTTAATTTTCATTCATTTTTCTGAGTTTTCACTGGGGTTAAAAGACATTAATTTTTTGGCCATACCTAATATAACGTAATTAATTAGCTTGCGTGCAATTCACGATTACATGTGAGGTGAGTAATAAAAAAACAGGCTTATGGAAAAATAGAAAAGTGTTTATTTCTCTTGATTAAACGGCCTCTCATTCTGCACTACTGCACCTGGATAGTTGGCACCTCTTGGTATAAACCAGTGCATTAACGCTTTCCAACAAAGTTTAAGCAGTCCTTTATTGAATTATGGTGCATATCAGTAATTTGACTCTGAAACCCAAGCCGTGTTTAAAAACATCACAGAAAATAATCGATCACAGATGTACACTTCAAAAACTTATCTTAGAATGCATTAAGAAAATATACGATATATTACCGTTTTGTTCTGCACTGGGCTAGTATTCAAGAATATGTTCAAGACTGAACAAGAAAAATTAACACCCTCGTATAAATGGCATTGCTTCAAGAGACATAGTGCCACTCGTAGACATTTCCAACCCGTCCTTCGGGGCGGGGGTCCAGTGAGCTTCGGCCCCTGGACCGGTATGTTCAATTAATAGCGTCGGTCCTAGGGGGCTATCTCACAGGCAATACCTGCCCACTTGGGAGCAGGGCTGGGTTTATTGCCAGCGCCCGAGGCGCCCCCTCCTTGAGGGGGAATGCCGAAGGTATCGACGCAATTTTTGTTCTTTCCCACCCATGAGCTTCGGCCTGTGGGTGGGACCATGTTAAAACGAGGCCTTGTGTCCAGCCCATACAAGTGGGGTATGAGGCAAATACTCATAGTGTGACTTGTAGTGATGTATGTGATTTTTCTTGTTCCCAAATACCTTCACTTTATTCTTAAGCGCGTCCCATCGTGGTGTAATATTTAACTAGCTAGTCTCACATATACATGACTACTGAATACCATGTTCGACCCATGCTGGATGCTCCATACTTGCGAACTTATGTGGATGTCCCATTTTGGCATAATGGTGTCCAAGCTTGTCTCGCAGATCCAATGCTGCCGAATAGCGTGTTCGATCCTCGCTGGATGACACATACTTACGATCTTATATCACATCCTATCCGAGGCGAACGGAATTGGTAGATACCTCCTGCCCGTTGCGAACGTTTGTAAAGACCTACTGGCGACATTGTGACTCATCCTTTCCGGATGAACGGATTGGTTAAATATCTACTTTGAATTTTAAAGCGCGATGCATTGTGGTGAAAGGGTTAGAAATCTAGTCTCGTATATTATGAATATCGTATCGTGAATTCGATCATCGCTGAAAGCTTCATAAATGCCACCTTGTGCCACATTTTACGTGTGGTGAATGGGTTCGGTAAATAGCTATATATATATATATATATATATATTATATATATATATATATATATATTATATAATATACGTGTATGTGTGTCCCTATGTGTCTGTGCGTGTTTATGTGTGTGTGCGTGTATAACTCAATGCCAAATAAAATCTAAGATGTTAAATTAGAAATAAAACGCAAAATCATTACAGAGTTTATAATATAGTGAGCAGGCTGGTTAGATATTTAAATCTCCGCTTTTCTCAAATTATTTTCAATTATTTCGACCTATTTATTTCATTCTGACCCGGTGTGGTAGTACATATTGTGTTCTCATCTAGGCTCATAAGGCTTCAATCAAAAATATTCGTTTTCGATAGGACCATGCTGAAAAAAGAACCGTTTAGGAACTATACAAAAAGAGACAATATATATATATATATATATATATATATATATATATAATATATATACTAGCAAATATATGCACCCTCTGGGTGCAAGTATTTAAGTTTTAATGTAATAAAATAATGTATTAAATTAGAAAGGCTAATGAAACTAAATAAGAATGCAGAAAAGATTTATAACAGAGGGGGGTATAATCGAAAAATAGAACAACTGAAACTTACTCTTCCATCACTCTCGTCTTTCATTGTTATTTTTTTTCTAATTTAAGTATTTAGTTAAAAGAGGAAATAAATAATAAAATGACAGTTATTTTTTCTTGTTAATGGATTTCATTTAAGATTCATTGAAGAGATTTTTGCTTATATTCATTAAAATAAAACCAAACAGTTAGAAATCAATTACACTGAGCACATATTTATTAAAATCACATTTCTAATACCAATATGCAAATTAGACAACCCGTTCACACTGTAAACCGCTATTTTGTTGTATATATAAATATAATTGCATGTTGATAATATGTAGATAAGGTTAACAGTATGCATAATGTAAAACAATTTTATTAATAATTAAGGTTAAAATAAGAATGCAATCAGGAAGAATGTGATGTCAATAACTAAGGTAATTGTGACTTGAGTAGTAATATAGTTTCGGTTACAGACAGAAAAACACACAATCTCCATTATAATAAGATAAGATATATATATATATATATATATATATATATATAGAGAGAGAGAGAGAGAGAGAGAGAGAGATAGAGATATAGAGAGATAGATGATATATGTCTAGGTATCTAAAGACAAGCTCACCATCATATGAGTTGAATGTCTGTTCCCATGTCCTTATTTTAAGTTTCAAATTCTAATATAAAATAAAATATATATTCATCGATACTTTTTCTTGTCATGCCTGCCTCGTATAAACTGATAAGTAATAGAAACTCTTTGAAAATGATATGGAAATTACTTTTATGATTATCAGATCAATTAAATCACTTATATATTCATGTGTTCAAATCTAATTTTTGAACAGACAGTGTTTACACCTTCCGATTTTTCGGTGAGTTATATCCGATTTAACTGACCACTATTTCATCCGAGCCAATGGTCATCCTGTCGTTTCTGGTCGTTGGTTCTGACGGATGAATCAGTGCTAAAAGTGTTTATTACTTTAATAGACGAAATAAGATAAAACTTCGACTAATTCTGAACCTTCCGCAAATCAAAGTAAATTTAAGTATACGACAACGGTGATGTTTTCACGTAGATTAACTTGCCTATATAACTGAGAATAGCGCCATAAAATCTCATATCAATCAATATAAAATCCTAGGCCACTCTATTTCAAATAACATTAAGAAAAATACTCGTCAATAACACAGATATACTATATAAATTAAACCCAAGAATAAATCGCAAGTTCTACAAGCTATCGTAGTAAAATAAATAATGGATTAAATAAAAATTATACTTATTATAAAAAAGTAAAATAGCTTTCCGCCTTGGGACACTACCTTTAGACATACTTTATGGTTTCATGACACATAGATAGAATAGCATAATTAGGGCCGATTTAGCTCAATCGGTAGAACCTCTGTCTGGGAACAACAAGGTTCCGGGTTCAATCCAATCCTCGCCAACTCAGTGCATGAGTAGCCCGGGTTGGATCTTTGGACTAAAGTGGGGAGCTGATGGTAGATGCGGCGCTTTACCTCAGAAGCAAAACAATCCCGCTGGTCTAGTGCTAGCGAAAACGTGATAGTCTCCCTGGCTGTTCGGCAGGTATCGACAATAGGCCACTCCACCTACTTACGTACTTTGTAATTCTACCTTCATTTTAACCTCTGATTTGAAATCACATTCATCTATGTTTGAATCGCCAATTCTTATTTTCCTCTTTCAAAGTGTGTCGGTGGAAAGGAGACTAAGGGTTTAACTTTAATCGATTATAATATATCATTTATTAAAAGCATGACTCCCTTTATTTTAAAAACCATATTCCATTGATAAGTAGGTAAAGTCGGCGAAATAGCCTATTGTCGGTGTGAGCCTGAAAGCGAGGGAATAAATCGCATTTTCACTAAAGCTAAAACAGGGAGATTCTTTTCGCGTCTGATGTGGAGCGCCACTCCTACCATCAGCTCCCCACTTTACAGCACAGATCCAAGCTGTGCAACTCTTTTGCTGAGTTAGCGAGAGGCCGGTATTTATCCCGGAACCTTGTGGATCGGGGAAGTTGTGTTTCACGGAGAGTGAAGCTGCTGGATGACCCTAAGACTGGTGTTATATATTGTACAAACGGAAATAAGAATTTCCGGTTATTAAACAAAGAAGTTTAACAACTGCCCGTTATCAGATCAAGAGATAAAAATACGTGGGAGTAGCTACGAATATAAAAGAACCGAGGGCTCGAGACAGGTCAGTCGTCAGTTAGCCCCGGAGGCAGTCAGCCGAAGAGAGAGAGAGTGAGGTGATCGGGGTCAATAGTCGGCCGAGCGGGACCTCGTGTAGTTGGTATCGGAAAAGCTAGCCTTAATATTTACCAACTGAAAAAGCTTGTCGCCCAGAAATTTAATCGAACGACCGAAAGTCTAAAGACTGAATATATTAATTAAACTGACCCTCTCTCTCGAAGTTAAGAAGCTTGAATTTATTTCAATAAACTTCTGGAGGATAACTTTGGTGTTATTGTCATCCCTTACAATGAAGATAAAACTATTGCAATTTAGTACAGTGACGACGCGCTATACAACATATATCGATTTGGTGCACGTGAACAACGAGGGTTCATCAAGGACCCATAAAAACCTGCTGGTTACCACAAAAACCACAACGGGAAGAACGACTCAATTCGGCCGGAATTTTGCGGAAAATAAACGTAAATGTAGAAAAACACCAAACAGAAGAAAAAAAACTAACGAAAATCAACGTAAAATTGGACTCCCCGGAAAAGAAAAAAAAACAAAGAAAGAACGAGAAACAAAAGGACTCACTATATATAGACTTGAAAAAAAAATTACTATAGACTGAAAACGACAAAAAAAATTATTACGGACATATTTTAAACAAAAGAAGAAGACAATTATAACAAAGGACATTTAAAAAAAAAAAGAAGAAAAATTGAACTTTCTATCAGACGACTATACGTAAGTACAACTTCCCACATACTTTTTGCCATTTTCTTTTCTTTTCGCTCTCTTGTTTTATGTTGTATTGTTTGGATATATAATGATGGAATCACAAATTAAGGACTTATTTCAGGCACTCACAGCCGAGTTAATTAACACTGCAAAATCACTAACAAATACATTAAAGAGTGACTTCTACTTGCAGCAGATTACACCTTTAAGTAGTAAGGATGAAAGAAAATTTGAGGTGTGGATCCAAAGTATGGAAAAATATTTTGCCTCAATAGAAGCTAAAGAAGCTGATAAATGTAGGGTAGCAATTATAACCACGAGAGGAAATATAGGAGATTTTGTATATAAAATTATAGAAGGTAATAAGGATATCTCGTGGTTAGGCTTAAAACAAGTTATTAGAGAATACATTGGGATCACTCACCATGCACATTATTACTTAAGGCAATTAGTTAACATTAAACAGGACACACAGGAAAATGTGCATGACTATATGGAAAAAATAACGGATTTAGCTAATAATGCATACGGTGAAATTGACAAAAATTCAGCGATAGTGCAACAGCAGATTAAGTGCTGTTTTATAGAAGGATTAGCGGATCCCGAAGTTAAGGTATTCGTACTAAGAAGTGATCCCCCAACAGTGGAGAGCGCCTATCAGCTACCACTCTCAGAGGATAAATTAAGGGCTAGAATTAGGATTCCTCCAAATATTGATCCTGCATCGATGGAGATTTGCCACGCTAGAAGACGCGCGGTACACATCAATGCAATAGGGCACAATAAAAGATCCCACAATAGGTGTGATAATAGGATTAATCACCGAACAGTACGTCAGCCTAGGTACTATAGGAATAGGGATCGATTATGCTGGATATGCAGGTCGAACAAGCATCTGAGGTGGAATTGCCCCCAGAGAAATGCTGCAAAATGTCGAGTACCAGTTAATAAAAAGCCCCCCGAACGGAATAGAGACAGACGTACACTGTCAGTGCGATAGACTCATCGAATAGGATAGGTAATCGAAATTATTTTAGAGGTGAATGTATAAACACGAGGCATAAACCATATAATAGAGGTTTTATGAATAATTTTACGTATGGAAAGAATGATAAGACAATCCAACGGGTTAATCAAACTAGCGTTGGCAATGTTAAAAATAGTAGTGAAATTAAAAGAAAGCCCGATAAGATAGACACACCGAGCATAGAGCCGAGGGTGTTAAACCCCGTAGTGGAGGTTGCTCCAAAAATAATGAAGCCGGTAATCAAAAATGCACCCTCAGAAAATGATGATATCGAGGAGAGTCCTGGTAACTCTGATAGCGATGATGTTTACGTGCCCCCCAGAACGCGGAAGATAGCTATGTACAAAGAAATATTAGAAAAGAATAGGAATACGCGTCAGGAGGAGGCAATGTTAGATTCTGTGAGTTCGCGTGATAAGGTTAGTAGACAGGCCGAAAAAAAGTTAAGAGAAATAGGAAAAGTAGCAACAGTTAAACCCGAAGAAACTTTCGAATTGACAATGAAGAGAAGAATAGATGTCGGGAAATGAAAAGAAAGGAATTAAAAGACGCCATCAATGATATTTTTGTCCAGCTTGTTTAAATTTTTTTTTTCCTTTTGAAAGAACAGTATTCGATTCAAAAGAATTGTAGACACTGCTTTGTCGCTAGTGAGAATTTTCACTAGGTACTGTCATATTTTTTTATTGTTATTGCCATTATTGTTATTATTGGTAATAATAATTTGTGCCCAAAAGGACGAGATTTGTAAAGATTTTTTTCTATGTTAAAGAGAAAATGACCATCAAGTTGGAAAGTAGAAAAATAGGAAAGATAAAGTAAGGAAGAATAAAAGAAGTTGATTATATATGAATATAGAAAGAGCGAGAAAGAAATGGTTCGGGAAGTTGTACAAAAAAAAATGCTCATTGATAATTTGCTGTATGAGATTTTAACTCTGCATTTGCTTTGTGTTGTATTGTTTTGTTTTTACTTTTATTTCATATTTTGTAAACATGTAGAAAGAGAGAGAGGGGTCAGATAGAGTAATTTAGAAAAATCAAAAGCAAAAGAAAAGAAAAATGAATGATAGTGGGGCGTTAGAAAAATGTCCACGTGAACATTTTTGAAAAATGAGATAAGGAGTGTTATATATTGTACAAACGGAAATATGAATTTCCGGTTTTATTAAACAAAGAAGCCCGTTATCAGATCAAGAGATAAAAATACGTGGGAGTAGCTATGAATATAAAAGAACCGGGGGCTCGAGACAGGTCAGTCGTCAGTTAGCCCCGGAGGCAGTCAGCCGAAGAGAGAGTGAGGTGATCGGGGTCAGTAGTCGGCCGAGCGGGACCTCGTGTAGTTGGTGTCGGAAAAGCTAGCCTTAATATTTACCAACTGAAAAAGCTTGTCGCCCAGAAATTTAATCGAACGACCGAAAGTCTAAAGACTGAATATATTAATTAAACTGACCCTCTCTCTCGAAGTTAAGAAGCTTGAATTTATTTCAATAAACTTCTGGAGGATAACTTTGGTGTTATTGTCATCCCTTACAATGAAGATAAAACTATTGCAATTTAGTACAGTGACGACGCGCTATGCAACACTGGAAAATGGACTCTGTGCCATCTCGCATAAGCAGCAGCTGTGAAAAGGTTTCTGTGACCATATCACTCCTAATATCCGTTCGCCCAACTCCCTATAACTCAATCCCATTGATTATTATGGTTGGGGTGCAGTGGAACAGGAGACCAACAAAACTCTAGAACACCTAAGATAAACTGAAGGCAGGACTATCGGCAATAGTTACTAATTTAAATCTCCTGTAAATCTTTTTGTGTATGTCGAAAATATTTGAAAGGGATTCCGAATGTGTCTGGTGGCTGTAATTGAAGCCGATGACGATTTATCTACGTAAACTTAATCTATGATATTCAAAAATATTTTCAATTTTGATAAATATATCTGATTAACTAAGATTAACTAAGATTATTTTCCATTTTGTCTAATTTACACAATTTGTCCATCGCACACAGTAAATTGTTGAAGCCTTCTCATTGTTGAAGGAGCATATTAAATGGAAATAATTATATCTCAAGCTATTTTTTAGATTTTAGAATAGGTTCTCCACCTTTTCTTGTAAACTAAGATGCAGTTTAGAAATGTAAACGCCTGCAACTTTTAGATGTGTTCGGTACATTGGAAAGTAAGTTCTTACGTTCCATCAGACAGGTGCCGAGTTGAATTGTTAATCTTTTGAGAGTAGTTCTGTAAAGCTTACACATTTCTCATGTGACACTTGTTTCAGCATGGCATATGGACAATGGCCGGATAGAGACAGACACACAGAGTCATAGATTGAGAGAAAGAAAGAAAGAAAGAGAGAGAGAGAGAGAGAGAGAGAGAGAGAGAGAAGAAAGAGAGAGAGAGAGGGGAGATAAGGGGGACACACAGCCGCTAGTCATTTTAGGGGAAAAACAGGTATGAGAACAGAGAGCGATAATTCGGAGGTTGTATTCGTTCAGTTCGTATTGAATGGACAATGCAACATTCTTCCCGGAATTCATAGATTGTTTTCATCACATTCGATTGTCACTTTCTAGCTTAGAAAATCTGAGTGATGTAATTATGTACCCCGAGAATTTAACGACAATCACTCTGAGCAAATGCAAATCTCTGAAAGGGTTAATAGAATACAGGTTGGTTCACTAGATGAAGGTCCAGAAAGGAAACATGGGTGAACTAAAACAATAAAAATATAATCCTCTTTAAAGAATTATGTTGATAACTTTTCAACGATTTATTGCTTGATTGTTTTTAACCACACTTAAACCTGTCCAGTGCCATTTTATGCCAAGGGATAAATTGTCAGGGATGTTAACCATCCCGCACAATTTGTTGCTATTTCTATTCAATGGATTTTTTGTTGATTTTGACCGTAAGTTGTATTTCAAGGAAAAATGCTTAATAAATTTCATCTAATATAAGATGAAATATAAAGAACGTCATTTTTCCTTGATCAATATACGGTAACAAACATAATTTTCATATATATAAAATACAGATACTGCAAAACCAATTTAATTTAGAACCAAGGTGTATTAAAAATCGAAGGAAATCATTCAGTGGAATCATTCAGTGGAAATCATTCAGTGGAAATCAATGTACCTCAAGCTACTATTAGCTTTTAGCTTACCTGGTGTCTTGGGGCTTCGGTCTCTGTATCGGTAAGTGATGGTAAAATAAATTGTGTGATCCTGGGGTGCCGTCCCCCTGGCAGCACCTAGCACCTCCTCTAAAGAGGTAAAGGCTGATTTTTTTGCCTGGTGTCTAATGTGCTTCAAAAAGGTAATGCCGAAAGGATTGCGCACTTTTTGCACACGCCACTGCACGAGATTTAGTGTATGCGAGGCTCCCCACGTTAAAAACTCCTTGTGTTAAACCTGCCTGATGCGAGGCCAGTAGAATTCTTACTGGCTGCTAAATCAACAGCTAAATATGCAAATGGTAGTAACATACATACAAGCATGAACTGATTGGTATTAAAACATTGTGAATGTGGAGGCATGTTATCGTTACGATTATCGTCGTAAAAAATGGAATCGGCCACCAGAGTTCAAAAGGTAGACGGGGAACGAGTCTATCTATATCCCCCTTAGATATGGGTAAATATTAGTCCAAACTTTCTTCTGTAGCTTTGGAGAGGTATTCAAGCAGGTAAACTGAATTCAAACCAGTTTTGCCCCATTTAGCTGTAAGGTTCAAGGTTATAACAATGTTATAACTTGTTGAAACGAAACAAACTCCGACAAGGGTGTTAAACATATAACAAGATGGACTTTAATTACAGTCACATGGAATACGATATAACATGAAATACAAGATACAAATAAGATATAATAAAAGGACACATTCATGAATGGAAATACAATATTTAGGTATAAAAGAGATATCTATATGTACATATGAAATATAGGAGTTGAAGATATAGGATTAAGGATAGCTCATGCCGTATAATTCACTTACTAGTGACGGTGGGGGCTTCTGCCCCTACCGAGAAAGGGGAAGACAGGGTATAGCCCATGTGAGTTCGTTGAGAAGAAGCACCAAAAGATGCAGAAGAGTTTGAACCTCGCGCTTAAATACCAGACATCCTGGTGGTCGGCACGGAAACCCCAGCGGGAAGATAACTCTTCCAGGCAAAGGGAAGATAATCCCAACACCGGCATGAATTGACTGAAATAAAAAAAAATTGTGAATGCTCTAGACACAAAACAATTGTAATGTAGTTCTCGCCTCAATTACATTGGTGCTCAGTTCTGAGACTGATAATAAAAGGTCACACAGGAACTCTCGACATAGTAGGTGAGATGTTCAGACACGAGAAATTTTCGAAACGATCAGTTAGCTACCTGGAGACCAACTAATCACAACCTAAATTCAGAGCTAAGTGAACCTTTATTGAGGGTAGTGTACGGTTTGTCAAAGGACGGATCTTACCTTGATCTACTTGAAAATACCACTTCATCTTTGTTTTATTTCTGAGACCGATCCAGGGGATGTTGTAACATTTAACAATAACATGAATTTGATTATTCTCTTATCTTTTACTTTTCATTTTCTTTGTATGAATAACCTTATCTGGTTATCTATTCCACTCGTCTTTGTCTCTTTGTCTCCGGGAACCCTTTTCGAGTTGGCCGAAACACAGCACAACTACACGTATTCAATAAGAAGAAAAGAAAAGAAAGAAAAAGAAGAAAGGTTCTTTGAAATTTTGTTAGTTTTATAGCTTTTTTCTTTCTAATTTTTTTCTTTCGATTATTTCTCTTTTTCTTTAATTTTTCTTTCTTTCTTTATGATTTACAATGGCTTTCGTTCTTTCTTTCTTTCCAATTTTGTTACAATATTATTGCTCTTCCTTTTTCTTTTTCTTTTTCTTTTTCTTTTTCTTTTTCTTTTTCTTTTTCTTTTTCTTTTTCCTTTCTGTCTTCTTTATATGTTACGATTTTCTCTTCTTTTATGTTTTCTTTCTTTCTTTCTTTTTCTGGTTTTGTTCACAATTTATTTCCTTCTTTTTACTTTCTTTTTTCTGGTTTTGTTCTTTCTTCTTGTAATAGCCCAAACTTGTTTGGTATTGAGCGCAGCCATTACGCAACATCACAGCAAACACAACCTAGTCTACTGCATGATTTAATATATTTTTGTATGCCAAGCTTGAAACTTCCACAAGGATGTCAGTGAATGATGAAAATGTAATTGGTAGGGAGCACGGATAGATTTGATGTAGAGCGTTCATTGAAGGGCGTGCTAATCTACGAGACAAGACGGCGATACGTGATTATCAAAATCCAGACAAAAATATTGCACGTATTGAAGATTTGATTCAAGTTGATAGACGGAGAGAACTGACTCTTTCAAAATGGGTGTTCTATAAAATCTTCCAAAAGATTTGGGATTTCAAAAAGCCACATTTCGTTGGGTTACAAAGTAAGCCACTGAAGAACAGAAGTTCCAATGGATCATAGTGTCTATTCTGTTTTTTGGAAAGATATAATGGAGCTTTATCCGGGAAGCTGTTCCATAGAATGACACTGTTAATGTACAGGTACAAGGGTTGCTCCACTCGCTCGATGCCACGTTTCTCGCGAGGGATGTTTATTACAATGGTGCACTAATGAGACCAGTGCGTCAATCTCGCTGACGAATGTATGAAAACGTGTCATAGTTGTGCTGGTAACATGTAAACAATCATTTATTTGTTTGTTACTAAACGTGTAGTTGTAAATTAGTTTGGTAAAAAAGTGTACCTTAATTTGAGAACATGACTTGTATTACATTTACTATGGTATGGAATGAGATGAAGGAAAATATAATTTTGATGGTCAATTTTGATGGGAAGAATGTTTTATTTATTTTTTAAACAATGACGTAGCAGTACAGTAGAATAGTAAAAGTTGTACCTTAATTTTTAGAAAGTCACTTGTATTACATATCAGACCGTTATTACGATTTTCGCAATTTTTAAAAAAAAATCCGGATTATAACAGCCGACACAAAGTGTGCAAAAAAATTTAAAATATGTTGGAATCCGTCCAGAGAGAATGATAACATACGAAAGGATAGAGAAGGAAAACAAACTTGGAATTAGAGGTTAACATAATTTACTACAATAATAATATAAAGAGAGAAAAAGAGGGAGAAAAATAAAAATGAATGTGAGACAGTCAATTTCTATTTATCTTAATCTCACATGCGCCCACATATTACAACTAAGTTCTTTAGATGAATCATTTGGTTCTCTTCATTTGCCTTCGTTTTCTTCATGTGAAATGTTCTGGGGTTAATTATTGTGTATTCTTCCTTGGATTTATAGTAGGAATTACTTTCTTTTATGGTATATCACAAAGTGTTTGCTGCACTCTAGACCGTTTAACTGAAGATCTTTCAAGGATAGTCAATTATTCATTTATCTTGAATTAATAATTTGTGAATATTCTGAAAGCATTCAACTTTCCTTTTTTACAGGAATTTTTCTGCCTTTTTACACATGTTGAGGGTTTTGTTAGCTATTGAATCAATATATGTCAGTTTCTATTTACGTCATCCTACTGTTTCGGTCGCATAGACGTACCTAACTCCTTTTTTAAAAAAGGGGAGGAATATAAAGAGAGAAATGTGAATAGCAGAAGAATTTTAGAATTTCGGGATGAGGATAATAAACGATCGACACTCAATTTACCTCGATAATCTATCTATATATATATATATATATATATATATATATATAGGGGCATGTCACATTGTACGTAGCCAAATGAGTTTTGATGCCCTTATGAGTGAAATATTTTATTTTTTCCCTAACAAACATATAGAAAATTAGACCAAAAAAGTACATGACATGACGTAGTGGCTAACGTGCTGGCTAGGGTATGTGACTCTGATGTCATAGAAAGCGATTTCGAACATATGTTACTCTATTCCATTCACTTTTGGGTTAATACCCTTGGAATAGGTGTGAACCCCTTAATCTCCCATCTATGTGTTTAATAATACCACTAAATGACCCTCCACAAAAATAATGTTGTCATTAAATAACACATTAAGATCGATATGCCATTAAACAAATAAGCCTAACCAAAAGTATGGACTTTTTGGTTTACTTTCTTTCCTGTAAGAGCATATCAATTTTTCGAGTGTTGTTTGGTACCAAAACAATCCATATGAAATTACAGTAGTGGTTCTATTTTTCCCACAATTGGGGGTGATTAGTGTATTCATACCTTTCCCAATGATATTAGTCATAAAGTAAGCGTAATAGCGAGACTGGAATTCGCACACGCATGCTAAGATATCACAGTCCAACATTGAAGCGACTATGCTACAGGGACTCTGCTAACATTAATTTTAGAACATACATCGTATCATAGATGAACGAATTATTTTGATGTCAGAATGAGAACATTCATTTATTTGTAATAAACATCCAGCCTTAAAAGTCTGTACCTTAATTTGAGAGTATCGGTCGTAATGCACTTATGACGGTACGTAGTCATATAGAAGAAAATATGGTTTCCTAAATAGGCATTCGGCTAGACACTTACATGCTGTATGCATAAATTGAAAAATAGCATTTGAAATTCTGGGTCTTCGTGTAAACTTCGACGCCAATCCATTGGCATGAATGGCAAGTGTGAATATTTACTCAAAGCTATTATGCCAAATGGAAAAATTCTCGTATTTAATTTGTGAAAATATTGGAAAGTGGAATAGCTGTAAATACTAGATACAAATAATTCAATATCTCTTGTTAGGTGTGGTTTGAAATACGTGTGGAATTACTGAACAAGTTAGTAGATACTTCCAAGGAGGATCTTAAAGTTTTCTCAAATTACACACACACACACACACACATACTCATACATACATATATATATATATATATATATATATATATAGAGAGAGAGAGAGAGAGAGAGAGAGAGAGAGAGAGAGAGAGAGAGAGAGAGAGAGAGAGAGAGAGAGAGAGAGAGAGAGAGAGGCAGAGAGAGAGAGAGACACACACACAGAGAGATAGAGAGAGAGTGAGGCAGAGAGGTAGAGAGAGTCACAGAGAGAGAGAGAGAGAGAGAGAGAGAGAGAGAGAGAGGAGAGAGAGAGAGAGAGAGACACACACACACACACAGAGACAGCCAGAGAGAGACAGAAAGAGAGAGGCAGATATACAGATAGACAGACAGACAGACAGACAGGCAAATAAAAATATAGAGAGATATATAGATATTTAACTAGATAGATATCAAAAAGATCAGATGGTTGGTAGTGGAAAGGATTCAATTCAAGACCTTTTTGTCTTCCAAATACACACGCTTACCCATACACACACATGAACAAATACACACACGCGTGCGCACGCACACATGCACGCATGCCTACACATACGCACACACACACACAACACACACAACATATATATATATATTATTTCATTTCACATAAACATACTGGCACATTTTTTAAAGTCCTCTGGGGAGCTGAATGCATGAAAATTTAATAATTACATACAGAGAAATATTTTGGGATAAGAGAGTAAAAATCCAACATTAAATTATGCGTATTTTTTTGTTTTTTCATTATCATGTATTTGGCTATTTGATGATATAGACTTCTCTTAAAAAGTAATCTTTTGAAATAAATTTATGAATAAGCTAATATGATGTGTGTTTAACTTTTTCCTTATATATATATATATATATATATATATATATATGCACACACACGCATACACAGACACACACACACACACACACACACATATATATATATATATATATATATATATATATATATATAGAGAGAGAGAGAGAGAGAGAGAGAGAGAAAGAGAAATGGAGGCAGGCAGACAGACAGACAGACAGAGACAAAGAATGACACAAACAAAGAGACAGAAAATTACAGTAAAATTACAGGTGTAAAAGCTATATTTACTTATTTATAAAATGTTACACAAATAGATATGCGATCATTGGCATAGGTTGAATGGCATAATGTCTATCTGCCACTCTTCAAGACAAACGCCTTGAATGTGAACAGCGAATAATTTAGGAGCTCTATAATAATTTGTAAGAGTTTTCGCCTTACCTACATACGTTCCGCCGCATAAACCCGTAGATACAAACCATACGAGTAGCTTCACATACTAACCACGTACTAAAGTCTCCTAGAAACATACAAACACGCGCGTTTACACACGCACACACACACACACACACACACACACACACATATATATATATATATATATATGTGTGTGTGTGTGTGTGTGTGTATGTGTGTGTTGTGTGTGTATGAGTGTGCATGTGTGTCGTGGCGCTGGTGTAATTATTACCGTCGTAGGAAATGGATACAGAGAGGTGAGTTCAAATCATTTGCATTTCCTATTGCGCTAATACCAAAAGGATTGTACGAAATCAACTATTCTCCCTCTAGCTAAATAGTAGGTCAGACTGGACTCTTTAACATTCGTTAGGCAACCAGTATAAGAGAAGGAAAAGTCTGAATTCAAATCTGTTAAACTCCCCTTAAGAAATGAACCTAGTATCACATCCTACTCGGGCGGACCGTTGAATATATATATATATATATATATATATATATATATATATATTATATATATATATATATATATATATATATATAGTGTGTGTGTGTGTGTGTGTGTGTGTGAACAAAAAGTATTAAGACAATCAGGAATATTTCTTGTATGTTGTTTATTCTCAACTAGTTTCGGCCTTAGGTCATCTTCAGGTGAAAATTTCTTATTTGAAGAAATTGTTGATAGATTATTAGGAAGGGAGCATTATAGAAGAATTATAAAAGTTCAAGTGTTTTTGTGGGTTTAACATGCTGTTAAAATCCGGGTAGGCGAGTGTGTTTAATAGTAGCATGTCCATTTGTTCCGTGAAGAACCTCTATGAGGTAGGTTATTTTTTAGATGCTCTTATATATGTGAGGGAGGGGTTCATGGGAGCTGTGTGTATGGCTGTATGTGTATACATATATATGTATGTGTGTGTTTACATATACGTGTGTGAATGTGAGCGTGTGTCTGTATCACGGTACTGTGCGCGTGACTTCTAGATTTGTAATTGGGTCAAGAGTGGCTTGTTTGATGCGTGGTGGTCAGTGCTTGTTTATTTAGGTGACCTCAGCCACCCTCGTAGGTGTAGACAGGTTTATTACCCTATGTTAAAGCGGACCTGTTTTTTGATTAAAGCCGTACGGATGAAAGCTTTTTAACTTTTGTATCCATCTGTATTCGTGGTTTTCGATTTTATAAAGTGTTTTTATGGGTCCAACGGCATATAATCAAATATTTTATAAGAGCAAGAAGGTACGCAAAATGGATTATGTTTTTTTTTTTAATTGTTATCTTACATTTGCGTCACGTGTTTTAGATCTTCTGATATCTTCTTCAGGCATTAATTAATCATATTCTGGCAGAATATATATATATATATATATATATATATATATATATATATATATGATATTTTAATATATATATATATATATATATATATATATATATATATATATATATATATATATATATATATATATATATATATATATATATATATATACGAGCCTTTTTTTTTCATTCCTAATATGAATAAATTCAGCTCTTCATCATCTAGTTATTTTGACTTTATCCTTTTGTCTCCTCAAATTTCTCGCACAATATCTTTTCGAGCTATATACAATATGCCAAGTTATGTGAGCGCTGGAGAGTGTGTAGTTACACTTTCGTTGCCAATGCAACCAGTATAAATTTGATTCGGAATGGATGTATCTGACTGGGTCCCAAGTATTAAATAAATGTTCGAAAAGTAATAATTTTACATTATGGTTGAATAAATTATTTACTAAACCAGCTAGATTAAGTAATTTATATTAATAGGTATATGTAGGTATATGTTATCAAGACAGAATATTTAGCAATTAAATAAAGAATGTGTCATCTTATCTACTATTAACTTTTTTTTTTACTGCTAAATAAAATAAATATGTCGTCTAATTTTGCTGCTTATGGTCAAGTTACGTTGAAAGCAGCAGCTTTCATACTCGATCACCGAATTTAAGCAGTGATAAACCTGTTTAATACTTAGATGTGTGACTATTCAGGCATCAGCATGGAATGTAATCAATCTGATTTCTAAATGAATTGATTCGGCATTTAATGCCCCTAAAAGGGTTGATATACTGTAAAACAAAAAAACTAAAAAAATCTAAGTTTGCTGAATTCCTATTTTTCAAATGTTAGAATATCACTATAATCACAAGAGTTATGTATATTACCAAAACATAATCAGAAAAATTCACAGCGTCGCCAAATATTTGTTTTTAACGCATAATCATTTTGATTGTTTGTGAATGAAGCAAGTTCCAAGCCAATTTGTAACTTAAGAATAATTACGCGTGTCCCCATTCTCACTTGGCTAAATCATTATAAATCATCAAGGGAGATAACTACTAAATATCAATTTGAGTTCTCTTTCATTCATTTCTGAATAATAATAGACATTCTATTAATAGGACGTGTCTTAGCATCCAAGTTCATGGTGTCTGATTGCATGCCTTTTAACATATAAATATTTCGCGAGGTGAAAATTCGAAAGTTTCCCCGTTTCATGTCCGGGTAGATTTGCTTAGCAGAACATAGAACACAATATTAAATCCCAAATTTAGGCTTTAATTTATTAAAAATTAATTCTTGTAAAATAATATGATTTCTGCTCTGAATTAATATGAAAGGATGTGACACAAGATCAATTTCTTAAGCGCAGTTTAACGCGTTTGAATTTAGAGTTTACCTTCTCCACAGTATGTAAGCAGTACTCGTGTAGAGTGGGCGGCATATATATATATATATATATATATATATATATATACCACTCCCTCCGTACGAGTATGCGGCGACACAAGGTCATTTTTTAAGCAGGTTTATACATGATTAACTTCAATTTTATTTCTCCACGAATGGTAACTAAAGCATGTTTAAAGAACCCCAATGCTGTACTATTGAGCCATAGCTGGAGGGAGTATAGTTTAGTGCACACGTTCCCAAGCGTATTGGCGCTATGAGAAATGCAAACTGCCTCATCCAGAACTTGAACTCGGCTCACTTTGTAAACTTTCAACAACAACAGCTATTAAACTCGCCTCCTTAATTAACACACACACACACACACACACACACACATACATAACACACACACACACACACACACACACACACACACACACACATATATATATATATATATATATATATATATATATATATATATATATATATACATCGGCACGATGGGGATATGAAACATGGTCATTTTTTTAACCGGTGTTAATAGATTTGAATTTAGTGTTCTCCTTTTCATAGAAGGTTACCTAACCAAGGTAAAGAGATCAGTGTGTCCTACTATTTACAAATATCCCGTTGAAATTAGTTGGATACACACCTTTCCCAAAGGTATTAGCCCTACTGGAAATTCAAACATCCGCATCCAGGATTTGAACCGAGGTCGTCGAGACCATTTTCGACTACAATAAAGTATTACACCACACCCCTCCAGATACCTATAAGCAACAAAGTTAAACAAATATGCAGAATAACATCTACCCCATCGCTTCACATGTTTATGATAGGATTTGTGTGCAAAGCTAAAAATGTAAAACAATATCGTTGCATTTGCAAATATTTCTATGACATTTAATAACATTCCCGAATAGACATCGGATTATGTTCACATGTATATTCCATTCTTAGTCATCAACAGAATATTATATGAGTATATGAAGTATGTTGTCAGACAAACGCAGATGCCATTCAAGACAGTTACTCTTCAGAACACTCAATCTGTTCATAATTCTGCGACAAGAGCGTTACGATATACTAAATCCGATTGTCTCCTATTTGAATGGCTATTGCTATGGTATCATTCTCAGTGTAAAACACAAAAAAATCGAAAGTATAGGTGACCACATAAAGATAAAGGAAAAATACACTGAAAATGGAACTAATATCGATATTAAGTTAGTAATATCGGCTAGTGATCTCGGTTGGGCTAAAGTAATGCATTTGTGTCAGTAGATTTCAAAGATGGCTGCACTTAAAAATGTCGGTTAGAACGCAGAGAAGACACAGCAGTGGTCAAAATCAAAGCATAACTAGCTATGTTTTGATGTAAGTGACATTATTTAATGGGCACTTTAAGCCATTCCGATGTTACGACAAGCGAAATTGTATCAAGAATAAACTGACATGAATTATTTCTTTGAAGCGGGTGGCACCATTTGATCGATGACCTGAATGGTCGGTCGAATATTTCTTTGCCTTCCACCAGTCCAGAACCAATTATTATAATCAATTTAAAGGTCAATACATGAACTGAGTCTTTCTTGTATTTAGTTGAATAGCTTCTACTCTATACTAGTTTACAATGACTGTGAATAAGCTAATGGACAAAAATGAGCAAGGTTATGTATTGCTACTATTTATAAATGTGATTTTAGTAAGTATTTTCCTGGCCTCCCACCTAACCAGATTTTTAATGTGAGTAGCGACGGATAAACCGAAGCTCATGCAGAGGCAAACGTAAAAAGCTTGTGAGTCCCTTCGGCATTCCTCTTTTTGAAAGCCACAACCACCGTGCAATAAACCCGACACTGCCCCTTTTTAGATAAGGGGACATGTGCTTCCGGTGAGACCCTCCCTGGGATCACGCGATTTATTCTATATTTACGGGTCAAGAGGCCGAGACCCCCGGACACAAAGTAAGTATTAATGCCATTTTAGTAAGTACAAATATAGATTTTTAATGAATGTTTTCTATTTTCAGAAATAACAAAGTACATACACTTTTAATTGAAAATTTCCCAGAAGAAAAAAATATTCTCAACTTAATGGCAAGTTAACAAAAAACGTAATAATAGGAATTAAATTGAATGGGGTACATTATAAACATATTTTAATAACCACAATGTGCCTAGTTCGATACCGGCACTCTCCAACTCATCGCATCATGAGTAGTACAGCTTGAATCTGTGCAGTAAAATGGGAAGTTGATGGTAGGTGTGTCTCTCCAACTCAGACACTAAAACAATACCCCTGGTATAGCGCTAGCGAATATGGGATAGACTCCTTCGCTGTCAGGCTCGTACAGACAATCATGAAAAAGTACACTTATCTTTGTCTCTTAGGAATAGAATTGGACTATATTTCGCAAAACCCGGTTCTACCACAAGATGGGGTCTAGTCGTCCAAAAGCTACCAGGAATAGAGACCAAGGAGTACATATCTCTGCTCTCAGCGACAAAAAGAAAATGCCATCAAGGTGGAATAAAAGTTTGAAACTCTTGATAGGAAGAATCAAGGAACTATCACAACAAACTAAGAGGAAATAGAATTATGTCAAAAATATGTGCTAAAAAGCCTTTTTTTATCAGAAAAGGACAGATTGTATTTCGCAACAGTATATTTTAAATTAGATACAATGTAGTTTGAGAGCATAATATGGTCAAACCAGATTTTTCTGTTAATAGTGACGATCCGATTAGAATATCAGTTGTAGAACGATTGCCAGACTATCTGAAAACAACGTTTAAACGTGGAAATGGTTAAATAATTATGTCTTTCTCGTCTTGTGGAGTTAGTAAATTAATCTGACGCATAAGAATGCATTTATATTCGTGAGAGAGAACTCGTTCCAATTATTGACAAGTAGATTGAGGTGATTTCATTTTTCAGCATGATAACACGCCTTCTAATAATATTAGATTGACAAAAAATGGTTTTCGGAAAACTCATCATATGTAATTTAAATCTAATTGAATATATTTTGAGTATAGTGAAATGAAAGTTTTATGGTAAAATGTTTTCAAATGAATCACTGTGGGAATCAATTAAGAATATGTATAAAAACATTGGATATTGAAAAATGTGTCGCGGAGCCGATAAGAACGTCGACCCTGCGAACAGTTTTGAAAAGAAAAATAATTGATTGACACAAACCAAGCAAAAGAGGACAATAGGTTAATAAATATGGAAGTGTTTATTTACCGCATAACAAAATGTAATTGCGGATTTCTTCATTGGTTTAGTAATCAGCATCGCTCACCAGGAAGAATATGTTCGTTGTTGTTGACGTACGGGTCATTCAGAAGGCTGGAAATATGCTGGTGTAGAATCGTAGGCCGAAGAGGCTAGAACTCGTCAAAGGGAAAGAGAAAGAAAAAAAAAAGGTAACAGGTTGGAAGCGGTAGTACGTGTTTCAATGAAATAGAAGGAAAAAAAGAAAAAGAAATATAGAAAAGGAAAAATGAGCAAAAGTAAAAAGAAATTCGCTTGATCTGATAGTTTTTGATATTGGACTATTTCAATAGCTCTTAAGTAAACATATAAACGTTGTAATAGTTAAATTATCATACCATGGTGTGTCCACGGTTTCTGCTAGTTATTTTAAACATCCTAATTTTTAAAATTGTATTTTGACACAGTACTGATGAGCTCCCAACCAGGTACCGCTAGACTGTTGATGATATGTCAAATTGCTCACCATTTCAACAAACAAAACATGTTCTTCTGTGAAATAATTTCAATCCCCGACCAACTCTGGTATATAATGACGTCAAAATTAAACACATCACATTTAGCTAGTCTATAAACATTACTCCAGTGTGTATGTAGGTTTAATGGTTAGCTTTCTGCTAACATATCTATCTTTCTGCTGACATATCTATTACTAATTAATAATGAATTCGATCCTGTATCCTCACTAGATGTCTACCTTGGGACCTTAGCAATATCCTAATCCGGACAAAGATGCTGGGTACTTTCGTAGCTATTCCTTAAAATAGGATCTTTTTTAAATTACTACAGAATAACAAGTTTGTTGCTCGATTCCCAATACTTGTTACCTTGTGTCACATCCTACCCATGGCGAACTGGTTGGCTAAATAGCTACTCTTCCATAGCTCTCCCTAAATATAAGATTTTAAAAAATGATACTGAATAGTGAGTTTGACCTTCAATGTTCCGTACTTGCGACCTTGTGTGACATGCTACTTATGGTTAACGAGTTGGGTAAATACTTACTCATCCATAGCTTTCCTTAAAAAAGGATAATTTTATTTACTTATCATATTTACAAGATAGTGCTACTATCAAAATAATTTGTCTCGTTTTAGTTGTCACTTCAATAATTGCTATGAACCACAACTATTTGATAATTATAAATAACTGTAAACGACTAAGTCCAGGGGACATTGGAGTAGGAAGAACTTATTACACCAACCAACCATAATTTATAATATTAACATTTGTAGTCATGCTTTGAATGCCCGATCCTCCCTGTGTTCTATTCAGTTGTTGTCGGATATCTTAGCACACAAACCACGTAACACGTATTGGCTGTATGTATCACTCCTGCCAATACAATAATTACTTATTTATTTATTTGTATCAGTAACAGACTTAAATAGAAAATCTATCATAACTTCCATGAACAGACAGAACCAACTAGAAATTGATTAGAGAGGATAGGCGAACATAAAACAAACGAACTTATTCAACCTGTCAAGTTGATATATTTCCATGTACATTGTATCAACATGTCAAGCTGGCGCGCAATAGCATCTTCTAAGTAATATGCATAAAACAAATTTAATATTTCAGCTTGCCATTCTGGATTAGCCAAAGTCAGTTCTATTTTTGTCATTTAAATCTCAATATAAAAAGAAAGTTTTAACTAACGTCATTCTAAACTCTGACTTACTATTAAGTACCTTGCATAAGCATTGCTTACTCACTAGATCACTAAAGTTAAGTAACACATAATTCCGCTCAGTGCTTACATGTGTGACCACTTAGTAATAGCTAGTTGGCACCTGAGGTCTCTGTGCCAGATTAAACAAAATTAGTATATGTCACATATCACAATTTACCCTATGATATAAGGGCATTATTCTGATGCGGAGATTCATTCTGTTTTTTCGCACTCTACCTAATGTATGTTTGGTCGTGCTTATAAATCTAACATAGATCTCCATTAACCTTTGACCTTTAGACCTTACTGTCGCGATTTCCAAACAAATGTCGCAACACTGTCAATCCAGATACAAACGACAAGTATATTTCTTTCTATTTTTAGAAAGACTAATGAGTAGTTCGGGCATGTTCAGTGAATATTGAGAAACGGCTGCTTTGTTTTTGGCCATATTTGTAACATGTTTATTTGTAATGATGGTCACGTGTTCACCGCATATGATGCATATCACATCGGGTGTATTCACCAGTTTAATCACCAACTATCCGATTTTCTTTTTCAAGGGTTGGTTCATTTGTATAATGGCATATTAACCCTTATGCCGAAATTTAATTTATTTACAAATCATCATCATCATCATCATCATCATCATCATCAGGCCGCGCTCTCAGCACGGATTCACATAACTCTTTCTCGCCATCCATCCCTGTTGACAATCGACTCAGGTAGGTTTTACTCTTGGCATCCAGAATCCGGACAGAGTGGATTGATGTAAAGTTTTTGCTATTCGGGCTACACTGGTGTGTCCATGTGTAGACGTCTATAGGAGAACTTCTCTCATTAGTTCGACTCAAACAGTGTCGAGAATGTTTTGTTCGTTTCAACTGGATGGTTTGTATAATAGGAGGCATATGGCTGTACAGCGGCTTTTTTGTGCAATGCTGCTTCCAAGATTTGTTCAAGACAGCACGCAACCTAATTGTGTAGCTACCATCTAACTTATTCTCTAAGCGCTTCGTTAGGATCCAAGTGGTACTGTCAAACGGTGGCACTGGTACTGCTACGTTATGGAAGAATTCTCACTTTATTTTATAAGTGAGATCAGATTAGCATATGATGGATAATCTGTCTATAGCAGACCATGCCTTTCGTATTAAGAGGTAAGACGAACAAGTCATGCTGGACAAAGCTGGAGAAGTAGGGCGACCTCTTGTGACGTTCTCCTGAAGACACTTACACATCGACACACCAGTCTAGACAGACCAGCATAGACCTACGTAAACCAGCTCTGTGTGGATACTGGGTGTCGTGAGGAAGACCTACCAGAATCACTACGCGATAAGAACGGATAGCGATACATAGATAGAGAGAAACAAGGGAATCTATGATGTAAGCACGACATGATGATGATGATGACGATGATGATGATGATGATGATGATGATGATAAAGAGGCAATACAAAAAATTTGCCCACAGTTATTTGCTTTCACGTATTTCTATTCAATGCTAATAATTTTCAAACTGATGTATTTATACATAGATCTAACTCTGACAGGTGTGTCCTGGATATGACGTTAGACTGCATGTAGTGGTGAGGTTCTTATTCTAGGGAGTGTAGAGTATCTATTTATCACCATTACTCCCAGCCCCATTCTGACCTGGAGAGGTAGTACCTGTTAGGGTCCGATTTAGGGTTTAAATTAAAAAAATGCGTTTGAAATTGAATAGCCAACACGAAGGAATAAAACAAAACGTCTTCGGCTTAAAATAACCCAAGGCTGACATGCCGGAAAATCCAACCAACCGTAACCAACCTGTAATAGGTACTAGAACTCCGAGTCAGAGTATACCTGAGGTTAATAGCAATAAATGTATATTCCACACCACCAGAGATCTAAAACTAGAGTATAACCATTAGATACACTTTAGTTTCATAGCCAGGACACAAATTAAGGTGGATTCTTAACTTTCTACAGGAACTAGAGTCAGCGTATGTCAGTTTCTTTTGCAAAACACCTGCTGTTAGTGGGATTGATGTTACAACGCTAAAGGGTAAGAATTTGCACTTCTCCTGCTCCATAGAAGAGAAGTTCATTCATATAATTCCCATTATTGCGAACCAACCAAAACGGAACCGATCGAAAATCGAAGTCGTTCCACCGATTCCATTTTGTACGCTGATAACTGTTATTCCACAACACATTCGCTTTACTTACAAAGCTTTAATATATACAGTATTACACATAAATAGGTACAATGTTACATAAAAAAGGATTTTCTTCTCAACTAAAAATACAAAATAATTATAGTATTATTCAGAATAGTACAATGTTGTATAAACCGATGTTCAAGATAGAAAAGGACGAGTTGTTCCGTTTTTTCTGCTCATATATGTGTATATATGTTGTTTTTTACTTGTTTGTTTTTGCTTGTTCTGTTGTGTTTTTTTGTTTTTTTGTTTTTCTTTTCTTCTTTCAAGTGTAAATAGAATAAGAACTCATGAGGCTAAGTTTCTGTACTTGACGCTCAGCAACATCAGTTTGTTTTCTGTTCTTCATCTATTTTGATATTGGAAATGCCAATTAAGATACAGTATTTTCTTTAAATAGAAAACTGTAATTTTACCAATTAACATCATTTATCGTTGAATTAATTATATATATATATATATATATATATATATATATATGTGTGTGTGTGTGTGTGTGTGTGCGCGTGTGTGTGTGTGTGTGTGTGTGTGTGTATGTGTGTGTGCGTGTGTGTGAATATATAAAAAGTAAAGGTTGAAATATTAATTGACTCGATTTTGTATCTGCTTTTATATTTCTTTCCTTTTATAAACTTCTCGTCGGATTGTTCTAATCTGTTGTTTTCCATTCATTAAATATATGTATGTCACATCAATGACTATTACGGAGTTGAGGGTGAGACGGAAAAGGAAAGAACATATAAAAGACAGATACAGAAGCGGAGAAAGGGGGGAAATTTAGAGAGGACTCGCACTGGATTGAGAGCGAAAAGAGATTCTATACACTTACACGACAATCTGCATGTGGGTCTTTCGTGAATATGTTTTTTAATTGATTGTTATGTATTTTGTATTACATACACATCAACATCCATTGTCAGACAATGTCAGTATACTCTGTGCAAATAAGTGCTAATTTATTTTGTTCACACACACACACACACACACACACACACATATATATATATATATATATATATATATATATATAATGAAATACGGAGAATTTCCGAAATGTTCGAAAAATAACTTTTTTGAAAACGCATGAAGAAAGTATTCTAACGCGATGGAGAAAACAGTTATTGTCGCATGCCACGGATTTTGAAACGGAGAGAAGATGGCTGGAACAGAGTATTTCAACCGATTTCATTCAAAACAATAAGGATTTACTCTGACGAAGGTCGCTATTTCTTTGTGTACTAAATATTTCTATATTTGTTTCTATTATTGTTATTTTATTTCATTTTGTATTTAAACAAATAATAGATAGAATACATGTATACATAGATAAATTCCTGGCCGAAACATGTGTCAGTTAAATAAAATAAAATAATCTTATTTATCCATTTATTATTTTCTTTCCTTTATTGTTCTTTTCAACATATATATATATATATATATATATATATATATATATATATATATATATATATATATATATAATCAAGACGGATATCATTATGAATTATTTATTACCAAGCTGTACATAATTGAACTTTTGTAAATTAAAAAGGTGATATGTGCCAGTCGAAAATGTTCATACATCACTTATTTATATGCATGCAATATAATGTTGGTTACCTAATATTTTATGCTTTTTTAAATGTTCTATTGGAATAATTAAAATAATCGAATTCTGCTTTTTTATTTATATATTTACATAACCCCTATGCAACAGTAGGATACAACACAATGTCAATGTTTAAGTGAAGTCTAACGGGTTAAAATTCAGTTTTTTTTCTTTTCCTAGACAAGTTCCAGTATTAAAGAGGTCAGTCGGTCTGACTACCCACAGATGGAGGAAGAATAGTTGATTTCATACCTTTCCCAAGAGGATTGACTCTATGTAAAATGCAAAAAGACTCCTCCATCTTTTGAAATCGGGTCGGAGTGTCCATTGCCTAAGACTATAACCATTACACGCGAGCGCCCCTTCTCTTGAATTCAAAGACAATTAGTATTCTTATTGGGAAAATGGCAGAGATGTTCACATATATAGGTGTTATTGTCTTTTAATTAACTCTTAATTTTAAGATGAATTCACAGAATCATATAAAAATGGTGGTTCCTATGATCTAGTGGCTAATGTGCTGGTCTGCAACATGGTAGCAAGCGAGTTTCAACTGTTACGTTTACTTTCAGAATAATACCTTTGAAAATAGAAATAACCTCCTCATTCTCCAAATTATTGATTAATTATTACTACTATTGTTATTCTTTAAGGATGGCTTAGGCATTAAATAAACCACAATGTTTTATATGCCATTAAATACAAAGAAACCGAAACCGATATAAAAACAGATACGTACCAGGTTAATCATATTAGTCACTCTCACACTGTTGCACTAAAAAACATGTGTGTCTTTTGACCAGCTTTTTAAAAGTTGACCCGAGGTTGTCGTATCAGTTGATCTATATTGATTCCATTTCTTATTTTACCTTACTAACCAATAATTGTATAAGTTTTAGTTTTAGTTACAGATGCATTTTTATCAGTTGATATTTAAAGATCGTGTCAGTTTTAGAATAAAAGAATCTACAAAAATTAATAACTTATATAATACCGTGCTGTGTTTACTTAGCAGCTCGCTGGTATGTCAATTAGCAGGTATTGTGTCTTCGTTGGGGGTGTTTTTACTTTTATATCTCTACGATAGATATTTTTTTTATTGAAGCCAGTAAAGTTTTTTTGTTCAATCAAATATCGTTTTCTCTTTGTAAATGGCAGATTTTACGTCAATTCATTGCATAAAATGCTTGCATATCTCTTTACTAACAAAGGCCAAAGAAACAAGGCATTATATACCATTTAAGCCGGAAGTCTACGCGCGCTATACATAAGCTCTGGCAATATATCTTCATTGTCGTATATTTTACATATATTCACATTCAACATACTGTTTTTTTTTTGTTTTTTTTGTGTTTTTTTTTGGGGGGGGTCAAGCATGATTTAAATGCTGATCCATATAGAATTATGTGTATATTTTTTCTATTATATTTCTTCTTTTTTTAAGGGAAATTGTTGTAACACGAGTTTTAGAGTTAAAACACCACACACACACACACACATATATATATATAAGATTAAACTATTTCTATTATTTCACATATGTTGCAGTCCAGCACTCTAGCTACTACGCCACAAGGACTGTCCTTCATTAAGCTACATGATTATTAATGTATTTATATACAACAATGCTACTAATATTTTTCAATATTCCTATCTTATACCGATTGTTTTATACCGAAACTGGAGAAGAACATCTACTTTGAAAAAAGACTTTGTGCCTTGTGAGTGATCTGCCAAACGAAAAAAAAGAAAAGAAATCTTTGATACTAGCCAGTTACCAGACTTAGAATATAGCTTTAAATAAAGTAATTTTTGCATCCTTCACCGACTATCGCAAACAATAAGCAATGAATGAATGACTCTGCAAGTAATATTTGCGAAGTGTTGTACAAAATCCTGATAGAATAATTCTGAATACATAATTAGAACCAGCGTATTCAATCTGATCCATAAATGTTGGCTTTTACCAGTGTTTATCATAAGTATCAAGACCTGTGAAAATTCTATCGGTCTTGACAACACAGACAGCATTACACTCACATATATACATCTGCAATTACAGAATAGACTTTCCTATGCATATTGAACATGAATTTACACATCCTATCATAATATCTACTTCCTTACCTAGGATATTAATGTGTGTGTCATGGGTATAAAAGATAAGGATAGGCTGTTTTCATTTCTCGGCACGGTTTCCTGAAAATAGTAGATATGATAAAAATGAAGCTTTTATTTTTAGTTTATATTAAGATTTAATCGTTCACAGCTGAGCAACTTATATAATAAGTTGTTTTTGTTGATTTTTGTTTGTTTTTGTTTTGCTTCATTGTTTTTTGTTTTTTGTTTTTTTATTTATCGTTTTGTCTACATTTCTTTAGTCAGTGCACATCAATAGCACCGAGTTAATGTCAGAACCCTTTGACTATTGCTTTACTTCTAGTATTTTTGCATCTTTTGAAATTCGTCGTTCTACTTATCCCTATATCTCTTAAGTATGACCTAGACATTTACCTGCCTTTACAGAAGATACTGCCCCGAAAAGCTTATGGTAAACAGGAATAATTAATAAGAATTAAATTAAATAAATTTAAATGATTGCCAATACTGTGAGAAAATCTGTTTTGCGTCACGTACATCACGTCAGCGAATATACGTTATACACACTATTTAGAGGATTTGGAACGATTTTGAAAACCAAATGATCATCCGCTATATTTTGAACGGCAGCTTTTGGTAAACATTAGAATTGTAGAAGTGCAGTACCGTCTGTAACATCAGGAGTGAGCTAGAATTTATCAAATAATAGTTCTCACCTTGAATGATTTCAGAATACTACTCAGTTTCTTGTTTCTGAGACGGGTCCAGAATATGGAATTTCTATGCGACCACTTGCCAGAATTTTTCTTTCCTAATATGAACAATTTTATCTCATCGTCACCCCTTAAACTCATCTTTGTCTCATCGTTACCATTAAAGTTCTTGGAGGCGCCCACAACACTACATTTTGCAAAAGAACAGATTTCTGTAGCCGTTCACTTTCTTTTCTTCATCTGGGATTAAAAAAGACTCATAAAATTCTAAAAATACTCTGTATGCAACATGATCAATGGAAGACTGAAGATCCTATTGTTTCAAACAATTTCATCGAAAAGAGCTGAATTTTATTTACTAGTTTAAAATATGACCCGTGCTCAGGATTGAACCAGAAATACAGGGATGATTGTTCCATAAGAACTGCATTAATTCAACCTTTACATCCGCTGCGATATCTAGAGTAAATTTTAGGAAATTATAAACCTAATGCCAAAAAGTTGTATTCATAACAATAAAGATGCGGACTACAGTCCGAAAAATCTCAATAATACAAATAATACAAATTATCAGGCCTTATCTAAAAAATTAAGACAAGTGACGCAGAGTTTGTTCTACTTTTCTGAAATCAAATAAGGCGTAAATGAATGTAAAAGTTTATTTTTTATATGACAATCTCATTAGGATTATCATAAGCTTTATGCAAACATTTGTAAAATGATAGATATAATATATTATTTTTATTCTACTTCGGAACTTCTCGATTATATCTCTTCTAATCATAAAACGATACGACTGATTAGACGTTTAGGTTCGCGTAATAACAGCAATTTATCATTATATAGATGATGGTGCTTACGAAGAACTGAAAGATTCAAATTAACATTTACTAATTATTTGCTTTGTATCAAGGATTTTGATGATCAAAGTATGACGTAAAACGTGAAAATAATTGTCCTTCAGTTGAACATAGAAATGGAATGAGCTCTAGCCAAGGTAGGGGAAATTTGATTATGTTGACATTAATATAAAATTAACAATAACAATAATTATTTGTTGGTGCTCTTGGAAAGTTCACAAATGGTTTGGAAAATATACTGAGGAATCAGTGGTGGAATCGATACCATATAGACCACAACATTGTTGAGATAGATTAGAATACTTAGAAGAGTCCTGGAGACCCGACGATACTTGCTACCACTTTGACTCAAGTGAAAGTTGACCAGCTAACTCTGGTATGAAAAACTTGCAAATAGTGCTATAAAAATAATAAAAAACATTATTGAATAATAATATCATTAAATGATAAATTCACTGATGTGATGCACTGTTTTAGCTGACTAGTGGTTAAACACATTCACACACACACAACAACACACACACGCACACACATATATATATATATATATATATATAATATATATATTATATATATAATAATATATATATATATATATTTGTTATTGTGTATTATACAATTAATAGGTATCTGTTACCATTGGTTACAAAGCAGCGTATTAACCGCGTATTTAAAGCGAACGCCCCAAGACCTGTCTGAATATAAGCGGCAAACTGCCGCTTTGAACTAAAGGTAATATACGCTTATTAATTAGATACTACACTATAACAAATAAATATATCTCATACAACTGTAATCGAGAACTTTTTTCCTGCCCACAATAATATATATATATATATATATATATATATATATATAATATATATATATATATATATAATGATATAATATAATATAATATACTGGATACTCCGCGTTGTTCCTGTTGGCAATGTTCAAATTAAAACAGTATAATACAGAAAGAATTTTCGATTAACCAAAACTTCATGATGGTTTTGATTTGTGTTTTTGTATTCATGGACACTTTTTTCAATGAAATAAATCACCAATTTAATTAAGGGTGATCTAATCATCGTTGAAAGCAATTTATTTTCTCTATCATTTGAAATGTAAATTTTAAAAGTCTCGTCTTTGTTCAATTAGTCTTTTGACTGTTATTTTTTTAAATGATGTGTTTTAAACGGAAAAAAATGCTATGTTTATTAGGTGTAAAAAAAAACTTGTAAGATAATTTGTATAATCGGTTCTAGATTGATTCCTCAAAGAAAACTTAAATCAATTTTTTATTACTATTATTATTATTTTTTTACGAATGACGCCAGTTTGCCAAGAACATCTCGATTTTTACCTGCTTTAAAACACAGCAAAATATTTTATCTACGTGGTCTATATAAGTTCAGAGAGATTATAAGTTGAATAAGGAATGATATATATATATATATATATATATATATATATATATATTATATTATATATATATATATATATATATATATTATATATAAGAATTTTAAAATATCGAATTATTATATTCATCAAATTTAATTGTGACCTTAAACTTTGCGTAGTAATATTTGTGAATGACCTTTTCCGTAATCTGATATATAAAACATTAAATTCTCTTCTATATTTCGTTTTTTTATGGTAAACTTAAAAGTAAAAATTTTACATTTATTTAAGAAAAAACGAAATATAATTGATTCATATATAAGAATATAAGAGTAAAATATTAAAATAACTTTCATAAGATAATTCTTTTTTTCAACAAATTTCGTATTGTAAAAACAAAATAGCGGATAAAATTTGACGTTAAACAATTACACGACACAGTCATTAATTGATGGGATTTTTTCTTTAATTTTAAGGAGAAAAAGATTAATGAAAAAATTGGTAAATAATAAATATAGATACATACATGTTAAAATCATACAAAGATTAAGGATAATGCTAAGAAACGTTTATCCTTAAATGTTTCTTTTTGAGTTTAGAGAATATTAAATCAATTTTAAGAGAAAACGGTTTATATCGAGTTCATTGAAATGTTTACAGAAGGTTCATTTAGAATTTTTCAGTGAAAAATGTTAAACTTTAAAATGAAAATGTTAAGTTAACATAGTTAGATGGGAACTACGCAAGGCATTGCCAGCTCTGTCGCTGGGGCTTTAGATTACATCGAATGCCCCTCTGCAGAACGGTAAGACAACAACCTCAATGAGGTCACCTGTTATTCCGTAGATGGTAACTTGTGATCGGAACCTGGTGGCTGACCTGTCCATGACAGCAACACCACTTTTGCTCTTACTTTCGCTAGACGGGCTGTCAAAGAGCCCCCTCCAATCAATCGGTTGGTCCACGCCAAGCCCTAGCACCTATATGACTGTCCCGAACCTCTATTGTCATGGCAAGTCCCAACCCTTTATCATATATGTGCTAGAAGGCGGAGGCTGAGTGTTTTAGTGTTCTTTGTATGATGTTAAACTCTATCTGATGATGAAGTTCCAATTCTGTAGCTCTGAGGAATGTGAAGCACACCCTTCATCACCATTACTTCCAGGTCCACTTTGTCCCGGAGTGGTAGTACCATTAGGGTCCTCCGTATGTGTTCAATAGAAAAATGAGTTGAAAAAATGTTTTAAAGAACTGATTAAGATAACTGACTACCCCATCAAGAATGAATAAAACATAACGTTTTTGGCATAACATAAACACAATACGGATTGCATGCCGTAAATATCCAACTCAAACCAATCACAAGTCTGCTGCACGTTGTTTGTAGCAATCCTGTAAACAGCAGCCTCACAAAAACAGCACCTGTACGACATTTATGTTCCCCATTTCACAAAACATTCAGGCAAGACATACCAGACAGGATGGGCAATTGTGGAAAGAAGCAAGGACGATCTCATAAACGATTTTCCTTTATGAAACTACTACACTTTACAACACTAGGTTTGACCAAAACAGCAATGGCATACATTCACTAGCTCTGTGTGGACACGGGTGCTGTCAAGGAGGACATGTCAAACAATGTATGATTGGAATGAAGTAACTAGAGATGGATAGTCAGGGAATCCCTGCTATCAGCATATATGCAAGAAATGCATAGTTGATCAGAAATAATAACCAAAATGTGCGCATAAAAGTGGCTTAGGGTTTATTCTTCACAAACAAACAATGTCTCCGTGTTTGAACATCATAGCAAAACAGTGGTGGGTCCGCAAAACGGAATAAATGGCCACTAAAAGAAGACAACAGAGTGTAGTAAGCAATGCGACCCTGGTCATTCCATCCGAAGAACAGTACATTCGAATCCAAATCATCACTTAATATGAAACGATCATTTGACCTATTGTTATTCTATTTTCAAAACTGTAGGGACCGAATTAGTTTGGGGTTTGTGTGTGTGATGGTGAAGAGGATCCGCGTTTTGATCCCCACAAATTTAAATGTAATATGACTACGGAATGAAGTTTCCGTAGAAAAACAAAAGAAGAAGAGAAAATTATAAAAGAAACAACTTTATATACAAGATATTACAATTCGTTATAGTGATAGTCAATTGTTCTTTTCATTGAATGTGCTGACTGTATGTTGTCTGTTAGTAGTTGTGTTTGCTGAGCGTGCGTAAGTTTTTGTTTATGTTTGTGTGATTGTCAACGGGTGTAGCAGTGTTGATAAAAAACAATGTCTGTGATTGAGAACTTGTGTCGTATTGAGTAGGAGAGAGAGAATATGAAACGAAAAAATAGACGGACCTGTTCAGTCGTATTCTATGTTTTCGGACAGCGTCTTCTCCCCATTGTGACGAGTTGGGAGAGCGTCCGTTCCACTACCGATTTAGGAGCATCGCTCAACTCTGTCGAAGTTGGGAAAGGAGCATAAGCTCCGTCACCGTCGAGTTTAGAGGCATCAAGCTCCAACTCTGTCGAGTCGGGAAGCGAGCGTAAGCTCCCGCACTGTAGTTTTTCAGCTCATGGACCCTTTTTATAATTTTCTTTTGTCATGTGTCTACGTGATCATTAAGTTAGATTAATATTGTAGTTTTTTCAAAATATCAGCTGTTTTTCCTAATGACGTAAATATCGGAAGATTTTTGTAATATTCCGATGGTGTTACATATTTTCAATGGAATTAAAACATTGTTTGTATTGTTGCTAAATATTTCTAAACTAATATTTATTCGATTATCTTTTGTTTACATAATTCAAAAATTTAACTCATACAATTGTAACTATTATTTAAGAAAACTTTTAATTGATTTTAATTTATTTAATTCCCACAGCGTAAAAATATAGGGGCAAGACTATAAAAGATCATTTTATTGTTTCATAAAAAAGGTATGCAAAAAGTTATAATAGTCCAAACGCAGTAATATGTAACGAACTCTTTAATTTTTACTGCTAAAAAGCAAGCCACTGAATGCACGTTTTTATATAATTTGTGTTTTCTGTTGCAAACCTATTTAACCGAAAGTTTGTTCTATTTCGTATTAACCATGTTCTTGCTTTACTCTAAATACTGTGTGAATGTTGTGTGTTCGAAATATTTTATAAACCAGAAAAATCATATTTCTAGTCGGTATATAACTGGTTAAAAGAGTTAAACAGATGTAAAATTAGCATAAAAAGTTAGTTTAAATGTAGTTTAAATTTAGCTGTTACAAATTTTATAAAGTTATTTGTATTATAACACAGAGAATATGTTTCAAAAGAATTTTGTTGCCAATAATAAAGGTATTTGCCTCTCATCCCACATATGAGCGCTGGACACAAGGTCTCGTTTTAAATATGGGCACAAATTGCGTCGATCCCGTCGGCATTCCCCTCTAGGGGCGCCTCAAGGTGCTGGCAATAAACCCAGCCCTGCCCCTTTAAATCAATGGGGCAGGTATTGCATGGGGGGGATAGCCCCCTGGGATCGACGCTATTAATTTACTTAACGATCCAGCGACCGAAGCTCACTGGACCCCCGGCTGAAGCCAGGCAAAAAGGTAAAGTATATCGTATTATACAGCAAATTATATTTTACAAATATGTTTATTACATTATTAATATCCAGAGATATCCCATTACTGTGTTAATTGATGGCAAACAATCTTCTTTTGATTACATATTTTAAAATAAATGAATAAAATAACCAACTCGAGAAAAGCTGCATTCCTTTTATGGGATATATTCAAGTTCTAAATCCAAATAGCAAATTTCTTGCAGTGGTTTTTAATTTTCAGTTTAATTTCATATATTTCAAAAATATTTGCCAGAAATAATTAAAAAATCAGAATCAACAGAGAAAATGATTCGATAGAATGATAGACAGGTTGATAGAAAAGAAAATACTTTGCTTTCTGAGATTTATTGAAGATAAAAGAAAGATACGATAAATTCAGAGAATGTAAGAGAGGTGAGGATTCGAGTAATTGCTGAAACTTTTATACGAGACATAAAAAAAGTCACAAAGATGAATAAAACCTATATATAGGTGTGTTTAAATATAATATATATATGTGAATATTGATTTTACGAGTATATCCAGAAATAACTCTACATTCAGAATTTAATGTAAAAAAAAAAAAAAAAAAAACAAAAAAAAAAAAAAAAATAAAATCTTTTCTTCCTAGTTTGATTGCAATTCTATTACATAATAACATAATTAAAAAGAAAAATAATATACACAATATTATAATATATATATATATATATATATATATATATATATATATATATATATATAGTATAGTATGTTATATTAAATATACATACATATACAATATAAGTTAAATACATTCATAATTCACATATATAATACACATAGATTATTCATGCAATAATTGGATACATAATATATATATAGTATATATATAATATATATATATATATATATATACTATATATAATAATATAAATCACATATACATATATAACAAATATCATAAATTATATAATAATATGCATATAATGAATGTAATATTTATATGTATATACATATAATGAATATGCATAACATATATGGATATCTAGTAATAGTCTTCCATACATGCATATCTAATACATGGTATACATGCGTATATACATATAGCGTACACACATATATACATAGTATTTGTACAAAGTAGATGATAATGTGTACATTTATGTAAAATATACGATGTCTTTAATTTAGGTTTACGAAGAAGACAGCATGGCGCTTGGATACTGACCGTTTGGTCAACCAAATGGATTTTCAAACCAAATGTTCACCTAATACATCCTGATGAAGATTAAAAGAAAACGAAACGTTAAGCGTCGATAATAAATTCAATCTTTTTATGAACACTTGTTTTTCAAATTTCTTAATACTTGTCGGGTTTTATTTCCATTTTAAACTCCACATATATATAATATATTATATTATAATATATGCACATATAGTATAGCATATATAGACATGTATACATATTTAAACATATACAAATGCACACACATACAGAAATACCATACACAGTCACTGACAGTCATAGACAAACAAGACATACACACCACCACGCGACATACACAACACACCACACACAAACAACATCAAACACACAACCAAACACACACACTATATATATATATATATATATAGTGCATATATATATATAGTAATATAATAATAATTATATATATATATATATATTGTGGTGTGTGTTGTGTGGTGTGTGTGTGTGTGTGGTGAGTGAATATGAAAATGTAAGGAAGCCGCTCGGTAAAAATATTGGCTATTTTCTTACATCAAGTATCCCGATGTATGAGAAAAACAACTACACATCTTTTTTTGTGGTCTTTAGACAATACGGGTGCTTAATGATATATATATATGTATATATATAATATAGTATATATATAAGGTATTATATATATATATGATATTATGGACTCTCTCGCGATTTTCGAACGCATCAGGGTTCACACACACAATGAAACACCCACACAGTATTGTTTATAGTGAGAAGGCTTGTGTTGGAAATCCACACTTTTTGGCCAAATCAGTCGATAGGAAGATTGGGTGCATGCCAGTGTTGCACAAACCCCAAATCAGCGACGCGAACCCAGGAATTTTGAATTTATGAGTTATCCCTCTCTCTAGACTGGTTACCTCCCAAGGCTAAGGGCCCCAGTCTTTCCCTACCTATTATACCCCATAGCTTGAGGGAGAATTTGATGGATTCATACTTTCCCAAAGGGTATTAGCGCTATGTGGAAATGCCAACAGCTTCGTCTAGGAAGTGAAACTGGAATTTGACGAGTCCGTTTTCCACGAATGGTAACTCAGCTAGCCCTCGCGCCTCCGATGTATAAGCACTACCACGCACGGCAACTGCACGCACGCCATACTACACACACTACACAATACAAACACATCACACAACACACAAAATCACACAGCACACACAGCACACACACACACATAATATAGAATATATATATATATAAATTTATATATATATATTATAGTATAGTTTGTTGATAAAAAGAAGAAGGTCGCAAAA
>CM042139.1:93383489-93393489 GCA_023376005.1 Doryteuthis pealeii | reverse complement strand
TGTATTTCTGATCAACTATGGCATTTCTTGCATATATGCTGATAGCAGGGATTCCCTTGACATTTCCTATCTCTAGTTAGTTCATTCCAATCATTACATTGTTTGACGTCCTCTTTGAACAGCGACCTGTCCACACAGAGCTAAGTGAATGTATGCCATTGCGTTTGGTCCAACACTAGTGTGTAAACTGTAGTAGTTCATAGGAAGAACATCTTTTATGAGATCGTCCTTCTTCTTCCACATTGCCATCCTGTCTGGTAATGTCTGCGCTGAATGTTTTGTGAATGGGAAATAATAATGGTCGTACAGGTGCTGCGTTTTGTGAGTGCTGTTTACAGGATTTGCTAAACAAACAACGTGCAAGCAAGACTGTTTGATTGGTTTGGTTGGTTTACGGCATGCTCAATGCCCGTATTGTGTTATGTTATGCCAAAACGTTATGTTTTATTCATTCTTGATGGGTAGTCAGATTATCTGTAACAGTTCTTTAAAAGATTTTTGTCAAACTCCATTTTTTCTATTGAACACATAACGGAGGACCCTAATTGGTACTACACTCCGGAAGCAAAGTGGACCTGGAGTAATGGGTGATGAACGGGGTCTCAAATTCCTCAGAGTCTACAGAATTGGAACTTCTATCATCAGATAGAGTTGTAACATCATACCAAGAACACTAAATACACTCAGCCTCCGCCTTCTAGCAACGATATACTGATAGAAACGGGTTGGGACTTGCCAATGACAAATAGGTCGGGACAGTCATATAGGTGCTAGGGCTTGGCGTGACCAACCGATTGATTGAGGGGGCTCTTTGTACAGCCCGTCTAGCGAAAAGTAAAGAAGCAAAAGTGGTGTTGCGTGATCATGACAGGTCAGCCACTCAGGTTCCCGCATCACAAGTTAACCATCTAACGGATAACAGGTGACTCATTGAGGTGTGTCTTACCGTTCTGCGAGGGCAGTTCGTGTATGCTAAAGCCCCAGCCGACAGAGCTTGGCAATGCCTTGCGTAGTTCCACTAACTAGTTACTAACCATTTGTTCATTAAAAGTTTACATTTTTCACTGAAAAATTCTAAATGAACCTTCTGGTAACAATTTTCATGAACTCGAATAAACCTCGTTTTCTCTAAAATTGATTTAATATTCTTCCTAAACTCAAAAAGAAACAATTAAAGGATGAAACGTTCTTAGCATTATCCTTAATCTTTGTATGATTAACATGTATGTATCTAATATTTTAGTAATTTACCAATTTTTATAATCTTTTTCTCCTAAATGAATAGATAAATCCCATCAATTATGACTGTGTCGTGTAATTGTTTAACGTCATATTTTATCCGCTATTTTGTTTTTAACAATACGAAATTTGTTGAAAAAAAGAATTATCTTATGAAAGTATTTTTAATATTTTAACTCTTATATTCTTCATATATGAATCAATTATATTCAGTTTTTTCTTAAAATAAATGTAAAATTTTACTTTAATTTTACAAAAAAAAACGAAATATAGAAGAGAATTAATGTTTTATATATCAAATTACGGAAAAGGTCCATTCACAAATATTACTACGCAAAGTTAAGGTCACAATTAAAGTTTGATGAAATATAATAATTCGATATTGTTAAAATTGCTTATATATATATATAAAATAATATATATATATATATAATATATAATATATATATAAAAATTAATTAAAAAAAATAATTAAAAATATATATATTATAATATCATTCCTTATTCAACTTATAATCTCTCTGAAACTTATGATGAGACCACGTAAGATAAAATATGTTGCTGTGTTTTAAGCAGGTAATAAATCGAGATGTTCTTGGCAACTGGCGTCATTCGTAAAAAAATAATAATAATAGTAATGAAAAATGATTAAGTTTTCTTTGAGGAATCAATCTAGAACCGATATCAAATATCTTACAAGTTTTTTTTAACACCCTAATAAACATAAGCATTTTTTTTCCCGTTTAAAACACATCAAATTTAAAAAAATAACAGTCAGAAAGACTAATTGAACAAAGACGAGACTTTAAAATTACATTTCAATGATAGAGAAAATAATTGCTTTCAACGATATTAGTATTCACCCGTTAATTAAATTGGTGATTTATTTCATTGAAAAAAGTGTCCATGAATACAAAAACACAAATCAAAAACATCATGAAAGTTTTGGTTAAGTCGAAATTCTTTCTGGGTATTATACTTGTTTAATTGAACATTTGCCAAACAGGAACAACTGCGAGTACAGTATATTAATTATATTATATCATAATATATATATATTATATAAATATATTATATATATATATATATATAGTATATATATATTATTGTGGGCAGGAAAAAATGTTCTCGATTACAGTTTATGAGATATATTTATTTGTATAGTGTAGTATCTAATTAAGTAAGCGTTATATTACCGTTTAGTTTCAAAGCGCAGATTTTGGCCGCTTTATTCAAGACTAGGTTTGGGGCTGTTTCGCTTTAAGATAGCGCGGTTAAAATACGCTGCTTTGTTACCAATGGTAACAGATACCTATTAATGTATAATACATAAAAAAATAACAAATATATATATATATATAATATATATTATATATATATTATATTAATATATATATATATATATGTGTGTGCGTGTGTGGTGTGTGTTGTGTGTGGTGAATGTGTTTAACCACTATGTCCAAGCTAAACAGTGCATCACAATCAGTGAATTATCATTTAATATATTATTATTCAATAATGTTTTTATTATTTTTATAGCACTATTGCATAGTTTTTTCATAAACCATGAGGTTAGCTGGTCAACTTTCACTTGAGTCAAGAAGTGGTAGCAAGTATCGTCGGTCTCCGGACTCTTCTAAAGTATGCTAATGCTATCTCAACAAATGTTGTGGCTATATGGGTATCGATTCCACCAACTGATTTCCTCCAGTATATTTTCCCAAAAAACATTTGTGAACATTTCCAAAGAGACCAACATAAAAATTATTGTTATTGTTAATCTTTATATTAATGTCAACATATGCAAATTTCCCCTACTCTTTGGCTAGAGCTCATTCCATTTCTTGTTCACTGAGGACAATTATTTTCACGTTGTACGTGCATACTTTGATCATCAAAAAGATCACTTGAATGACAAAGCAAATAATTAGTAAATGTTATTTGAATCTTTCAGTTCTCGTAACTGGCAGCACCATCATTCTATATAACTGATAAAATTGCTGTTTTAATTACGCGAACCTAAAACGTCTAATCAGTCTATCGTTTTATGATAGAAGAGAATAACGAGAAGTTCCCGAAGTAGAAATAAAAAATAATATTATTATCTATCATTTTAACCAAATGTTTGCATAAAGCTTATGATATCCTAATGAGATTGTCATATAAAAAAAACTTTCATTCATTTAACGGCCTTATTTGATTTCAGAAAAGTAGAACAAACTCTGCGTCACTTGTCTAATTTTTTAAGATAAAGGCCTGAATAGATTTGTTTATTTATATTGAGAATTTTTCGGACTGTATCCGCATCTTTATTGTTATGAATACACTTTTGGCATTAACGTTTAATAATTTCCTAAAATTACTCAGATATCGCAGCGATTAATAGTTGAATTAATGCAGTCTCTATGGAACAATCATCCCTGTATCTTGGTTCAATCCTGAGCACGGGTCATAAATTTTAAACTAGTAAATAAAATTCAGCTCTTTTCGATGAAATTGTTTGAAACAATAGGATCTTCAGTCTTCCATTGACATGTTGCAATACAGAGTATTTAGAATTATGAGTCTTTTTTAATCCCAATGAAGAAGAAGAAAGTGAACGGGCTACAGAAATCTTTCTTTGCAAAATGTAGTGTTGTGGGCGCTCCAAGATTAATGTAACGATGAGACAAAAGAAGAAGTTTAAGGGTGACGATGAGATAAAAAATTGTTCATATTAGGAAAGAAAATTCTGGCATGGTGATAGAAATCCATATCCTGGACCCGTCTCAGAACAAAACTGAGTAGTATCTGAAATCATTCAAGGTGACGAACTATTATTTGGATAAAATTTAGCTCACTCCTGATTTACAGACGGTACTGCACTTTCTAACATTCTAATGTTTACCAAAAAGCTGCCGTTCAAAATATAGCGATGATCATTTGGTTTCAAATCGTCCAAATCCTCTAAATAGTGTGTATTAACGTTATATTCGCTGACGTATGTACGTGACGCAGAGAACAGATGGGGTCACAGTATGGCAATCATTAAATTTATTTAATTTAATTCTTATTAATTATTCCTGCGTTACCATAAGCCTTTTCGGCAGTATCCTTCTGTAAAGGCAGTAAAGTCTAGTCATAACCTAAGAGATAATGGGAAAGTAGAACGACGAAAAATTTCAAAAGATGCCAAAAAATACTAGAAAGTAAAGCAATAGTCAAGAGGGTTCTGACAATTAACTCGGTGCATTGATGTGCACTGACTAAAGAAATTAGACAAAAGATAAATAAATAAACAAAAAACAAAACAAATGAAGCATAAACAAAAATCAACAAAAATCAACAAAACAAACTTATTATATAAAGTTGCTCAGCTGTGAAACGATTAAATCTTAAATTAACTAAATAAAAGCTTCATATTTATCAATATCTACTATTTTCAAGGAACCGTGGAGAAATGAAAACAGCCTATCCTTATCTTATACCCATTGACAACAACACATTAATATCCTAGTAAGGAAGTAGATATTTGATAGGATGTGTAAATTCAATGTTGCAATTATCATAGGAAAAGTCTATTCTGTAAATGCAGATGTATATATGTGAGTGTAATGCTGTCTGTGTTGTCAAGACCGATAGAATTTTCACAGGTCTTGAATACTTATGATAACACTGGTAAAAGCCAAAATTTATGGATCAGAATTGAAATACGCTGGTTTAATTAGTATTCAAATTAATTCATATCAGGATTTGTACAACACTTCGCAAATATTACTGTGAGAGTTCATTCATTCATTGGCTTATGTTTGCGATAGTCGGTGAAGGATGCAAAAATTACTTTATTTAAGCTATATTCTAAGTCTGGTAAGCTGGCTAAGTATCAGAGATTTCTTTTCTTTTTTTCGTTTGGCAGATTCACCTCACAAAGGCACAAGTCCTTTTTCAAAAGTAGGATCGTTTCTTCTCCAGTTTTCGGTATAAACAATCGTAATAAGATAGGAATATTGAAAAATATTAGTAGCATTGTTGTATAATAAATCATTAAGTAATCAATGTAGGCTTAATGAAGGGACAGTCCTTGGGCTAGTAGCTAGAGCGCCATGGCCTGCAACAATATTGTGAAATAATAGAAAATAGTTTAATCTATTATATATAGTGTTGTGTGTGTGTGTGGTGTTTTAACTCTAAAACTCGGTTACAACAATTCCCTTAAAAAAAGAAAATATAATAGAAAAATATACACGATAAATTCTATATGGATGCAGCATTAAAATCATGCTTGACCCCCCCTCAAAAAAAAACACAAAAAACAAAAAAAACAGTATGTTGAATGTGAAATATATGTAAAATATACGACAATGAAGATATAATTGCCAGAAGCTTAATGTATAAGCGCCGTAGACTTCCGCTTAAACTGGATATAATGCCTTGTTTCTTTGGCCTTTGTTAGTAAAAGAGATAACTGCAACATTTCTATGCAATGAAAAATTGACGTAAAATCTGCCATTTAGCAAAGAAAACCGTTATTTATGAACAAAAAAACTTTACTGGCTTCATAAAAAAATATCTATCGTAGAGATATAAAGTAAAAACAGCCCCCAACGAAGAACACAATACCTGCTAATTGACATACCAGCGAGCTGCAATAACACAGCACGGTTATTGTATAAGTAATTAATTTTTGTAGATACTTTTATTCTAAAACTGAACATCTTTAAATAATCAACTGTAAAATGCATCTGTAACTAACTAAAACTTATACAATTATTGTTAAGTAAGTAAATAAGAAATGGATCAATAATAGATCAACTGATACGACAACCTCGGTCAACTTTTAAAAGCTGGTCAAGACACCATGTTTTTTAGTGCAACAGTGTAAGTGAACTAATATGATTAACCTGGTAAGTTATCTGTTTTTTATATCGGTTTCGGTTTCCCTTTGTATTAATGCATATAAAACATTGTGTTTATTTAATGCCTAAGCCATCCCTTAAAAGAAGTAACAATAGTAGTAAATAATTAATCAATAATTTGGAGAATGAGGAGTTATTTCTATTTCAAGGTATTATTCTGATAAGTAACGTAACAGTTTGAAACTCGCTTTGCTACTCATGTTGCAGACCAGCACATTAGCCACTAGATCATAGGAACCACCATTTTTTATATGATTCTGTGATTCATCTTAAAAATAAGAGTAATTAAAGACAATAAGCACCTATATCTTGTGAACACTCTGCCATTTCCCATGAGAATACTAATTGTCTTTGAAATTCAAGAGAAGGGGCCGCCGCGTGTATATGGTTATAGTCTTAGGCAAGGACACTCCGACCGATTCAAAAGATGGAAGGAAGTCTTTTGCATTTACATAGAGTCAATCCTCTTGGGAAAGTAGGAAATCAACTATTTCTTCTCCATCTTGGGTAGTCCAGACCACCTGACCTCTTTAAATGACTGGAAACTGTCTAGGAAAGAAAAAAAACTGACATTTAACCCGTTGACTCACTTAAACATTGACATGTGTTGTAATCCTACTTGCATAGGGGTTGTAAATATATATAAAAAAAAAAAAAGCAGAATTCGATTATTTAATTATTCCAATAAACATTTAAAAAAGCATAAAATATTAGGTAACGCAACATTATATGCATCCATATATAATAAGATGATGTATGAACATTTTCGACTGGCACAACTATCAACCTTTTTAATTACTAAAAAGTTCATTATGTACAGGCTTGGTAATAAATAATCGATAATGATATCCGTCCTTGATTATATAATATATATATATAATATATATATATATATATAGTTATATATATATATATATAATATGTTTGAAAAGAACAATTAAAGGAAGAAAATAATAATGGAATAAATAAGATTATTTTATTTTATTAACTGACACATGTTTCGGCAGGATTAATCTATGTATAACATGTATATCTATTATGATTTAAAATACAAATGAAATAAAAAATAACTAATAGAAACAAATATAAAAATTAGTACACAAGAAATAGCGACCTCGTTCGAGTAAAATCTTATTGTTTGAATGAAACGTTGAAATATACGCTGTTCCAGCCATCTCTCTCCGTTTCAAAAATCCGTGCATGCGACAATAACTGTTTTTCTCCATCCGCGTTAGAAAATACTTTCTTCAGCGTTTTCAAAAAAGTATTTTTCGAAATTGGAAAGTTCTCCGATTTCATATATATATATTATAATAATTATATTATATATATGTGGTGTGTGTGTTGTGTGTGTTGTGAACAAAAATAAATAAGCAACTTATTTGCGCAACAGAGTATACTGACATTGTCTGACAATGGATGGTTGATGTGTATGTAATACAAAATACATAACAAATCAATTTAAAAACATATTTCAGAAAGACCACATGCAGATTGTCGTGTAAAGTGTATAGAATCTCTTTTCGCTCTCAATCCAGATGGAGTCCCTCTCTAATTTCCCCCTTTCTCCTCGTATCTGTCTTTTATATGGTCTTTCTTTCCGTCTCACCCTCAACTCCGGTAATAGTCATTGATGACATACATAATTTAATGAATGGAAAACAACAGATTAAGAACTCCGCGAGAAAGTTTATAAAAGGAAAGAAAATAACAGATACAAAATCGAGTCAATTAATATTCAAACCTTTACTTTTTATATATTCACACACACGTCCACACACACATACACACAGCCACACACACACACAACACACGCGCACACACACACACACACACACACATATAATATAATATATATATATATATATTATATATAAAATTAATTCAACGATAAATGATGTTAATTGGTAAAATTGACAGTTTTCTATTTAAAGAAATACTGTATCTTAATTGGCATCCCAATATCAAAATAGATGAAGAACAGAAAACAAACTGATGTTTGCTGAGCGTCAAGTAAGAAAACTTAGCCTCATGGTTCTTATTTATTTACACTGAAAGAAGAAAAGAAAAACAAAAAAACCAAAAAAAAAACACAAACAGAACAAAGCAAAAACAAACAGTAAAAAACCATATATACACATATATGGCAGAAAAACGGAACAAACTCGTCCTTTTCTATCTTGAACATCGGTTTTATACAACATTGTGACTATTCTGAATAATACATAGATTATTTTGTATTTTTAGTTGGAGATCTTTTTATGTACATTTGTAACCTATTTATGTGTAATTACTGTATATATTAAACTTTGTAAAGTAAAGCGAATGTTTGTGAATAACATTATCACGTACAAAAGGAAATCGGTGGAAGACTTCGATTTTCGATCGGTTCGTTGGTTGGTTCGCAATAATGGAAATATGAAAGAACTTCTTCTTCTATGGAGCAGAGAAGTGCAAATTCTTACCTTTAGCGTGTACATCAACCCACTAACACAGGGTTTTGCAAAAGAAACTGAAACATACGCTACTCAAGTTCCTGTAGAAAAGTTAAGAAATCCACCTTAATTTGTGTCCTGCTATGAAATAAAGTGTAATCTAAAATGTTATACATCTAAGTTTAAGATCTCTGGGGTGGTGTGGAATATACATTTATTGCTATTAACCTCATAATATCTCTGACTCGGAGTTTAGTACCTATTACAGCGTTGGTTATCGGTTGGTTGGATTTTTCGGCAAATGTCACCTTTGGGTTTTTAAGGCCGAAGACGTTTTGTTTTTTCCTTCCGTGTGTGGCTATTCGAATTTCAAACGCCATTTTTTTAATTAAGCCCTAAATCGGACCCTAACAGTACTACGCTCTCCAGAGAATGGGCTGGGAGTAAATGTGATAAATAGTACTGCTACACTCCCTAGAATGAAGAACTGCACCACTAATCAGCTAGTCATATCCAGGACACACCTGAGAGTTGATCTATGTAAAATACATCAGTTTGAAAAATTATTGAGCAATGAATAGAAATACGTGAAAGCAAATAACTGTGGCAAATTTTGTAATTGGCCTCTTATCATCAAATCATCATCATCATCATCATCATCGTCACATCATAAATCATGTCGTGCTTACATAGTAGTTAAACAATTGTTTTCTCTCTATCTATTATCGCTATCCGTTCTATCGCGTAAGTGATTCTGGTAGTGTCTTCCTACGACACCCAGCTATTCCAACACAGAGCTGGTTTAGCGTAGGTCTATGCCTGGTCCTGTCTAGACTGTGGTCGATGTTAAGTGTCTTCAGGAAGAACGTCAACAAGAGGTTCCCGCCCTCATCTCCAGCTTTGTCCAGCAATGACTTGTTCGTCTTACCTCTTAAATACGGAAAGGCAATGGTCTGCTATATGACAGAATATCCCATATGCTAATCTATCTCACTTATAAAATAAAGTGAGAATTCTGCCCATAACGTAGCAGTACCAGTGCCACCGTTTGACAGTACGCAACTTGATCCTAAGAAAGCGCTTTAGAGAAATCAAGTTAGATGGTAGCTACACATTAGGTTGTCGTGAAATGTCTGACAAATCTTGGAACAGCATTGCACAAAAAAAGCCGCTGTACAGCCATATGCCGATCCTATTATACAAACCATACATGTGAAACGAACAAAACATCTCGACACTGTTTGAGTGAACTATGATAGAAGTTCTCTATAGATCGTCTACACAGGACACACCAAGTGAAGCCCGAATAGCAAAACTTTACATAATCACTCTGTCCGATTCTGGATGCCAAGAGTAAAACCCTACCTGAGTCGATTGTCAACAGGGATGATGGCGAAAAGAGTTATGTGAATCCGTGCTGTGAGCGCGCCC
>CM042139.1:93379768-93383389 GCA_023376005.1 Doryteuthis pealeii | reverse complement strand
AGAGAAGATACACACACATATAGTATACAATATACATATATGATTTAATCATATATATTATAATATATATACACGATATGATAACACTATACACACACACACACACACACACATATATATATGATATATTTTATATAATATACTTATATTAGTATAAATTATAACGTCATTTAGCATTAAATAGCCATTCTGAATATCTATACCTTAAAAACAATAACCTGAACCAGCGACCAATCAATAACAACTGCTTCGTGTTCAAGATATTTTTTTAAATAGTTGTCCTATTTAAAAACTTGCGTTGAACTCTCAATGGTGTAAATCGATTGATTAACTAACAAAGCCATTGTAAGAAAAAAATGTGGTAATATGTAATAATAATAATAAATAATAATAATGATAATAATAATAATAATATACATGATATAATAATAACTATTAAATCTATTCCTCCCTCCTTTTCTTCCTCTTGTTTCTTCCTCTTGTTTTGCTTATTATTAATTATGGAAAACAATACAATTAATCGTACAGCACACACACACAACATCACACACACACAACACACAGCACATACACACACATATTATATATAGATAATAAGTAAGGTATATAATATATATGATATAATATATATATACAATCACATGTTGTTTTATATATATAAGAAAGTTTTGGTGTGTGCATGGGATGTTTGTAACAATCTGAGTTATCGCAATTTTGCTGTTTCTTCTTTCAGAAAAATCTAATCATCTATTAAGCATAACTATAATTTCTACGACCCAAGTTTCTGAAAATATGGAAGGTAAGAACAAGTTTCTTTGAAATTATGAAATCAATAATTTGGTTATTCTTCACATCTTCTCTTATCAATTTATCACCAAATAATTTATTAATTGATAAAACAAAGCTGTCGTTTGATTCGTTCTGGCTATGATAACATTTTAGTTGCACAACGAGGACATTAACATATTATACAAATGAAAACATATTTGCATCAATATTTCTTAGCGAGTGTTTTACTGATATGTATATGTTTCTAATTTACAGACTTCACATTTCCTTTTATCTGAATATCATTGTACATTCATTGACAGCTGGGGCTATAGATACAACGACTACCCCCACAAAGGCGTAAACTCCCCCTTAAGTAGGTTTTGACCCGTGATGTTTAATGACGGAATTCTGGTGGTTAAGCAGTCCATGACATGCAACACTCCACTTTGGCATCAGTCTATACGCCTGATCAACTCAGGCCCTAGCACTAACATGTTTTATCCGATACCTATTGTTTCTTATGGCAAACCTCCAACGTTAGTATCATATATGTGGCCAATGTCTTTAGTGTCCTGGGTATGACGTTAGACTACATCGTTATGAAGTTTCAATACTGGATCTCTGGGGTATATGGATTACATCTTCATCCACGTCCACCCTAACTCGGTATGGTAGTACCTGATGGGGTACCATGTATGGATTAAATAATAAACAACGGGTTTAAAAATCACTTAAAAAATTGGTTACCCCACAGGAATGAATAGAATAAAACATATTCGGCATAAAATAACCCAAGAGTTGACATGCGTAAATCCAACCAAAAACCATCTTAGATTCTTTTTAAAAATACACAATTATGTTTGACCAAATATTGTAATTTTTAAAAAATTAAAATAAAGTTAAATTGGTTTGTGTTTCAGTATAAATAGATAGTGGCACATGTTATTTTATTTTAGAAGTTTGTGTGCTCGACAATTAGTTGAGTGAGGCTTTTTATTTCATGTATTTCAATTTTAACTAAACTTACGACACGTCGTTTTTCCTTACTGCTAGAAATACTTAATTTAAAACATAGATATGTCACTAAGGCTTAGGATGTACTGATTATATCACGAATGGAAAAAGTGAAATGTTCTTTCCCGACCAGGGAAAGGAGTGTGCATTTGGGTCGACCGCTTTTGATTCTGGCCGATTCTTATTTGGATTTTTTTTTCTATTTTTCATATGTCACACTAGAAATACTTAATCTATAACATAGATATTTCAGTAAGGCTTAGAATGTACTGACTATATCCACGGAAGGGGGTCCGACCCTTCCCAAAACGTCGTGTCCTTGGTATGACACTAAACTACAGTTAATGGTAAGATTAAGATTTTAGGAATGTGGAATAGCCCATTATTGTCATTACTCCTAGATCCACTGTGACCCGGAGTATTAGCACTTGTTAGACTCCCATTTATGAATCAAATAGATCTGTTTGAAAATTATTTGTATTTCATTGGACAGTGTGGGAAACATCTTCTTCAAAAGCAACTACACACACAATAAAAATATAACTCGATTCCCTAACCTGTAAGTATAAATGACCCCAGACTGGTTTTATGGGTCACTATGTATAACTTTTAAAGACAATGGAATTAATTTAGTACTTTTTTTGCATTGTGTGTTTTCTTTAGGAATTGGTAAGGAAAGATATCATTTCCTGGACTTAACTGTTAGATGTCCATGATTCTCCAGCCAAAGAACATTATGTTGAACAACTCTAAAAGATATGCCTCAATGAAAAACATCGTCAGACATGCGCGAACATTACCTAACAATGCCTTTTTAAAAGAATTAGACGGACTTGGTTCAGAATTTTATTTCAATTTATAAAGGTAAGTTTCGATTGCATTTGTCATATTTTAACCTAAGAAGATCCGTTCAAAAACTATCAGATCTCTCTGAAGCTGTGTGTACGAAGAGGAAAATGAATTATAAATGAAGTGTTCATTTTCTTTCAAACGGTTCCTTTTCCATATTAAAATGTCAAATGAATTTCGGACATTACGCAATCACTCAATCATTAACTTAGAACATAATGAAGTTACTCGGGATACATTATATGAATCTAATAGAAGCAGTCAAATCAGTGCACGCTAACAATAAATCCAGGACTGGTTTCCCAATCAATCAATGTTACAACAGAAATGGGAATGGTATTTAATTCTCAACAACCTACGGCAGATGTTCCGGTGTTACACTATAAAATGACATTAATCTGAATGAAAGTTTTGACGTCTCTCTAAAATGAACTTTCCCTGATATTACGTAGCACCTGACTCAATACCAGGACACCAATGAGCATTCAACGGTACACACACACACACACACACACACACACACACACACATATATATATATATGTATATATATATATATATATATATATATATAATATCCCGTTAATTATCTCTTCGTGACTGGAGTTGAGTCCAGCGCTACCTAATGTCAGAGAAAGTACATTTTAGATTTTTGCAGATAAACCAGCACAGGTTGAGACACTACTACATAGTTTAGAGGGGACAGCAAAGAAAATCGGCCTCTATGTGAACTCCGATAAAACTGAGTTCTTGAGTTTAACAAAGAAAGGAGATATCTCCACACTCGACGGTAAGCATCTTAAGCTAGTAGAACAATTCACATACCAGGTAGTAATATCTCATCCACAGAAAGCGATGTTAATACACGAATAGGAAAGGCTTGGTCGGCCACAAACAATTATCAGTCATATGGAAATCCGATCTCACTGACAAATTAAAATGACAATTCTTTCAGGCTGTGGTTATATCAGTACTGATGTATGGCTG
>CM042139.1:93367268-93374768 GCA_023376005.1 Doryteuthis pealeii | reverse complement strand
TTATAAAATTTGTAACAGCTAAATTTAAACTACATTTAAACTACTTTATGCTAATTTTACATCTGTTTAACTTTTTAACCAGTTTATACCGACTAGAAATATGATTTTCTCTAGTTTATAAAATATTTCGAAACACAACATTCACACAGTATTTAGAGTAAAGCAAGAACATGTTAATACGAAAATAGAACAAACTTTCGGTTAAAATAGTTTGCAACAGAAAACACAAATTATATAAAAACGTGCATTCCAGTGGTTGCTTTTTAGCAGTAAAAATTAAAGAGTTCGTTACATATTACTGCGTTTGGACTATATATAACTTTGCATACCTTTTTTATGAAACAATAAAATGAGTTTTATAGGGATTGGCCCCTATATTTTTACGGCATGTGGAATTAAATAAATTAAAATAATTAAGTTTTCTTAAATAATTAGTTTTACAATTGTATGAGTTAAATTTTGAATTATGTAAACAAAAGATAATCGAATAAATATTAGTTTAGAAATATTTTAGCAACAATACAAACAATGTTTTAAATTCCATTGAAAATATGTACACCATCGGAATATTACAAAATCTTCCGATATTTACGTCATTAGAAAACAGCTGATATTTGAAAACTACAATATTAAATCTAACTTAATGATCACGTAGACAATGACAAAAGAAAATTATAAAAAGGTCCATAGAGCTGAAAAACTACAGTGGGGAGCTTACGCTCTTCCCGACTCGACAGAGTTGGAGCTGATGCCTCTAACTCGACGGTGAGGAGCTTATGCTCTTCCCAACTCGACAGAGTTGGAGCGGATGCTCCTAAATCGGTAGTGGGAACGGACGCTCTCCCCAACTCGTCACAATGGGGAGAAGACGCTGTCCGAAAACATAGAATACGACTGAACAGGTCCGTCTATTTTTTCGTTTCATATTTTCTCTCTCTCCTACTCAATACGACACAAGTTTCAATCACAGACATTGTTTTATCAACACTGCTACAACGTTGACAATCACACAAACATAAACAAAACTTACGCACTCAGCAAACACAACTACTAACAGACACATACAGTCAGCACATCAATGAAAAGAACAATTGACTATCACTATACGAATTGTAATATCTTGTATATAAAGTTGTTTCTTTTATAATTTTATCTTCTTCTTTTGTTTTCTACGGAAACTTCATTTCCGTAGTCATATACATTTAAATTGTGGGGATCAAAACGCGGATCCTCTTCAATCCATCACACACACAAACCCCAAACTAATTCGGTCCCTACAGTTTTGAAAATAGATAAACAATAGGTCAAATGATCGTTTCATATTAAGTTGATAGATTTGGATTCGAATGTCTGTTCTTCGGATGGATGACCAGAGTCGCATTGCTTACTACACTCTGTTGTCTTCTTTTAGTGGCCATTTATTCCGTTTTGGGACCCACACTGTTTTGCTATGATGTTCAAACACGGAGACATTGTTTGTTGTGAAGAATAAACCCTAAGCCACTTTTATGCGCACATTTTGGTTATTATTTCTGATCAACTATGCATTTCTTGCATATATGCTGATAGCAGGGATTCCCTTGACTATCCTATCTCTAGTTATTCATTCCAATCATACATTGTTTGACATGTCCTCTTGACAGCACCCCGTGTCCACACAGAGCTAGTGAATGTATGCCATTGCTGTTTGGTCAACACTAGTGTGTAAACGTGTAGTAGTTCATAGGAGAACATCGTTTATGAGATCGTCCTTGCTTCTTCCACATTGCCCATCCTGTCTGGTATGTCTTGCCTGAATGTTTTGTGAAATGGGAAATAAAATGTCGTACAGGTGCTGTTTTGTGAGGTGCTGTTTACAGGATTTGCTACAAACAACGTGCAGCAGACTTGTTGATTGGTTGGTTGGATTTTACGGCATGCCAATCCGTATTGTGTTATGTTATGCCAAAAACGTTATGTTTTATTCATTCTTGATGGGTAGTCAGTTATCTTAATCAGTTCTTTAAAACATTTTTTCAAACTCATTTTTTCTATTGAACACATACGGAGGACCCTAATTGGTACTACCACTCCGGGACAAAGTGGACCTGGGAGTAATGGTGATGAAGGGGTGCTTCACATTCCTCAGAGCTACAGAATTGGAACTTCATCATCAGATAGAGTTTAACATCATACCAAGAACACTAAAACACTCAGCCTCCGCCTTCTAGCACATATATGATAAAACGGGTTGGGACTTGCCATGACAATAGGGTCGGGACAGTCATATAGGTGCTAGGGCTTGGCGTGACCAACCGATTGATTGGAGGGGGCTCTTTGACAGCCCGTCTAGCGAAAGTAAGAGCAAAAGTGGTGTTGCGTGTCATGGACAGGTCAGCCACCAGGGTTCCGCATCACAAGTTACCATCTACGGATAACAGGTGACCTCATTGAGGTGTGTCTTACCGTTCTGCAGAGGGGCATTCGATGTAATCTAAAGCCCCAGCCGACAGAGCTGGCAATGCCTTGCGTAGTTCCCATCTAACTATGTTAACTTAACATTTTTCATTTAAAGTTTAACATTTTTCACTGAAAAATTCTAAATGAACCTTCTGTAAACATTTTCAATGAACTCGATATAAACCGTTTTCTCTTAAAATTGATTTAATATTCTCTAAACTCAAAAAGAAACATTTAAGGATAAACGTTTCTTAGCATTATCCTTAATCTTTGTATGATTTTAACATGTATGTATCTATATTTAGTTATTTACCAATTTTTTCATTAATCTTTTTCTCCTTAAAATTAAAGAAAAATCCCATCAATTAATGACTGTGTCGTGTAATTGTTTAACGTCAATATTTTATCCGCTATTTTGTTTTTACAATACGAAATTTGTTGAAAAAAAAGAATTATCTTATGAAAGTTATTTTAATATTTTACTCTTATATTCTTATATATGAATCAATTATATTTCGTTTTTTCTTAAATAAATGTAAAATTTTACTTTTAAGTTTACCATAAAAAAACGAAATATAGAAGAGAATTTAATGTTTTATATATCAAGATTACGGAAAAGGTCATTCACAAATATTACTACGCAAAGTTAAGGTCACAATTAAATTTGATGAATATAATAATTCGATATTTTAAAATTCTATATATATATATATATATATATATATATATATATATATATATATATATATATATATATATATATATATATATATCATTCCTTATTCAACTTATAATCTCTCTGAACTTATATAGACCACGTAGATAAAATATTTTGCTGTGTTTTAAAGCAGGTAAAAATCGAGATGTTCTTGGCAAACTGGCGTCATTCGTAAAAAAATAATAATAATAGTAATAAAAATTGATTTAAGTTTTCTTTGAGGAATCAATCTAGAACCGATTATACAAATTATCTTACAAGTTTTTTTTTACACCTAATAAACATAGCATTTTTTTCCGTTTAAAACACATCATTTAAAAAATAACAGTCAAAAGACTAATTGAACAAAGACGAGACTTTTAAAATTTACATTTCAAATGATAGAGAAAATAAATTGCTTTCAACGATGATTAGATCACCCTTAATTAAATTGGTGATTTATTTCATTGAAAAAAGTGTCCATGAATACAAAAACACAAATCAAAACCATCATGAAGTTTTGGTTAATCGAAATTCTTTCTGGTATTATACTTGTTTAATTTGAACATTGCCAACAGGAACAACGCGGAGTATCCAGTATATATTATATTATATCATATATATATAATATATATATATATATATATATATATATATATATATATATATATATATTATTGTGGGCAGGAAAAAAGTTCTCGATTACAGTTGTATGAGATATATTATTTTGTTATAGTGTAGTATCTAATTAATAAGCGTATATTACCTTTAGTTTCAAAGCGGCAGTTTGCCGCTTATATTCAAGACAGGTCTTGGGCGTTCGCTTTAAAGATACGCGGTTAATACGCTGCTTTGTAACCAATGGTAACAGATACCTATTAATTGTATAATACACAATAACAAAATATATATATATATATATATAATATAATATATATATATATATATATATATATATAATGTGTGCGTGTGTGTGTGTGTGTGTGTGTGTGAATGTGTTTAACCACTAGTCAGCTAAAACAGTGCATCACATCAGTGAATTTATCATTTAATGATATTATTATTCAATAATGTTTTTATTATTTTATAGCACTATTTGCAAGTTTTTCATACCAGAGTTAGCTGGTCAACTTTCACTTGAGTCAAAGTGGTAGCAAGTATCGTCGGGTCTCCAGGACTCTTCTAAGTATTCTAATCTATCTCAACAATGTTGTGGTCTATATGGTATCGATTCCACCACTGATTCCTCCAGTATATTTTCCAAACCATTTGTGAACTTTCCAAGAGCACCAACAAAATAATTATTGTTATTGTTAATTTTATATTAATGTCAACATAATCAAATTTCCCCTACCTTGGCTAGAGCTCATTCCATTTCTATGTTCAACTGAAGGACAATTATTTTCACGTTTTACGTCATACTTTGATCATCAAAATCCTTGATACAAAGCAAATAATTAGTAAATGTTAATTTGAATCTTTCAGTTCTTCGTAAGCACCATCATCTATATAATGATAAATTGCTGTTATTACGCGAACCTAAACGTCTAATCAGTCGTATCGTTTTATGATTAGAAGAGATATAATCGAGAAGTTCCGAAGTAGAATAAAAAATAATATATTTATTCTATCATTTTACAAATGTTTGCATAAAGCTTATGATAATCCTAATGAGATTGTCATATAAAAAATAAACTTTTACATTCATTTACGCCTTATTTGATTTCAGAAAAGTAGAACAAACTCTGCGTCACTTGTCTTAATTTTTTAGATAAGGCCTGATAATTTGTATTATTTGTATTATTGAGATTTTTCGGACTGTAGTCCGCATCTTTATTGTTATGAATACTTTTGGCATTAGGTTTATAATTTCCTAAAATTTACTCTAGATATCGCAGCGGATGTAAAGGTTGAATTAATGCAGTTCTTATGGAACAATCATCCCTGTATTTCTGGTTCAATCCTGAGCACGGGTCATATTTTAAACTAGTAAATAAAATTCAGCTCTTTTCGATGAAATTGTTTGAAACAATAGGATCTTCAGTCTTCCATTGATCATGTTGCATACAGAGTATTTAGAATTTTATGAGTCTTTTTTAATCCCCAGATGAAGAAGAAGAAAGTGAACGGCTACAGAAATCTGTTCTTTGCAAAATGTAGTGTTGTGGGCGCCTCCAAGAACTTTAATGGTAACGATGAGACAAAGATGAGTTTAAGGGGTGACGATGAGATAAAATTGTTCATATTAGGAAAGAAAAATTCTGGCAAGTGGTCGCATAGAAATTCCATATTCTGGACCCGTCTCAGAAACAAGAAACTGAGTAGTATTCTGAAATCATTCAAGGTGAGAACTATTATTTGATAAATTCTAGCTCACTCCTGATGTTACAGACGGTACTGCACTTCTACAATTCTAATGTTTACCAAAAGCTGCCGTTCAAAATATAGCGGATGATCATTTGGTTTTCAAAATCGTTCCAAATCCTCTAAATAGTGTGTATAACGTATATTCGCTGACGTGATGTACGTGACGCAAACAGATTTTCTCACAGTATTGGCAATCATTTAAAATTTATTTAATTTAATTCTTATTAATTATTCCTGTTTATCATAAGCTTTTCGGGCAGTATCTTCTGTAAAGGCAGGTAAATGTCTAGGTCATACTTAAGAGATATAGGGATAAGTAGAACGACGAATTTCAAAAGATGCAAAAAATACTAGAAGTAAAGCAATAGTCAAAGGGTTCTGACATTAACTCGGTGCTATTGATGTGCACTGACTAAAGAAATGTAGACAAACGATAAATAAAAAAACAAAAAACAAAAACAAATGAAGCAAAACAAAACAAACAAAATCAACAAAAACACTTATTATATAAGTTGCTCAGCTGTGAACGATTAAATCTTAATATAAACTAAAAATAAAAGCTTCATTTTTATCATATCTACTATTTTCAGGAAACCGTGCCGAGAAATGAAAACAGCCTATCCTTATCTTTTATACCCATGACACACACATTAATATCCTAGGTAAGGAAGTAGATATTATGATAGGATGTGTAAATTCATGTTCAATATGCATAGGAAAGTCTATTCTGTAATTGGCAGATGTATATATGTGAGTGTAATGCTGTCTGTGTTGTCAAGACCGATAGAATTTTCACAGGTCTTGATACTTATGATAAACACTGGTAAGCCAACATTTATGGATCAGATTGAATACGCTGGTTCTAATTATGTATTCAGAATTATTCTATCAGGATTTTGTACAACACTTCGCAAATATTACTTGCAGAGTCATTCATTCATTGCTTATTGTTGCGATAGTCGGTGAAGGATGCAAAAATTACTTTATTTAAAGCTATATTCTAAGTCTGGTAACTGGCTAGTATCAAAGATTTCTTTTCTTTTTTTTTCGTTTGGCAGATCACTCACAAGGCACAAAGTCTTTTTCAAGTAGATGTTCTTCTCCAGTTTCGGTATAAAAATCGGTATAAGATAGGAATATTGAAAAATATTAGTAGCATTGTTGTAATATAAATACATTAATAATCATGTAGCTTAATGAAGGACAGTCCTTGTGGCGTAGTAGCTAGAGTGCTGGACTGCAACATATGTGAAATAATAGAAATAGTTTAATCTTATATATATATATGTGTGTGTGTGTGTGTGGTGTTTTAACTCTAAAACTCGTGTTACAACAATTTCCCTTAAAAAAAAGAAGAAATATAATAGAAAAAATATACACATAATTCTATATGGATCAGCATTTAAATCATGCTTGACCCCCCCAAAAAAAACACAAAAAAACAAAAAAAAAACAGATGTTGAAATGTGAATATATGTAAAAATATACGACAATGAAGTATATTGCCAGAGCTTATGTATAGCGCGCGTAGACTTCCGGCTTAAATGGTAATATAATGCCTTGTTTCTTTGGCCTTTGTTAGTAAAGAGATATGCAAGCATTTTATGCAATGAATTGACGTAAAATCTGCCATTTACAAAGAGAAAACGATATTTGATTGAACAAAAAAACTTTACTGGCTTCAATAAAAAAAATATCTATCGTAGAGATATAAAAGTAAAAACACCCCCAACGAAGACACAATACCTGCTAATTGACATACCAGCGAGCTGCTAAGTAAACACAGCACGGTATTATATAAGTTATTAATTTTTGTAGATTCTTTTATTCTAAAACTGACACGATCTTTAAATATCAACTGATAAAAATGCATCTGTAACTAAAACTAAAACTTATACAATTATTGGTTAGTAAGGTAAAATAAGAAATGGAATCAATATAGATCAACTGATACGACAACCTCGGTCAACTTTTAAAAAGCTGGTCAAAAGACACAC
>CM042139.1:93357268-93364768 GCA_023376005.1 Doryteuthis pealeii | reverse complement strand
GCTTCCAACAAGTTCCATATTAAAGAGGTCAGTTCGGTCTGACTACCACAGATGGAGGAAGAATACGTTGATTCATACCTTTCCCAAGAGGATTGACTCTATGTAAAATGCAATAAAAGACTCCTCCATCTTGTTGAAATCGGTCGGAGTGTCCATTGCTAAGAACTATAACCATTACACGCGGCGCCCCTTCTCTGAATTCAAAGACATTAGTATCCTATTGGGAAAATGGCAGAGATGTTCACATAATAGTATAGGGTGTTATTGTCTTTTATTAACTCTTAATTTTAAAGATAATTCACAGAATCCATATAAAAGGTGGTTCCTATGATCTAGTGGCTAATGTGCTGGTCTGCAACATGGTAGCAAGCGAGTTTCAACTGTTACGTTTACTTTCAGAATAATACCTTTGAAAATAGAAATAACCTCCTCATTCTCCAAATTATTGATTAATTATTACTAACTATTGTTATTCTTAAGGATGGCTTAGGCATTAAATAAACCACAATGTTTTATATGCATTAAATAAAAGAAACCGAAACCGAATATAAAACAGATACGTACCAGGTTAATCATATTAGTCACTCTCACCTGTTGCACTAAACATGTGTGTCTTTTGACCAGCTTTTTAAAAGTTGACCCGAGGTTGTCGTATCAGTTGATCTATATTTGATTCCATTTCTTATTTTACCTTACTAAAACAAATAATTGTATAAGTTTTAGTTTTAGTTACAGATTGCATTTTTATCAGTTGATATTTAAAGATCGTGTCAGTTTTAGATAAAAGCAAAAAAATCTACAAAAATTAATAACTTAATATAATACCGTGCTGTGTTTACTTAGCAGCTCGCTGGTATGTCAATTAGCAGGTATTGTGTCTTCGTTGGGGTGTTTTACTTTTATATCTCTACGATAGATATTTTTTTTATTGAAGCCAGTAAAGTTTTTTTGTTTCAATCAAATATCGTTTTTCTCTTGTAAATGGCAGATTTTACGTCAATTCATTGCATAAAATGCTTGCATATCTTTTACTAACAAGGCCAGAAACAGGCATTATATACCATTTAAGCCGGAAGTCTACGCGCGCTATACATAAGCTCTGGCAATATATCTTCATTGTCGTATATTTTACATATATCACATTCAACATACTGTTTTTTTTTTGTTTTTTTGTGTTTTTTTTGGGGGGGTCAAGCATGATTTAAATGCTGATCCATATAGAATTATGTGTATATTTTCTATTATATTTCTTCTTTTTTAAAGGGAAATTGTTGTAACACGAAGTTTTAGAGTTAAAACACCACACACACACACACACATATATATATATAAGATTAAACTATTCTATTATTTCACATATGTTGCAGTCCAGCACTCTAGCTAACTACGCCACAAGACTGTCCTTCATTAAGCTACATGATTATTAATGTATTTATATACAACAATGCTACTAATATTTTTCAATATTCCTATCTTATACCGATTGTTTTATACCGAAACTGGGAGAAGAACATCTACTTTGAAAAAGACTTTGTGCCTTGTGAGTGATCTGCCAAACGAAAAAAAAGAAAAGAAATCTTTGATACTAGCCAGTTACGCAGACTTAGAATTAGCTTTAATAAAGTAATTTTTGCAATCCTTCACCGACTATCGCAAACAATAAGCAATGAATGAATGACTCTGCAAGTAATATTTGCGAGTGTTGTACAAAATCCTGATAGAATAATTCTGAATACATAATTAGAACCAGCGTATTCAATCTGATCCATAAATGTTGGCTTTTTACCAGTGTTTATCATAAGTATCAAGACCTGTGAAAATTCTAATCGTCTTGACAACACAGACAGCATTACACTCACATATATACATCTGCAATTACAGAATAGACTTTCCTATGCATATTGAACATGAATTTACACATCCTATCATAATATCTACTTCCTTACCTAGGATATTAATGTGTGTGTCATGGGTAAAAGATAAGGATAGGCTGTTTTCATTTCTCGCACGGTTTCCTGAAAATAGTAGATATGATAAAAATGAAGCTTTTATTTTTAGTTTATATTAAGATTTAATCGTTCACAGCTGAGCAACTTATATAATAAGTTGTTTTGTTGATTTTGTTTGTTTTTGTTTTGCTTCATTGTTTTTTGTTTTTTGTTTTTTATTTTATCGTTTTGTCTACATTTCTTTAGTCAGTGCACATCAATAGCCGAGTTAATGTCAGAACCCTTTGACTATTGCTTTACTTCTAGTATTTTTGCATCTTTTGAAAATTCGTCGTTCTACTTATCCCTATATCTCTTAAGTATGACCTAGACATTTACCTGCCTTTACAGAAGATACTGCCCCGAAAAGCTTATGATAAACAGGAATAATTAATAAGAATTAAATTAAATAAATTTAAATGATTGCCAATACTGTGAGAAATCTGTTTTGCGTCACGTACATCACGTCAGCGAATATACGTTATACACACTATTTAGAGGATTTGGAACGATTTTGAAAACCAAATGATCATCCGCTATATTTTGAACGGCAGCTTTTGGTAAACATTAGAATTGTAGAAGTGCAGTACCGTCTGTAACATCAGGAGTGGGCTAGAATTTATCAAATAATAGTTCTCACCTTGAATGATTTCAGAATACTACTCAGTTTCTTGTTTCTGAGACGGGTCCAGAATATGGAATTTCTATGCGACCACTTGCCAGAATTTTTCTTTCCTAATATGAACAATTTTATCTCATCGTCACCCTTAAACTCATCTTTGTCTCATCGTTACCATTAAAGTTCTTGGAGCGCCCACAACACTACATTTTGCAAAGAACAGATTTCTGTAGCCGTTCACTTTCTTCTTCTTCATCTGGGGATTAAAAAAGACTCATAAAATTCTAAATACTCTGTATGCAACATGATCAATGGAAGACTGAAGATCCTATTGTTTCAAACAATTTCATCGAAAAGAGCTGAATTTTATTTACTAGTTTAAAATATGACCCGTGCTCAGGATTGAACCAGAAATACAGGGATGATTGTTCCATAAGAACTGCATTAATTCAACCTTTACATCCGCTGCGATATCTAGAGTAAATTTTAGGAAATTATAAACCTAATGCCAAAAAGTTGTATTCATAACAATAAAGATGCGGACTACAGTCCGAAAAATCTCAATAATACAAATAATACAAATTATCAGGCCTTATCTAAAAAATTAAGACAAGTGACGCAGAGTTTGTTCTACTTTTCTGAAATCAAATAAGGCGTAAATGAATGTAAAAGTTTATTTTTTATATGACAATCTCATTAGGATTATCATAAGCTTTATGCAAACATTTGTAAAATGATAGAATAAATATATTATTTTTTATTCTACTTCGGAACTTCTCGATTATATCTCTTCTAATCATAAAACGATACGACTGATTAGACGTTTAGGTTCGCGTAATAACAGCAATTTATCATTATATAGATGATGGTGCTTACGAAGAACTGAAAGATTCAAATTAAACATTTACTAATTATTTGCTTTGTATCAAGGATTTTGATGATCAAAGTATGACGTAAAACGTGAAAATAATTGTCCTTCAGTTGAAATAGAAATGGAATGAGCTCTAGCCAAGGTAGGGGAAATTTGATTATGTTGACATTAATATAAAATTAACAATAACAATAATTATTTTGTTGGTGCTCTTGGAAAGTTCACAAATGGTTTGGAAAATATACTGGAGGAATCAGTGGTGGAATCGATACCATATAGACCACAACATTGTTGAGATAGATTAGAATACTTAGAAGAGTCCTGGAGACCCGACGATACTTGCTACCACTTTGACTCAAGTGAAAGTTGACCAGCTAACTCTGGTATGAAAAACTTGCAAATAGTGCTATAAAAATAATAAAAACATTATTGAATAATAATATCATTAAATGATAAATTCCCTGATGTGATGCACTGTTTTAGCTGACTAGTGGTTAAACACATTCACACACACACACACACACACACGCACACACATATATATATATATATATATATATATATATATATATATATATATATATATATTGTTATTGTGTATTATACAATTAATAGGTATCTGTTACCATTGGTTACAAAGCAGCGTATTAACCGCGTATCTTTAAAGCGAACGCCCCAAGACCTGTCTTGAATATAAGCGGCAAACTGCCGCTTTGAAACTAAAGGTAATATACGCTTATTAATTAGATACTACACTATAACAAATAAATATATCTCATACAACTGTAATCGAGAACTTTTTTCCTGCCCACAATAATATATATATATATATATATATATATATATATATATATATATATATATATATATATATATATATATATAATATAATATACTGGATACTCCGCGTTGTTCCTGTTGGCAATGTTCAAATTAAACAAGTATAATACCAGAAAGAATTTTCGATTAACCAAAACTTCATGATGGTTTTGATTTGTGTTTTTGTATTCATGGACACTTTTTTCAATGAAATAAATCACCAATTTAATTAAGGGTGATCTATCATCGTTGAAAGCAATTTATTTTCTCTATCATTTGAAATGTAAATTTTAAAAGTCTCGTCTTTGTTCAATTAGTCTTTTGACTGTTATTTTTTTTAAATGATGTGTTTTAAACGGAAAAAAATGCTATGTTTATTAGGTGTAAAAAAAAACTTGTAAGATAATTTGTATAATCGGTTCTAGATTGATTCCTCAAAGAAAACTTAAATCATTTTTTTTACTATTATTATTATTTTTTTACGAATGACGCCAGTTTGCCAAGAACATCTCGATTTTTACCTGCTTTAAACACAGCAAAATATTTTATCTACGTGGTCTATATAAGTTCAGAGAGATTATAAGTTGAATAAGGAATGATATATATATATATATATATATATATATATATATATATATATATATATATATATATATATATATATATATATATATATAGATTTAAAATATCGAATTATTATATTCATCAAATTTAATTGTGACCTTAACTTTGCGTAGTAATATTTGTGATGACCTTTTCCGTAATCTTGATATATAAAACATTAAATTCTCTTCTATATTTCGTTTTTTATGGTAAACTTAAAAGTAAAATTTTACATTTATTTAAGAAAAACGAAAATAATTGATTCATATATAAGAATATAAGAGTAAAATATTAAAATAACTTTCATAAGATAATTCTTTTTTTCAACAAATTTCGTATTGTAAAAAAATAGCGGATAAAATATTGACGTTAAACAATTACACGACACAGTCATTAATTGATGGGATTTTTCTTTAATTTTAAGGAGAAAAAGATTAATGAAAAAATTGGTAAATAACTAAATATAGATACATACATGTTAAAATCATACAAAGATTAAGGATAATGCTAAGAAACGTTTATCCTTAAATGTTTTCTTTTGAGTTTAGAGATATTAAATCAATTTTAAGAGAAAACGGTTTATATCGAGTTCATTGAAAATGTTTACAGAAGGTTCATTTAGAATTTTTCAGTGAAAAATGTTAAACTTTAAATGAAAAATGTTAAGTTAACATAGTTAGATGGAACTACGCAAGGCATTGCCAGCTCTGTCGGCTGGGGCTTTAGATTACATCGAATGCCCCTCTGCAGAACGGTAAGACACACCTCAATGAGGTCACTGTTATCCGTAGATGGTAACTTGTGATGCGGAACCCTGGTGGCTGACCTGTCCATGACACGCAACACCACTTTTGCTCTTACTTTCGCTAGACGGGCTGTCAAAGAGCCCCCTTCAATCAATCGGTTGGTCACGCCAAGCCCTAGCACCTATATGACTGTCCGACCCTATTGTCATGGCAAGTCCCAACCCGTTTTATCATATATGTGCTAGAAGGCGGAGGCTGAGCGTTTTAGTGTTCTTGGTATGATGTTAAACTCTATCTGATGAAGTTCCAATTCTGTAGCTCTGAGGAATGTGAAGCACCCCTTCATCACCATTACTCCCAGGTCCACTTTGTCCCGGAGTGGTAGTACCAATTAGGGTCCTCCGTATGTGTTCAATAGAAAAAATGAGTTTGAAAAAATGTTTTAAAGAACTGATTAAGATAACTGACTACCCATCAAGAATGAATAAAACATAACGTTTTTGGCATAACATAACACAATACGGATTGGCATGCCGTAAAATCCAACCAACCAATCAACAAGTCTGCTGCACGTTGTTTGTAGCAAATCTGTAAACAGCACCTCACAAACAGCACCTGTACGACATTTTATTTCCCATTTCACAAACATTCAGGCAAGACATACCAGACAGGATGGGCAATGTGGAAGAAGCAAGGACGATCTCATAAACGATGTTCTCCTATGAACTACTACACGTTTACACACTAGTGTTGACCAAACAGCAATGGCATACATTCACTAGCTCTGTGTGGACACGGGGTGCTGTCAAGAGGACATGTCAAACAATGTATGATTGGAATGAATAACTAGAGATAGGATAGTCAAGGGAATCCCTGCTATCAGCATATATGCAAGAAATGCATAGTTGATCAGAAATAATAACCAAAATGTGCGCATAAAAGTGGCTTAGGGTTTATTCTTCACAACAAACAATGTCTCCGTGTTTGAACATCATAGCAAAACAGTGTGGGTCCCAAAACGGAATAAATGGCCACTAAAAGAAGACAACAGAGTGTAGTAAGCAATGCGACTCTGGTCATCCAACCGAAGAACAGACATTCGAATCCAAATCTATCAACTTAATATGAAACGATCATTTGACCTATTGTTTATCTATTTTCAAAACTGTAGGGACCGAATTAGTTTGGGGTTTGTGTGTGTGATGGATTTGAAGAGGATCCGCGTTTTGATCCCCACATTTAAATGTATATGACTACGGAAATGAAGTTTCCGTAGAAAACAAAAGAAGAAGATAAAATTATAAAAGAAACAACTTTATATACAAGATATTACAATTCGTATAGTGATAGTCAATTGTTCTTTTCATTGATGTGCTGACTGTATGTGTCTGTTAGTAGTTGTGTTTGCTGAGTGCGTAAGTTTTGTTTATGTTTGTGTGATTGTCAACGTTGTAGCAGTGTTGATAAACAATGTCTGTGATTGAAACTTGTGTCGTATTGAGTAGGAGAGAGAGAAAATATGAAACGAAAAAATAGACGGACCTGTTCAGTCGTATTCTATGTTTTCGGACAGCGTCTTCTCCCCATTGTGACGAGTTGGGGAGAGCGTCCGTTCCACTACCGATTTAGGAGCATCCGCTCCAACTCTGTCGAGTTGGGAAGAGCATAAGCTCCTCGCCGTCGAGTTAGAGGCATCAGCTCCAACTCTGTCGAGTCGGGAAGAGCGTAAGCTCCCCACTGTAGTTTTTCAGCTCTATGGACCTTTTTATAATTTTCTTTTGTCATTGTCTACGTGATCATTAAGTTAGATTTAATATTGTAGTTTTCAAATATCAGCTGTTTTCTAATGACGTA
>CM042139.1:93349768-93352268 GCA_023376005.1 Doryteuthis pealeii | reverse complement strand
TTTAATTTTTGTCTGTTGAAATAAATGTCATATCACGGTATATATATATATATATATATATATATATATATATATATATATATATATATATAAGCGGTTATCATATCATTGCCGCAACCTAAAAGTGTCTTTACCTTACCTGACGGACGATTTAGTCGATCCGTTTGCAAAATTTTGCAAAAGAGTTAGATCAGGAAAAATATTTTTAAAATAGTTCGACAAATATACTTTTAGTCATTAAAAATTAGTCACTCACTCCTCCCTTCCTTCACCCTATCACTCTCTCTCTCAATACGGCCCACATTAGCATGTCCATGTGTTGGCTTCCACCGGAGAACATCACTTATGAGCTCGTCCTTGCTTCTCCAACAGTGTCCTGCATGCCTAGTCCGTCTCACTCAGATGGTTTGTGAGATGGGAGGCAGATGGCCATCCAACTGCTTCCTGTGGGGTGCTGTTTCCACGTCTTGTTCAAGACTGCCTGTAGCATTCCTGTACAGCTCCCATCTAGCTTATTCTCAAGGCGCTTCGTTAGGGTCCAAGTGGTGCAGCCATACATCAGTACTGATATAACCACAGCCTGAAAGAATTGTCATTTTAATTTGTCAGTGAGATCGGATTTCCATATGACTGATAATTTGTTTGTGGCCGACCAAGCCTTTCCTATTCGTGTATTAACATCGCTTTCTGTGGATGAGATATTACTACCTAGGTATGTGAATTGTTCTACTAGCTTAAGATGCTTACCGTCGAGTGTGGAGATATCTCCTTTCTTTGTTAAACTCAAGAACTCAGTTTTATCGGAGTTCACATAGAGGCCGATTTTCTTTGCTGTCCCCTCTAAACTATGTAGTAGTGTCTCAACCTGTGCTGGTTTATCTGCAAAAATCTAAAATGTACTTTCTCTGACATTAGGTAGCGCTGGACTCAACTCCAGTCACGAAGAGATAATTAACGGGATATATATATATATATATATATATATATATATACATATATATATATATGTGTGTGTGTGTGTGTGTGTGTGTGTGTGTGTGTGTGTACCGTTGAATGCTCATTGGTGTCCTGGTATTGAGTCAGGTGCTACGTAATATCAGGGAAAGTTCATTTTAGAGAGACGTCAAAACTTTCATTCAGATTAATGTCATTTTATAGTGTAACACCGGAACATCTGCCGTAGGTGTTGAGAATTAAATACCATTCCCATTTCTGTTGTAACATTGATTGATTGGGAAACCAGTCCTGGATTTATTGTTAGCGTGCACTGATTTGACTGCTTCTATTAGATTCATATAATGTTATCCCGAGTAACTTCATTATGTTCTAAGTTAATGATTGAGTGATTGCGTAATGTCCGAAATTCATTTGACATTTTTAATATGGAAAAGGAACCGTTTGAAAGAAAATGAACACTTCATTTATAATTCATTTTCCTCTTCGTACACACAGCTTCAGAGAGATCTGATAGTTTTTGAACGGATCTTCTTAGGTTAAAATATGACAAATGCAATCGAAACTTACCTTTATAAAATTGAAATAAAATTCTGAACCAAGTCCGTCTAATTCTTTTAAAAAGGCATTGTTAGGTAATGTTCGCGCAATGTCTGACCGGATGTTTTTCATTGAGGCATATCTTTTAGAGTTGTTCAACATAATGTTCTTTGGCTGGAGAATCATGGACATCTAACAGTTAAGTCCAGGAAATGGATATCTTTCCTTACCAATTCCTAAAGAAAACACACAATGCAAAAAAAGTACTAAATTAATTCCATTGTCTTTAAAAGTTATACATAGTGACCCATAAAACCAGTCTGGGGTCATTTTATACTTACAGGTTAGGGAATCGAGTTTATATTTTTATTGTGTGTGTAGTTGCTTTTGAAGAAGATGTTTCCCACACTGTCCAATGAAATACAAATAATTTTCAAACAGATCTATTTGATTCATAAATGGGAGTCTAACAAGTGCTAATACTCCGGGTCACAGTGGATGTAGGAGTAATGACAATAATGGGCTATTCCACATTCCTAAAATCTTAATCTTACCATTAACTGTAGTTTAGTGTCATACCAAGGACACGACGTTTTGGGAAGGGTCGGACCCCCTTCCGTGGATATAGTCAGTACATTCTAAGCCTTACTGAAATATCTATGTTATAGATTAAGTATTTCTAGTGTGACATATGAAAAAATAGAAAACAAAATCCAAATAAGAATCGGCCAGAATCAAAAGCGGTCGACCCAAATGCACACTCCTTTCCCTGGTCGGGAAAGAACATTTCACTTTTTCCATTCCGTGGATATAATCAGTACATCCTAAGCCTTAGTGACATATCTATGTTATAAATTAAGTATTTCTAGCAGTAAGGAAAAACGACGTGTCGTAAGTTAGTTAAAATTGAAATACATGAAATAAAAAGCCTCACTCAACTAATTGTCGAGCACACAAACTTCTAAAATAAAATAACATGTGCCACTATCTATTATACTGAAACACA
>CM042139.1:93344768-93347268 GCA_023376005.1 Doryteuthis pealeii | reverse complement strand
AGATTGCACCCTAACAGGTACTACCACTCAGAGTCACAGAGGATATGGAAGTAATAGTGATAAACTTGTACTCCACACTTCCCAGAATTCCAGAATTGAAACCTCAGATCTAGATGCAGTTCAACGTGCTACCCAGGTTACTAACACCCGCAGCCATAGCCTTTTAGCACATATAAGATAAAACGGTTACTGGGCTTGCCTTAAGAGCAATAGCGTTAGGACAATCATATAGGTGCTAAGGCTGATTGATCGGAGGCGGGCTCTCTGACCGACAATTTACTCTGAGTAAGGGACGAAGTGGAGTGTTGTTTGTCATGGTGACCCCATTAGGAGAGTCTTACCGCTCTGTTGAAGTGCATTAGGTGTAATCTACTGCCCAAGCCCGATAGGGAGGAACAGGTGCCCATACATTAGAAGAATTTAAGAAGCAGTATTTTACAAAACAAAGGGTAGAAAAACAACGTTTTCCTGTTTATCTCCTTATTTCTTTCAACATGTTTTTTTTCCTTTTCCTTGTTTTCCTACAAATTCGAATTACTATAGATGTGATTTGCCCGAAGAAGTAAATAGTAAATTCTTATTCGACGTAATCATTCTATTTACATGTCAGAAAGGTTTTAACCATATCAACACCACATAAACACTATTTATGTGGAGCACTGGAGTGTCTGTTTAGCTTTAACAATCGTAAAGTCGGTTAGATCTTTCCCAGCTCGAGGCACCCAGACGAAATCATCGATTCTTTTTTTTTTAGAAAGAATTGAGTGAATAAAAACAGACCTCACGGTTTTGACCTTGTATCATAGTAGCTTCAAAGTTAATCATCTATCTATACTTAACGGAATGGGATTGGGGCGAGCAATCGATCAATGAAACTTTAACAAGTCAGATACAATATAAACAATTGTCCATTTCTGTTTCTGTTTAAACACTCAGACAGGGAACTTTGAACTGTATAAAATACATTATAATGTAGACAGTGATCTACCGATTGAGCCCATGTCTTGCGATGCATCGGTATGTTAAAAACAACAAATGTAGCTAGATTTACATACGAAATTTTTAACTATATAATGTTTGATATTTCAATATCATTCACTGAAAAAAAGTGCATGAAAAGAGATTAAACTATGTTTAAAATTAATTTCACATAAATGATTGCGTATTCATTCATATTATGTATTTTGTCTTGTAAATAAGATTGATACAAGGGAAAGAATACACATTTTTAAAGAGGGGGATACATAATTTTGGAACACCCTGTATATAAAAATCATTATGTATGTTGACTTATATATATATATATATATAGAGAGAGAGAGACAGAGAGAGAGAGACAGACAGACAGACAGACAGAGACAGAGAGACAGATATATATATATATATATTATATATATATATTTGGGAGAATATGTGCTTAACTGAAGTCGAACCTAATTTATGAAAGTTAATTAATTAATAATTAATTAATTAGGCGGGATTACGTATTTAAATTTAAGGCTAAACAAATCGAGAAAAATCAATCTCTGTATGTAGATTTCGGCCTATTAGGCATCATCAGAAGAGCTATAGATACAAAGACCGCCCCGTGTGCGATTCGAAACCTGATTGTCAATCTGACTGTCAAGCGTCTTACCACCACACCAAACGGACTTAGCAGATTTCTTCGTTTTGTTAAGGAGTAGGTATTTATATTCCTCTTAAGTGACCTCTACACGAACTTACAAGAAGTAAACAAACAGACGATGTTTGTGATATGGCTATTTTCAGCCGACAATATTTGGGAGAATATGTGCTTAATTGAAGTCGAACCTAATTTATGAAAGTTAATTAATTAATAATTAATTAATTAGGCGGGATTACCTATTTAAATTTAAGGCTAAACAAATCGAAAAAAATCAATCTCTGTATGTACATTTCGGCCTATTAGGCCTCATCAGCAGAGCTATAGTATATATATATATATACAGAGAAAGAGATAGATAGATAGATAAATAGATAGATAAGGCATCAGCAACCAAAAGCTATTGAAATAACATTTTCTGACGTAAATCCAGTAACTTGCATTCCCCCTGCGTGATTTCCATTGATGAATTGGATAGGTTGCATGCGCGTAATACTACTGTTGAATGATTGCTGTTGCAAAGATTTAGATGATAAAAAGCACAGGTGTCAGAAGTATGGGAGCCCAAGGGTCGCTGAACCCTGCATGAATACACGCTGCATGAATGTACAATCTACAAACATGTATAGCACCAAGTTGTTGTAGTAACAAATATGATTATCTCTTGAGTCACTAAAAAAGATATAACGAAAGTATTGATTGTATGGAAACCACTATACAACTATATGGACACACACGAAAATTATACACAAATCGTAGTAAATCATACTGCCAATCTATTTTGAACAAGTAACCTACCTCAGCAATAAAGACTTCATTTATGACATTCATGTTCAATTGGTAAGTGATTTATTTAGTCACATTCTCAACGTAATC
>CM042139.1:93329768-93339768 GCA_023376005.1 Doryteuthis pealeii | reverse complement strand
CGGATACCGAGGATTCATTACCAACTCAACCTCTGCATTCTTGATTAAACTTCGACTTTCTCCATAGACAAGATGAGATATATAAAAAAAGATCCAAGGCTCTAACTGCATCAGCGCGGATATTGCAATCCCACAGTGTGATAACAAAACAACAAAGTCTGATGGTATCATGAGATACTGGTGGGGTGCTCTGGCTTAGTGGTAATGATGCTTTGGCATTATTACCACTAACCCTGAGCATGCCTAAGAAACCATGCCTAAACCCAGACACATAGTAAGATGATTAGTTTGGTAAATGCAATTGTGCTTTTTAAACAGAAGTCATTGTATGAATGTATTATATATATATATATATATATATATATATATATATATATATATATATATATATATATATAAGGAGAGACAGACAGATTATTCCAGCGATACAGGAAAAGCTTGCATTTCGCGCTGCGTGATTGCCATAAATATGTTGGAAAAATTGTATGCATGTAATACTGTTACTGTATATTCGCTGTAGCAGCAAAGTTGATGAGATGTACAGGAAAATGTGTTAGAAATATATATATATATATATGAGGAAAAATGAGTAAAAAAATGTAAATGGATAAAATGAATTTAATCGATATCACATTAATCGATATCACTTACACATGTGTTTCGGTCAGTTTATGTGTGTGAAAATATTTCGCACACATAGAAGAATCGACCTTCATCAGAGTGAACATTTATTTTGAATGAAAAAATTCGTTGGGAAAAACAACAGAGATTTTTGGAAATATTCGAAAATCGATTTTTTTAAAATTTGGAACGCTGAGAATAGTTAAGATAGAACGTTATGATTTGGATATTTGTTTTTTTTCTAGGGGTTATGGTACGAAATAGTTTTTTTATTATTTAAAAAAAAATTCGATTTTCGAATATTGACCTGCCCAACGCATTTGGGCCATTATGATAAGAGTTTCAATGCTTGTGCACCCTGCCCTCATAAGGACTGCTGTGTTAGGTGTGTTGGAATTCCCCTTGATATTTAGAATGCATCTCAAACATTTCTGATGAAAGTGTTCAAGAAGTTTCAAATGTCTTCGAAACAAAGTCCATGTTCCCGAGTAGTACAATAGAACACTCAACACGCAGGACCTATAAACCTTAAATTTTGTTTTATGGGTAATGCTGGTATTAGACCATAACCGTTGTTCGAGCCTTCCATAGGTCGAAGATGCCTTCTGGATGCGTAGGTGAATTTTATCATCTAAAGATCCATCACAAGTCAGTGTACTTCCCAAGTATGTGAAAGATTCAACAACATCCAAACAAGTACCATGAATGGTTATAGTTGGTTTGATATACGGTTCACTTTTTACGAGGGTGAACATTACCTTTGTCTTCGTCCAGCTTATTTTTAATCTAAAAGCAGTGCACGAGGCAGCAAATAGGTTCACAATATTTTTAACATCCTCCTCAGTGTAAGCTAGAAAGTCAACGTCAGCTGCGTAAAGGAACTCTCTGATAAGTGTATAGGATATATAATAAAGTGCCGGGGCACGGTCTTCAGTTTATTGAAACGATGCTCCGGCTCAGTACTACTGTCGTTCTGAAGGAGATGATACCAAATATAATACTATAGTGTCCGAGGATTATTCTATGCTGGTCGTAGCACAGATAATAGTACTATAGTGTCCTGAAGGAGAGCTGGTTTCATTCCTTTTACAAATTTGGCTGAAATAGAATTAGATAACCAAAAGCTATCAACGGATCAACAAAACAAATAAACAGAACGCCTCTTGATGGTTATGTATAAAATATATACATTTATTTTCTCATACAATGATTTATATCTTGTATGATGTCAAAGAAGCGAGGAAATTTCTTTGTCAGTTGATTGGCGATCTACAACTGGTTAACTTTGGTTAAATTTATCAACTTGGTTTGTTACCGAGAGGCAAGACGTCAGAGTGCAGTATGGACGGTGACAAGGGATCAGACGTGTAGCGAGTTCTTTGATTGCGGCGTTACTCCCACGGACGTTCTCCGCCTCTCTCTCTCTCTCTCTCTCTCTCTCTCTCTCTCTCTCTCTCTCTCTCTCTCTCTCTCTCTCTCTCTCTCTCTCTCTCTCTTCGGTCTGTTTGACTCCGGCTGGAGGTCTGTTATTTATGGGATCCAGACCTCCCCATCCCCGAACATACCTCTCTGATTGGCCAGCCACTCAATAACATTGCCTACGTGTCTAAATGGCCTTGTGTCAGCCTTAGTTGTAGTTTACCTTTTTTTTTTTAACTGCCACAACTCAAGGCCAAACATTGTTTTATCTATGTCAAAATTTAAAATTCCGATCATCTCGGTCACATTCTATAATTTAATGAATTTCTTTGCCTACGTGAGAATTCTTTGTTTAGATAAATTTATATTTTTAATATAAACATTATTATTATTATTATTATCATTATTATTATTATTGTTTTTCTTATTTTTACATTTTCTTTTCTTACAGTAACTTTTAACTTTTAACAAACTACTCTAATTAATAATTAGGGTAGTTTTAGTTAATTAGTAATTAATTAAAAGATCGACAATCAACCCATAACATTTGTAGTGTTAAAGATGTCTTTGACTTGAAGTTAGATTTTCTCAAGTCAAAAACTCTGCCTGTGGTTCTAAATTCCAAGAGAACCCCTTTCTCACTATGCTGGAATGCATGAGTTAATATTACAGAAACGAATATTGAAAATAGTGTTGGGGTCAATACATCTGCCTGCTTAACCCCGTTATCTATTGGTATTTCATCCGAATATCTACACTCATGTCAATTCTAGTGTTCATACCATTGTGCAACCGCTTGAGTATATTCACAAATAATTTTCATGATTATTATCCAGTGACAAACCGAAACAAGATAACCGGTAATCATGTCAATCGCAGGTGTTAAATTAGAGTTGCCCTTCTTGGATAACCTAACAAGGAATAAGGGGTACAACACTCACAGAAATAATATTCTAGATGGCCGGTGAGCTAATAGCTTCCTCCGCCATTTGAACAGGTCTTGTTTTTCGTCCTGTGGGGTTACCGGTTTAATCGCCGATGATTTGACTATGAAACAGGGCGTACTGGAGTACATTACGCGACCTGACACAAATTTGATATATATATATATATATATATATATATATATATATATATATATATATATATATACATACATTTATGTTTTCCCGAACGCTGGCTGTCAAAATGATTGGAACAATGTCTATCATAAGTGGAAGTGAATGAAACGAAGTCAATAATATTATTATTACCATTATTATTATTATTATTATTATTATTATTATTATTATTATTATTATTATTATTATTATCATCAAACATTATCATTATTATTATTATCAACATTATTATTATCATTATTATTATCATCAACATTATCATTATTATTATTATCATCAACATTATTATTTCTATTATTATTATTGTTGTTGTTGTTGTTAATATATATATATATATATATATATATATATATATATATATATATATATATATAATAGATTTATATTAATTACACAAATAAATAATTAATTACTAAAATAGGAAAGCTCTGCTTTTTTAGTTACATATTTAAAATTACTATAAATACGTATTCTGTTATTACGGATTAGAATAAGAAATGAGTAAATAAATAAAGAGGTAAATAAAGAAATATTTAAGCATATCCTACGAAATACGATTATTAGAAAGCCGTTATAATTATAAAAAAAGTACATAAATATTTAAATAAATAAATAATAATAAATGAAATAAATAAATAATTACAGAGATTTAAAAAAATTATTATAAATAATTAAACCGTGTTGTTATATTTTTAATCATAAAAAAAATAAAATGAGTAAAAGTTTTTCTTCTAACGGTAGGAATCAAAACGCTTCGACAAAATATAGTAAAGTAGCTTACTTATGAGTTTATAACATTAAATTGAAAACATTCATTGAATGGACAAAATAAATATCAAGTTAAAAACAGACATGATAATCGCTAATATAATTAATCTTAACAATGTGAACGACAGTTAAATATTAAAAATGTACCATAAATGTTGTTATTGTTGTGTAGATTAAAAAAGATAAACAAAAGAAAAGAAAAAAGCAAATTTGCCAAATAAATGGCAAACACAGGGTTGCAGGAATTTATAATAATAAATAGATAAATAGATTATAGTAAAGCTCTGCCTTTTGAGCCAAAATTTATATAGTAATTTTAAATATATATATATATAGAGAGAGAGAGAGATGGGGGGAGAGCGGGGGTATATATATATATATATATATATATATATATATATATATATATGTGTGAAAATAAAATGGAAATTAATCCGACAGTATGAATAAGATATAATGAAAAAACAAACGATGTTTACAACTGAAATAGGCTCATCAGAAGAGAAAGTGTGCAAACCGTTTCGGGGCCAATTCTCTTGACGGTTTTTAAAAAGCAACACTCTTGACGGTTTTTAAAAAGCCACACTCGGCCCATCCTCAACTAATATGAGGACCCTATTGCGTTATAATGTATCAACCGCACGTGGGTCGGTCATCAACAAAAAACAAGACGGGAAAAAGACCGTTAGTAAAAACAGAACGCTGCTAGTTAAACGTTGGAATTAATAAAAAAAAATAAATAAATAAAATTGTGCTGTCTGCATTAAAAATAATATGAATTTTATTTAAAAATAAAATGAATTTTATTTAAAAATAAAATGAATCTCATTTTCAATTTTGAAAATAATCAGAAGCATTATAGTAATGAAATAAGACTCAAAAAAGTCTGGTGTAAAATTATAGAAAAGTGTAAAATATGTATAAAAATGTATATGGAATATCAAAATTATTGTAATACAATCCAACTATAAAATAAGTAGCCCACATTTATAGGTAAAATCCGTGGTGTTAATGGATATCATCCAAAAAGGGGTAAAAATTCAAATGTAAAGTTTTTCCATGGACAAGTATGTGAAAATAAAATGGAAATTAATCCGACAGTATGAATAAGATATAATGAAAAAACAACTGAAATAGGCTCATCAGAAGAGAAAGTGTGCAAACCGTTTCGGGGCCAATCCAATATTAGTTGAGGATGGGCCGAGTGTTGCTTTTTAAAAACCGTCAAGAGAATTGGCCCCGAAACGGTTTGCACACTTTCTCTTCTGATGAGCCTATTTCAGTTGTAAACATCGTTTGTGTTTTCATTATATCTTATTCATATATATATATATATAGATAGATAGATAGATAGATAAATCGTGATACAATTATAGAGTGATTGAGTCATACATACATATTTTGTACATTTATATATACTTATATATATATATATACATATATATATATCATCATCATCATCATGTCGCGCAGTTTGCACGGATATCCATAACTATCTCTCGCCAACCTTCCCTATCATTCATCGACTCTGGTAGCTCCTCTGCGCTGCGGCCAGCATCCATACATAGTTGGTCAATGTAGGTCCTGGCTGGTCGGCCCACATTAGCATGCCCATGTGTTGGCTTCCACAGTAGTACGTCGCTTACGAGCTCGTCCTTGCTTCTCCAGCAGTGCCCCGCATGCCTAGCCCGTCTTACTCGTATGGTTTGTGAGATGGGGGGCAGGTGGCCATACAGTTGCTTTTTTGTGGGGTGCTGCTTCCACGACTTATTCAGGACCGCTCGCAGCATTCTGGTGCAGCTCCCATCCAGCTTATTTTCAAGGCACTTTGTTAGGGTCCAGGTGGTACAGCCATATAGCAGTACCGACACAACCACAGCCTGGAAGAAACGTCTCTTTAGCTTGTCGGGGAGATCGGATTTCCATATGACTGATAATTTGTTGGTGGCCAACCATGCCTTTCCTATTCGAGTGTTAACATCGCTTTCTGAGGATGAGATATTACTACCTAGGTATGTGAATTGTTCTACTGACTTAAGAGGTTTGCCGTCAAGTGTGGAGATGTCTCCTTGCTTTTTGAAGCACATGAACTCAGTTTTATCAGAGTTCACATAAAGGCCGACGTTCTTTGCTGCCTGCTCCAGGCTGTGTAGTAGTGACTCAGCCTGTGCCGGTGTATCTGCAAGAAGTGCGAGGTCATCAGCATAGTCTACATCTGTGACAGTTTGTGCGGGGTATCGCCTGCTTCTTGCCTTTCTTAGTGTGAATCCTTCTTCTTTTATGTTATCTAGTGAAGTTCGGAGTACATAGTCTAGGCATATGATAAATATATATGGTGCTAGAGTATCTCCTTGCAGAACCCCAGCGGTGATGTCAAAGAAATCTGTGTCGCCATCAGGTGAGCGTACCATCGCTTTAGTGTCTTTGTAGAGCATCATTATGGCGGCAACAGTTTCTTTGGGGAGTCCATACGCTAGTAGTATTTGTTCCATCTTCCCTCTGTGTATGGAATCAAATGCCTTAGAGAAATCTACGAATAGTAGCGTTGCCTCTAGATTCTTTGCTCGAATCCCTTCTATGATTCGTCGTATAGTCAGGATTTGAGAGGTTGTTGATCTATTTCTGCGGAATCCGTTTTGATTTTTCCTAAGGATTTTCTCTATTTCGGGTCGGATGCGATTAAGAAGAAGGGCATTATATATCTTAGCTGCAATAGCAGTAAGAGTTATGCCTCTGTAGTTTTTAGCGATTCCTAGGTCTCCCTTTTTTGGGAATGGGAGGATGCATCCCTTCGTCCATTTATCTATTCTATTTTGTCTATATACAGCATTGCATAGCCTAAGCAATATGTCGTTAAACTTTCCCATCTTCCATACCTCTGGGGTATTTCGTCGAGACCTGCTACTTTTCTATTTTTTAGTTTCTTTAATACTTCGTTGAGTTCTTCAGTTGTAAAGTCCCCAGTTTTATGTCTAGTTGTCTATCTATGATATTTTGGGTATTATTTTCCATGATTTTAGGTGGGTTCCCCAGAGTTTCTGGAAGTGATCTTTCCATTTCTGCAGTCTATCTTTCTGGCTGGTTGCCTTTAGCTTTGATCTAGAGGTACTTTTCCTATCACTAATTTCGTTTACTATTTGCCATGCTAATCGCGACTGTCTGTCTTCCACTGATTGTCTGATGTTATTTATTTGTGTTTGTATATATTCTGTTTGTTCTTTTTTGTATGTTTTGGTTAGTTCTATCTGGGCTTTCCTTACGTTGTGTAAATTTGTGTTATTTGGGTTTGCTTTATTATGTTGGGCTGCTTTTTTATATCATTTCTTTTTTCTCTAACTTTTTGTGTCTCCCAGGGAACATGGTGCTTAGCTCTTAGTTTGGTTGGTACGCACTCTGCTGCTGCTTCTAGGTGAGCACTGACAAAGTTTTCGTATTCCTCGTTTGGTGAGAGGCTTTCAGATGTCTCCTGGAGGATATCGAATTTATTTCTTACTGCGACAGCGTATCGATTGCATATATCGCTGTTGGCAAGTGTCGACCATTCGTATCGTACAGAACTACTAGTTTGCTTTTTATTTCTACGCAGGCTTAGTCGTAATTTTGCAGTGACTATTCTGTGGTCGGTGGATACTCCTTCAAAGGAGGAATATGCCTCGCAGTTCATTGCGCTATTTATCCATTTCTTGTTTATTAGGATGTAGTCAAGTTGTGCTTTTATGTTATTTGGGTATGTGTATGTCCATAGTTTGCCCTTCCGTTTTTGGAATTTGGTGTTTAAGCAAACGAGTCTGTTTGCAAGGGAGAACTCAGCTAGGAGATCGCCGTTTCTGTTTGAGGTGTTGTGTAAGCTAAATCTATTGTTTTCGTTTTTTCCTATCTGTGCATTCATGTCTCCCCCAATGATCAGTACATTATGTTTTGGGGTGTGTCTGCATAGCGAGGATAGCCCATTGTAGAATGTTTCTATATCTGTTTCATCACTGACATTTGTGGGGCTGTAACACGATACTACAGTCATGCACGGGTTGCCATTAAACGTGGCACTCATAATTCTGGGTTGGATTTTTTCTATGCTATTAAGTGATTTTAGAGCTCGAGGACTGAGAAGTATTCCCACGCCTCCTATTGTGGCATTGACGGAGTTTTTCCATGCCGATGCTGACACAAATGTCCAGCCATTTCCAGTTTTATGGTATTTTAGTTCTACATCACCATGGTTAAATCTGTGTTCTTGCACACATATGATATCTATATTTTTTTCGGCTGCAGACGCTGTAAGTTCAGGGAGTTGGCCTATCGTTTTCAGTGTTCTAACGTTAAATGTTGCTATCTTCAGTAATTTTTTACATCTAAGTAGGTTTGTATTGGTTTCGGGTTTTATGTCTGTCTTATTAGATATTGTGGTTAGGTTTATGTCTTCCGAAGAGTGTGTGTCTTGTTTGTCTGTGGTGAGAGTCATGTGGCTTACGTGTGTGGTGCATTTTGAGCTCCGTAGGTAATTTATCGGGCACTGGGCCAGAGCTCGAGCCTCAGCAGAACGCGTGATGGCAGGAAGCATGATGCTGTTAGATTCTTTGGTTTTGTGTGCTGTCATGAATAGTTTCAGTTGTGTCGAAGTCATAGATATCTATCGGTAGCTGTGGAGTTAACTCATCAATAGGCGCTAGTCTTAGAGATGAGGAGCAGTAGTTACCTGACTGAACTGGTTGATCCTGGCCGTTGACCCATTCTGGGTTCCTCCACCCAGCATCTTGTGATATACGCCGTTGACCTAAGTAGGTTCTTCCGCCGCGTCTCACATCCACCACGCTGCTACCCATGGTTTCGTTTAACAAGCCAGTGTGGCAAATTGAAATTTCGAGAAAAACAGGAGAGAGGTGTAAACAAAAAAAAAAAAAAAAAAAAGGGGGGGGGTTATAGTTATCTAAGTTTTAACTTAGTATAAGTCCACATATCTCATCCTAGAAAAGGATTTAACGTACGGAGGTGTAGCGAAAAAATTTTTTTTTATGGCACCGATTTCATTAATTGGATTTATGCTGACATTGTATCAAAAGAATGGTAATAGTATAGCTGATTCGCAAGCATTTATAAAGACGAAACAAAATTATATTTTGAATATTACAGGCTTTAGAAAATTAATTTTACAGAAATATAAAAATTTAACTTATTCTGTTTCGGCTGACCGCTTGAAAAAACCAATCCGTATGCTTTCAACAATCCAAAGAGATCTGGTGTTTTATAATGAATTAAACATTCTGGGGGGGGGGTCAATTAAAGGGATATACATTAAAGAGGATGGGCAGGCCGAGAGAGAAAGAGAGGGAGAAAGAGAGAGAGAGAGAGAGAGAGAGAGAGAGAGAGAGAAAGAAGATGTCTGACCCAGGGATTTTGGGAAGAATTTAAAGCTACCGACAAATTTATGACACCGATTTCATTATTTGAACTTATCCTGACATTGTAAAGTATAGCTGATTCGCAAGCATTTATAAAGACGAAACAAAATTATATTTTGAATATTACAGGCTTTAGAAAATTAATTTTACAGAAATATAAAAATTTAACTTATTCTGTTTCGGCTGACCGCTTGAAAAAACCAATCCGTATGCTTTCAACAATCCAAAGAGATCTGGTGTTTTATAATGAATTAAACATTCTGGGGGGGGTCAATTAAAGGGATATACATTAAAGAGGATGGGCAGGCCGAGAGAGAAAGAGAGGGAGAAAGAGAGAGAGAGAGAGAGAGAAAGAACATGTCTGACCCAGGGATTTTGGGAAATCTTATTATAATGGAGATTGTGGGTTTGTCTGTCTGTAACCGAAACTATATTACTATACAAGTCACAATTTCTTTAGTTATTTACATCATATTCTGCAGGATTTTATTTTTATTTAAACCTCAATTATTAATAAAATTGTTTTACATTACTTACACTGTTGACCATATCTACATACTGATAACATGCAACAGTATTTATATATACAACAAAATAGAGGTTTACAGTATGAAGGGGAAGGCTAATTTGCATATTGATCTTAAAAAATTGATTTTAATAAATATATGCTTAGTA
>CM042139.1:93324768-93327268 GCA_023376005.1 Doryteuthis pealeii | reverse complement strand
TCTCAGTGTTGATTTAGCAATGAATTAATTTAATTTTAAAACTTTCTGATTTTTTTGCAAGTCACTTCATCTTGTTTTCCCCTGTTTTTCGGGTACAAAATAACGGTGTGTATATATGTGATTGATACAAATTTGTTGGTACTCTTTGCGGAGAACCGTCCCGGCCCCCTGCCTCAAAAAATGCTTGCCGGTGGCTGCTGTAAAATAAAAAATAAAATAAAAACACCAGCTAAGATTGAAGTCCATAGCCGAAGCGGTGTTACTTGAATAATAAAAAAAAACTCGGGTTTGGATTTGAGGTTGGGGTTGCGGTTTAGGATTAGTTTAATGGGAAAATAAATAATTTGGGCTCTGTTTTTTATAACCCAGAAAAAACAGAACCCAGACATTTTGTAATAAAACTGCTAATTTTATGTAGGGTGGGGTTAGAGTTTAGGGTTGGGGTTGGGTTTTCGGGAAAAACGCCCTAAGTTGGTTGTTTGTTTTGTTTGTTTTTGCAAGTGACACCGCTTCGTCTACGGACTTCAATCGTAGCTGGTGTTTTTTTTTCAGCAGCCATCGGCTAGCGTTTTTTTAGGCAGGAGGCGGGACGGTTCTCCGCAAAGAGTACCGTTTTTGTTTTTTTAAGAATCTGTTTGAGTAGTAAATAAGTACCGAAACTCTAAAAATAAAATGAAAATAAAAACTAAAAAATAATTTTTGGAGTATTATTTGGGTAATATTTGCGGAGTTTTGTCCTGGAATCCTGCCTCAAAAAATCGTAGCCAGTGACTGCTGAAAAAAAAAAAAAACAAACAAACAAAAAAATAAATTAAATGTGTAATATTATTTTGCTTTTTTGCTTATGCTCATTATGTTACTTTTTCGACTTAAAACCTGAACTTAAATCGTTTTAATGAATTTCAATTTAAAAGCAGATGATATTTTGGCAGATCCTACTCTTTTTCCTAATCCCAATCATCTAGCGAGAGCTTAACGGGTTACCCAACGGGTCACTTTTTGTCTAGTATATATATATATATATATATATATATATATATATATATATATATATATATATATATATATGTGAATAGAAACTCTAACCACCCCAAATCCATACTAGATAAGATCCCTCACTCTATAAATATCAGAATCAATAGACTGTCGGCTAACAATAGGATTTTTAAAAACAATAAATCTTTCTATGATGAAGCTCTGAAGGACAGTGGATATACCAATAATCTACAATATATTAGTAAACAGGAACTAAACAGTGTGAATGGGCCAGGTAATTCAAGGAATAGGAAACGCAAAGTAATTTGGTTTAACCCCCCCCCCTTACTGTAGAATGGCAAAATTAGGCATAAGTAGAACTTTTCTGAATCTAATAAATACACACTTTAACCAAAACAATCCTTTAAGCAAAATATTAAACAGAAATACCCTGAAAATTAGCTACTCATGTACTCCCAATATGAGTAGCATAATCAATGCCCATAATAAAAACATATTGAATGAATATCACAAAAATCTAGAGGAGAACACTAATATAAACTTAAATAGCCTCAGAACTAGAGACAGCAACCTGAACACAGGGAAATGCAATTGTAGAGAGACTCAGCAATGCCCTTTAGATAGAAACTGTCTAGCCAGCAACATAATATACGAAGCCCAAATATCAGCTCGTAACAACCCGGAAAACACCATGCATTACCTCGGGATTACTGCTGGACCATTCAAACAAAGGTACTACACCCATAGGCATTCCTTTAACAACCCCGCACTATCTAACCAAACGGAATTATCCAAGCACTACTGGGCAATCAAGAACTCAAACAACGATCCGGTGGTTAAATGGAGAATTGTCAGAACCTCAAACTCAGCTACTAACTTCAAAGATAAATGCCCGCTTTGTATAGCAGAAAAAAATAGAGATAATATTGTTTAAGGACTCTAGAAAACTACTGAACAAACGGAATGAACTGATAGCCAAGTGCAGACATAAGGCAAAATTCAAAATATAATCTGAGCAGGACAGGACAATTTTAAAAGGAAGGAAAAAAATCTGTTTTCAAATGCCTTAAAAATAAAGAATTCATCATTCGCATCCGATGAGTCGGGAGAATTAGACATTTTTGTCTAAGCTCCCTGAAATAGTCTATAATGCAAGATCTCTAAGTCTTTTGTTATTTATTTAAATATATATATATATATATATATATATATATATATATATATATATATATATATATATATTTCCCACTCCCTTTTCTATTTGTTTCTTTCATTATTTGTTTCTTTCTTATATTTTCTGATGTGTAGTATTTCCTTATTTTTCCTTTCTTTCTTCACAATGTTTCATGTGCAAATTACTTCTAAATCTACAGAATAGCATGTTTTATACTTTCCATATTTATTTTTTCTTACTTTCAAGTTCAAATAGGTTTGTCACGTTAAAATGCTTGAATATTAGTTCGTTCTACACCTTATAAATCATAAAACTGAAACAGTCAGTGCT
>CM042139.1:93294768-93319768 GCA_023376005.1 Doryteuthis pealeii | reverse complement strand
AGGGTATATACCCCTCGCTGTCCGGCTGATACTATTAATAGACACGACTTAATCTAGTATTCCAGCGGCACATAATACATTTGACTGTGATGAATTTCTTTATCCAGGTGATAATGTCTACTGTCCTAGAATTCAAATTCTTAATAAGGTTTCTTCAGCAAAGTCATATAAACTCAATGAAATGATAAGAAAACTGTTTCGAAAATGATCTATGACAAGGCTACACTCTGGAAAACTGATCTGTCAAACAAAAGTGGAGAAAGTTGGAACCAACTCGAGAATATGTTTTTGTAATTATTGACATCATAATGTTTTAATTATTGATCTTAGCATAAAATAATCCAACGGGAGTTGAAATGCCACAACAGACTGACCAGGACATAAATCAACCTATAGCGAATAAGACAACGCGCCCGTGTTTGCCAATGAGGGTTGTTAGTTCGGTAGCCTGCCGATTATAGCTAAAGTGCTGCCATTGCCACTGTTGGGTCATAATAAAACACTAAAGTAGGATTTGAACCTAGATATATAAAGAATATTAACTCTCAATACTCTTGCAGAACTGTATTTTTTATAGATTTATTTTCTCATATATTGTACATTTATATTTACTTTTTTGTGTAGTTGTCTTTGAAGAAGGTTTTTATGCATAGTCCTCTCGAATGCGAATAATTTTTAGACAGCTCAATATTAGCTATAAATGAAACCCTTACTAGTACTAACACTCGGAGTCAGAGTGGACCTTGGAATGATGGCTACCAAATCGCAGTAACTGGATCTTCACCATCTGATGTGATTTCGCATTATACCCAGGATACCTCATGGTATATACGCAGGGGATATTGTGACCACATTCTATACCCCAACTACTGAGCAAATGGCTAATCTAGAGATCTGTCTGGATGTCTAGACATTATAAATCTATTGTAATGAGTTATCATCATTATCATTATCACATCGTATTGATAGCACAGATTATCAATACTCTCTTGCCAACCGTCCATATCGGTCGTATATCCTGGCAGATCCACCACACAGCACCCAGTTTCCACATAGAGCTGAGGGGCCTTTGGTGGTCGGTCTACCCTTATATGTTCATGTGTAGATGTGCACATGAAAACGTTACTTACTTGTTCGTCTTACTTAATGAGTTTTGTTATAGTAGGCTGCATTATTGTAGGTTGCTTCTTTCAAGATTTTTTTCACGAAATTGCGCAACATCCTTGTGTAGTCTCCATCTAGGTGTTTTCTCTAAGCGTTCCCTTAGTTTAACTGGTGCAGCCATACAGCAGCACTGACGCGGCTACTGTTTGGAATAATTCTCTCTTTATCCTAACGAGATGAGAATCCCATGATCGATAATCTGTTTATAGCAATCCGTGCCTTTCCTATGCGTATATTGACATTGTTTTCTATAGATGAGATAGTATAACTTTAGTATGTTAACTGTTCAATTAATTTGAGAGGCTTAACATCCACTGAGAATGTCCCCACCTTGTTTCAGACATAGGAATTCCGTTTTATCTGAGTTCGCATTGAGTCCAGTGCCTTTTGCTGATTCCTTTTGACTATGCAGTACTGATTCATCTTGTGCTGGTGTAAACGTGCAAATTACAAGATTATATGTGTAGTCAGCATCTGTAATATAAGTTTAAAAACATGTAAGGATTTAATATGGATACTTTGTGATTACATCTCACATCTTGATTTGTTTGCCTGATAAGATATTCTTAAAGAAGAATAAGAAAAGGGAATGAAATCTTGTTTTTTTCCTGAACTCGAACTCTATCACTGGTAGGAAACATACAAGGTTAAGATTGTGGAGAACTCAGTGAGAATCAAACTCGATATAGAGGTAATCGTCTGTGAAATTAGCTTGTTAATATTAGGGTGTGTCAAATATTTTGCAATGCTTTGCAATATTTTGGCACATGTTAGTTTGTGACGCGTATATCATAAGATAAAAGCAGTTCACCGAAAGGTACCAGATTTAATTGGTAGTATTCAATTTATAGTAGTCAGTGCACTAAAACGTTTTGCATTGCTTCACTACGTGTGTCAGTTGAAAGATACAGAGATCAATGTACAACGTAGTCTAATTCGGGAACCCATGACCTACGTGTTCAAACTGGCCCATAATGTCATAGAAGCACCAGAATCCTTTGTTGTGCGAGAGGTAAAGGCACAGTGGATCAAAGTATAGTTTCCTAATGCTTCAAATTGTCTATGAATTTCTTAATTATAATAGATAAATAAATCACGTTAAAAAGAAGACATATTGTCATATATGAATAACGTGCCACTGCCGAAACTAGAGATGGAACACCGATCACCAGAGAACGAAAATGGCCGACCTACATTTGATATAAATAAAGTTACCGAGCTGCTTAGATGAAATGACTTACAATCATAGATTGACCGGTGCACACTGGTGTTTCAAGTTGTTACGTAGCGGCACCAATTAGGGATATGTAACGTTACGGCACCACTTCGTAATGTGTTACGTAGTGCCTTTTCTTTCTCGGCACTAAATTCGCGATATGTAAGTACGGTCGTTTGTTTACATACACAGACCCAGATCTAGCAGTCAGTCCTCTTAGCCCTAAAATCCTTCCACACACTTTTGGTCAAGGGAAGTATCGCTTTACGCCCGCCGCGTGCCCTTCGTTACGGCCAATTGACTTTATCTCAACGGGTATCCAGAGGTCAGGGGAATTTCATTGATAAAACGATTCCCCTAGTATTTTTCTCGTCGTAGTAAAAGAAGAATGATAATACCGTGTTTACTTTTCAGAACTTTATTATATTCAAAACTTCACTATTACTTTTGAGAGAGAGAGAGAGAGTCCCTAATAATATCTGCGCTTAATAATTAATTAATTGTATTCTAACTGGATTCAACTTCGAGTTTTTTGTCCTTAGTAAACTTCTCGGTGACAGGCTGTTCTTATGGTCCTTAGCGACAACAGCTTGCTAAACTCTCCGTACTTCTCTGACTGGCTCTGACTGCCTCCGATCACCGACTGCCTCTGACTCTCTCCGGCCACAGACTGTTTTCTAACTCTGTTGACGGGTCTCTTAAATATTATTTCAAAGTCATTTTTCATCTCTAGAATGTTCGAGCTAGCCCTCTACCGAATCGAATGTTCGATTCCTTCGAATCACACTGGTCAACCAGAGTTCACAAGCCTAAAGATCAAAGACTCCTTGTAGTCACTAATCCTATTTTTTCGTTAAACATAGACTTATCGTCTCCTTTCTCTCGTTAAAAGATTTTATCTTTCCTAACTACTTTTTCGGTGATTCTACAAAGACCACCCAGTAATATAAGATAATTTTTTAAGGTTTTTTTTCAAGTCTGGCACAAGGCCACAAATATAGGTGCTGGGCGGCGATTACATAACACAAGTGACTCCGTATTTTTCTAGGCAAGAAATTGCGTTTCGTATAAGTAATTTTGACAGACTCAGATTTTAATTTATAAGATTTTCCTGTTTTAAAGAATGTAAAACAGATAATTCAAAAGATGCGCTTGAATGTGTGTAGATTCAATATCTTTTAGCTCATGTGGTATTTGAAAAATATCACCCACTGCTCATTTACTCTGCCTATTTCTCTTTCCTTTAGATATAACGCTTGAATTTCATAAAACAGTTCTCTGCTGTTGTGAAGAAATCATATCTAAACTTTCTTTCTCATTTTGAATGAGGAAAAGTTAAAGATTGTGTTGTGTCATCTATTAATGATGGAGATTCGCTTCCGCTTTTTGTCTGTAACAAAAAATACGTCACTGCTTATGTCACATTACCCAAAATCGTCATATCTATTAATAATGGAGATATTAATAGCATAGAATAAATACATTCAAAATTTGAACATGCAACATTAGACAGTCCTCATTGTTTTTTTAAAACAAGTTTTAATAAATACATGACTGGTATTATATGTCTCTATATAGTTTGTTTTATTTTAATACATATTTAAAGTTTACATTTCAAATTGTTTTATTTTTTAATCCTCTAATGAATTTGATGATTTTACTTACTTAGGGTACAAACTCGCTGACATTGAATTTTTTAATCCCACCCCACAGGCAATATGTTTCAAAAATCTATTTTTACATCGCCCGGAGGGTGTTTTTTATTTTATACTAGTCATTCTAATTATTGAAGACTTGCACGTGAACATGTCTAGCATTCATGAGAGTTTCCGGATCTGCTCACGCAGGAAACGCTGGCTTATCCATTTTCATAGGGGAAAAAAATTATCATACTGACAGATTTGTAGGTGTAATTACATGTTCTAGAAAAAGTTTCTATTTTACATAAAGACGTCTTACTTATAGAATGATAGTAAATACTACGTACTTCAGACTGTCAAAGTTAATCAATAACCACCAACGGTGATGCCTTCCATTCAAATAGTACATTTCTAGGATTGGAATGTCAATAAGATAAGCAGGCTCTACTGCTAAGGTAACATTTACTCTGTAAGTTTATATATTATATATATATATATTTATTTATATATAAGATTTTTTGATGTTTGTTTTTTTTTTATAGAAGCAAGTTGAATAAATTATTATTTATATTTCTGCTTGAAGGCAATTATAAATGCATGTATCGAATAAGATTCGATAATTATAGAAAATAATCTTGACAAGAAAATCCCGCAAAGGATGGCTCGCTATGCAGAACACCGTACAGACTGTTTCGACTTTATTAAGTCTCTTCAGCGATGTATACTAACGACTCCCCTCCGACAGGAATCGAAACCGGGACTTCACAGGCATAGTCAGAGACCATATCCGTTCGGCCGCCGGTACATAGCGAACAATCCCTGCGAAATTAACCTTGTCAATGAAGATACTTTACACGCCCCTGCCATAGCAGGCAAGTAGACGTTTATTTAGTAAACAAACCCGGCCGTTTAGCTCTTCGGCGAAGTGAATAAGATTTTTGGATGTTTGTTTTTTTTTTTATAGAAGCAAGTTGAATAAATTATTATTTATATTTCTGCTTGAAGGCAATTATAAATGCATGTATCGAATAAGATTCGATAATTATAGAAAATAATCTTGACAAGAAAATCCCGCAAAGGATGGCTCGCTATGCAGAACACCGTACAGACTGTTTCGACTTTATTAAGTCTCTTCAGCGATGTATACTAACGACTCCCCTCCGACAGGAATCGAAACCGGGACTTCACAGGCATAGTCAGAGACCATATCCGTTCGGCCGCCGGTACATAGCGAACAATCCCTGCGAAATTAACCTTGTCAATGAAGATACTTTACACGCCCCTGCCATAGCAGGCAAGTAGACGTTTATTTAGTAAACAAACCCGGCCGTTTAGCTCTTCGGCGAAGTGAATAAGATTTTGGATGTTGTTTTTTTTTTATAGAAGCAAGTTGAATAAATTATTATTTATATTTCTGCTTGAAGGCAATTATAAATGCATGTATCGAATAAGATTCGATAATTATAGAAAATAATCTTGACAAGAAAATCCCAAAGGATGGCTCGCTATGCAGAACACCGTACAGACTGTTTCGACTTTATTAAGTCTCTTCAGCGATGTATACTAACGACTCCCCTCCGACAGGAATCGAAACCGGGACTTCACAGGCATAGTCAGAGACCATATCCGTTCGGCCGCCGGTACATAGCGAACAATCCCTGCGAAATTAACCTTGTCAATGAAGATACTTTACACGCCCCTGCCATAGCAGGCAAGTAGACGTTTATTTAGTAAACAAACCCGGCCGTTTAGCTCTTCGGCGAAGTGAATAAGATTTTGGATGTTTGTTTTTTTTTATAGAAGCAAGTTGAATAAATTATTATTTATATTTCTGCTTGAAGGCAATTATAAATGCATGTATCGAATAAGATTCGATAATTATAGAAAATAATCTTGACAAGAAAATCCCGCAAAGGAGGGCTCGCTATGCAGAACACCGTACAGACTGTTTCGACTTTATTAAGTCTCTTCAGCGATGTATACTAACGACTCCCCTCCGACAGGAATCGAAACCGGGACTTCACAGGCATAGTCAGAGACCATATCCGTTCGGCCGCCGGTACATAGCGAACAATCCCTGCGAAATTAACCTTGTCAATGAAGATACTTTACACGCCCCTGCCATAGCAGGCAAGTAGACGTTTATTTAGTAAACAAACCCGGCCGTTTAGCTCTTCGGCGAAGTGAATAAGATTTTTGGATGTTTGTTTTTTTTTATAGAAGCAAGTTGAATAAATTATTATTTATATTTCTGCTTGAAGGCAATTATAAATGCATGTATCGAATAAGATTCGATAATTATAGAAAATAATCTTGACAAGAAAATCCCGCAAAGGAGGGCTCGCTATGCAGAACACCGTACAGACTGTTTCGACTTTATTAAGTCTCTTCAGCGATGTATACTAACGACTCCCCTCCGACAGGAATCGAAACCGGGACTTCACAGGCATAGTCAGAGACCATATCCGTTCGGCCGCCGGTACATAGCGAACAATCCCTGCGAAATTAACCTTGTCAATGAAGATACTTTACACGCCCCTGCCATAGCAGGCAAGTAGACGTTTATTTAGTAAACAAACCGGCCGTTAGCTCTCGGCGAAGTGAATAAGATTTTTGGATGTTTGTTTTTTTATAGAAGCAAGTTGAATAAATTAAGCCTGCTATGGCAGGCGTGTAAAGTATCGACAAGGTTAATTCGCAGGGATTGTTCGCTATGTACCGGCGGCCGAACGGATATGGTCTCTGACTATGCCTGTGAAGTCCCGGTTTCGATTCCTGTCGGAGGGGAGTCGTTAGTATACATCGCTGAAGAGACTTAATAAAGTCGAAACAGTCTGTACGGTGTTCTGCATAGCGAGCCATCCTTTGCGGGATTTTCTTGTCAAGATTATTTTCTATAATTATCGAATCTTATTCGATACATGCATTTATAATTGCCTTCAAGCAGAAATATAAATAATAATTTATTCAACTTGCTTCTATAAAAAAAAACAAACATCCAAAAATCTTATTCACTTCGCCGAAGAGCTAAACGGCCGGGTTTGTTTACTAAATAAACGTCTACTTGCCTGCTATGGCAGGGGCGTGTAAAGTATCTTCATTGACAAGGTTAATTTCGCAGGGATTGTTCGCTATGTACCGGCGGCCCGAACGGATATGGTCTCTGACTATGCCTGTGAAGTCCCGGTTTCGATTCCTGTCGGAGGGGAGTCGTTAGTATACATCGCTGAAGAGACTTAATAAAGTCGAAACAGTCTGTACGGTGTTCTGCATAGCGAGCCATCCTTTGCGGGATTTTCTTGTCAAGATTATTTTCTATAATTATCGAATCTTATTCGATACATGCATTTATAATTGCCTTCAAGCAGAAATATAAATAATAATTTATTCAACTTGCTTCTATAAAAAAAAACAAACATCCAAAAATCTTATTCACTTCGCCGAAGAGCTAAACGGCCGGGTTTGTTTACTAAATAAACGTCTACTTGCCTGCTATGGCAGGGGCGTGTAAAGTATCTTCATTGACAAGGTTAATTTCGCAGGATTGTTCGCTATGTACCGGCGGCCGAACGGATATGGTCTCTGACTATGCCTGTGAAGTCCCGGTTTCGATTCCTGTCGGAGGGGAGTCGTTAGTATACATCGCTGAAGAGACTTAATAAAGTCGAAACAGTCTGTACGGTGTTCTGCATAGCGAGCCATCCTTTGCGGGATTTTCTTGTCAAGATTATTTTTATAATTATCGAATCTTATTCGATACATGCATTTATAATTGCCTTCAAGCAGAAATATAAATAATAATATAATATATATTATATATATATATATATATATATATGAAGCCGCGTGTTGTAATGGTTAGATTTGTAGGAAATTGACTTGTCGACCCAAGTTCGAATTCTGGACGAAGCTGTTTGCATTTTACATGACGCTAATACCCTTAGAAAAGGTATGCATACAACTACTCATCCTCCAGCTATAGATAAATAGTAAGACAGAGAGCTCTTTGACATTGGCTAGGTAACCAGTTAAGGAGACGGTAAACTCTGAATTCAATCTCCACTTAAGAAATTGAGCTGGTATTAAATTTTAATCGTGCGAAAAGGTTGATATATATATATATATAATATATATATATATATATATATATATATATATGTGTGTGTGTGTGTGTGTGTGTGTATATATATATATATATATATATAATTGTTTTTGATATAGGTAATGAAATCAGTGACCCGTCTACAGATACTGAAGAAGGCTGTTTGCGTTTCCCTTCGCGTTAATGCATTTGGGAAAGGTGTTAACCCATCTTTCCTCTCCACGGCTATGGGTAAATAGTTTGCCACTAGTCTAGAAAAAGGAATTCTTTGAAATAAGCCTTACTCTCCTTTAAAATTGATCTTGTTTCTAATTCTGTCATTGTGGGAGGTTTTGGGTAAAATATAATTCTGAACCAGGGGAAATTGTTTTTTTTTTGTGAAAATATTTTTAAATAATCAGAGAATCCATGTTGCTGCGAAACAGATTAACGGATCACTTATTTTGATAAAATAATGATTTCCAAATAGTTAAAGCTAGTTTGACTCAATCCGGCTGTTATGATTCGTGTAGTCATTTTTAGGCTGTAGTTGAAAGCAGTTTTACAATGGAGATCCCTTGTGGCATCTAGTTTTATCCGTGTTAAAGAATCCTTGTCCGTTTTTCCGTCCATCCGTGTTAATTAGAATCCAATAATGCCTGTCCGTTCATCCGTTTATCCAGAATCCTATAATCCTTGTGTTCGTCCGTCTTAAGCAAAATAGTTTTCCGTTGGTCCTTTCGTCCGTGCATGCCCCGAGCTCTGACCGCCAATCCACCAACATCTTTAAATTGCCAACCACTTATTCGGGTATTTTGATTGGTTGAATCAGACCACGCCGTCTAGAAGGGTCTATAAGTAGAAGTTGTGATCTTCAGAACACCTGGTATAACAAAATATTTCAATGATGAAACACAAGGTTCCATGTTCGATACCGGCCATCACCAATTTTTTTAATGTATAATGTTCTACAATAATTAAGAGTCTCAGAGTCACCAGAGAAAGGAATACCTCACAACATTGCACATTTTTTATTCACTTTTATATCATATGGGATTCATTTGATTAATTTTCCAAATTTCGCTGACAGAATGCGGGTTCCTTTTGTGACATTATTCTAAAACTTTTAATCAATTGATTGTCGTTTATGATATTCGGAAATATGCCCTGGAGCTCAGTTAGAAGATTTTCATATCCGCTGCAAAATTCCCGAAATCAGCGTGATTTCGTTCGTTTATTAACCTATTTTTTTGGATAAACTGATTATTCTTCCTACTTCAGTTACAATACGCCCCCGTGTGAAATCATAAAAATGAATATTTGGGCTTATCAAGAAGGATTTGTGTTTCAAGACAGGGGAGATAACCATTTCTACACATCAATCAAAAATTGAGGTACACACAAATAACTGACATGTTGGCTAAAATATATGTATGAATATAATTTACGGATATCTACGTCATTTTTGAAAGATAAATATCTTGAATTGTCTATCTGGCTAGTTTTGAGTTAATATAAAATAGAATATATTGTTTGGCCTTTATAAAAAGCAAAATATAAAAACTAAAATTATCATCATGAAAAAATATTTGTTAAGAAATCTAGAAAATAGAATCATCTCTAACAATGCTGAATCAGAAAGATAACAGAAATTTACTTAAGATTTTTTGTAAGACCCCGTGTTGAGCCTGGTGTAGCTTCAACTACACACAAAGATGGGGTCCAACGATGAGAACACGATTGACAGTGCAATAAGCAAGCAGAGTGTACCGGCCAAGCGGAGTGTAATCCCGCACTGTTAACATGGCCAATATTTATATATTTGTCAGCAATACTATCATATGTATATATCTCATCAATGCTATATATATATATATATATATATATATATATATATATATATATATGATAGTATTGATAAGATATTGATACATATATGAATACATATATATATGTATGTGTGTGTATATATATATATATATATATATATATATATGATAGTATTGATAAGATATTGATACATATATGAATACATATATATATGTATGTGTGTATATATATATATATATATATATATATATATATATATATATATATATGATAGTAGGTAGAGCGTTCGGCTAGAGACCACAAGGTTCCTAGTTCGATACCGGTCCCCGCCAACTCAGCGTATGAGTAGCACAGGGATCTGTGCGGTAAAGTAAGGAGCTGATGGTAGGTGTGGCGCCCCACCTCAGATGCTTAAAAAAACAATCTCCTTGGTCTAGCGCTATTGAAAAGGGGATAGACTCCCTCGCTGACTGGCTGATACCGACTTTAGGCCGCCCCGTCGACTTTACTTACTTTTTACTTATTGATAAGATATTGATACATATATGAATACATATATATATATATATATATATATATATATATATATATATGTGTGTGTGTGTGTGTGTGTGTGTGTGTGTGTGTGTAAGATATCTAATTGACTGGTAAGTTAGGGATGATTCTATTTGGGATCATCGAAATCTCACCGTGCAACCATATTGTATACTCTTGTAGGCACAAACTTATAGATTCATACAAGGATTTTTATAAATCCCTAAGATAGCTCAATGTATGATAAATAATAAATTAATTATATACAAAACAAAATTAGAATAAAAAATGAATTGAATTAACGAGTAATCTTCTCGCTCTCCGATCTTAGAAATAACATATATGATAGTTGCTCGAATATAACGTTTCATCGTATGGTATAAATGCAGGAACAATTCACAACGAAGTGATAGCAATGACTCTTATCGCCTGAGCTAATTTTACAGAAGAGAAAAGAGTCAGGCCACGAGATACAAAGAAGAGCTCATATATTGTTGTAAAAAATAAATATTTTGATTGGAAAATAGTATTTTAGTAGATAAACGTCTTGAGGCAGCTGGTAAAAGAATACATTACCTAAAACTCACACGTTGAGTATGTTCTTGTGTGCCTTGCGACACGAAATGCTAGGGAGGCGCGAAATCCATTTGTCCTGAGACAGGAGGAACAACATGTTCGTGTTACCTCTGAGAAGTCTGGTGGGTTTAAGTGTATTTAACTTCTACATTTATAATTCTGCTCGCAATGCCACCTAGCAGCTACTGGTAGACATGCGAGGTAATTACTTTCCGTGTTCCTTCTTGCGTAACGAGAGAGAGACAGAGACAGAGACAGAGAAAGAATGGAAAGAGGCAGTAGGTTAGCATGGACATTTTCAAGGAGGAATAAGCAAAACGCGACATGGTGTTTTCTCATTTGTCGATAGAACGTCACGTAGCGAAGTGGGAGAGAGAGGAGGGATGAGAGGTGAGAATGTTCGGGAAGTTTGGAAAGAGACTTGACGGAGTTTAACGAGGGTTCTTGCTCATGACAGTTTTGACTTGGGGGGAAATAAAAATCTCAAGAGAACAAATAAGTCGCCTTGTTTTATTTCAAAGAATGGCACAAGGCAATATGTCCCTCAGCACCCTAAGTTCGTTTCCAGATTCCAAGCACCAAGGAATTTTCAGTCAACCAAACATCAGCCCAGCAAACATAGTCAAGCCTATCCACGTAGCAGAAAGGATGAGATAAGTATAAGAAGATTATTTCGATATCAACACGTTATCACTATATTCCGACATGGAAAGCCATAACGTAACACTTAACAAAGAGATTTAAATCCAACACATATCAGCCCTGTCTGCTGGAGCTGTAGAATGTGCCGACTGCACCTATGCAGAGGGGGAAGAATCCACCAATGGAGCCAATTGTTGGTCATGGGAAGGGACGTGCTGGTTAAGGAAGAATACATGGTGGCTGAGTAGTCCATAACATGCAACACTCCACTTTGGCCCTTACTTAGACTAGAGGGGATCTTCCGATCAATCAGTTAGTCATGTCAAGCCCTAGCGCCTATATGATTGTCCCGACCCTATTGCTCTTATAGCAAACCCCCTATCCCTTTTTATCATATCTATGCTAGAAGGCGGTGGCTTAGTGTCTTAGTGTGCTGGATATGACGTTAAAATTCTTCTATTGGCGAGGTTCCAATTCTGGAGTTCTGGGTAGTGTCGTGTACGCCTTCATCGTGATTACTTCCAGATCCACTCTGACCCGTAGTAGTAGTACATGTTAGGGTCCTATCTATGCATTAAATAGATTTAAAAAATGATATTTTAAATGTGTTTAAAATAAATTGAGTACCCAACAAGAACGAATAAAAGAAAACGTCTAACCCAAGGATGGCCATGCCGTAAAATCCAACCAACCAACCAGCCAATCAACCAGCCAACCAACCAATCAATCAACATACCCGACACATATTCATGCTGTTTGCATAGATTATTATTAAACACGGCGAGTTGCAACATCCATAGGATGTAGGATAGATCAATTTACACGTTTTATTAGATATTCTAAAAGAATTCTAAAAGGCACAGATAATTAATCCTTATATATATTTACCAACCCCTCCGCACGATCAGGATGTGACTCAAGGCCAATTTCTTAAGCGTTCAACAGGTTTGATTTCAGAGTTTTCCTTCTCCTAGACCGGTCGCCTAACCCAAGGTTAAAGGGTCCAGTCTGCCCTACTATTGATACATACCTGGAAGGAGAGTAGGATCCATACCTTTCCCAAGGGCCCTAAGTGAAATGCAATTACCACATCCAGGATTTGAACTCGGGGCGACGAGTTCATTTCCCATGACTTTAACCATTACTCCACGCACTTCCAAAAAATAATTTAAACTTATATGTGTGTATATGCATGAGTTTCTGTTTGTCAGTATGTCTGTCTGCAATATGCTACACAAATGTCCAGTTATTTTGTGAAATGTTCGATTGAAATTTGTTGATTCGGTTGATATATAGCTGTCATGAAACGTCGGCAATATATGCCCATTACGGTTGAACTTAACTTTTGTTGCCGTTAGTACAACATATACAAATTATATTAGCCTCTTTAATCAATAAATATTAATGCATTTCGCTAAGAAATCATCCTGCTACGTAAAACTTGTCATTCATGTGAATTAATGAAATCAGACTCACGCTGACCTTCAATGCCTACTCACGTCTGTAATGTTTGAAGAAATATAATTAGAAAACTTTCGACTATCCTCGGTTAGTAAAATATTTAAATGCTCAGACGTATGGGAAGGCAACTGTGGTTATATTTAGAATACATATTTGGAAGCAAAACTTTAGCTCAGTCGGTAGAGCATACACCTTGGAATCACACGGTTCCGGGGTTCAATCGCGCCCTTCTACTAATGTCTATTAAACTACCAATTATACAAATAATTTGTAGACTTTTCAAGATTTCTAATTAAATCATAGCTTTAATGGCCTATTTGACCCATAGTTGGTAGCCAAATAGATAATACTGCTTTGGGTCCTTAGAGTAATGGTACATAACCTTTTAAATAAATCATCGCTTATATCTATAAATTACTATTTATCTGGTTGTAATATTTTCTGGTATAAAAGTTATTGTTGGTTGTGTTTATATCAACGTAATACCCACCATCACCCATCATATTTCTATTAAGGACTAATTTAAAATTTGGTGCCGTTAGTACAAAATATACAAATTATATTGGCCTTTTTAATCAATAAATGTAAATGCATTTTTCTAGGAAATTATTTTGCTACGTAAAACTTGTCATTATTGTAAATTAATAAAATCAGACCACGTATGCAATGTTGAAGAAATATAATTAGAAAATGTTCGACTAACGTCGGTTAGTGCAATATTTGAATGCACAGAAGTCTATGAAGGCAATTCTAAGTATATTTATATTGTGTATTTAGAGAAATAACCCTAGCAACTACAGGAAACAAAATTATAACACAGACAAACACATACATTCACAGACACACACAAATATAGACACACAGAAAAACACACATACTACAGGACGTTAAACTTAAGTGAAAATTACGTATGATTTCATTACTTGGTTGGAATAACTTAATTACGATTTGTGATCTTTTATGTTGGTAATTTTATCAGCACTGTCCAATAATAAAAGGTTGTTTAAACGGAACTTTGAGAAAAAAAATCGTTGCCAATGAAATTTAAACTTGTTTACGATTCCTGTTATATAAAGGTTCAAAGTTCAATTTTATCTGTTATGTTGTTAAAACGGAATAAACTCGACTCAGTTGCCTGAAATCTGAAGTAAAATTTATTTGATACACGATTGTAGTTCAGGTAGTTCAAGCACAAATATAGAAGGAGTTTGAGAAACAAAACAGTTTTCCCTATTATTTTTAATGTAGTCCTCCTTGACAGCACTAGGTCCAAATATGCTCAAGCATTCTAACCATCTATCCATCTACCCATCATTGGAAAATGGAGGAATTGGGGGCTATCAAAGTAGTATTTATTAAATATTAGAGAGCCCCTTTGGTTTTAATTCAGAGTTTTCCTTCTCCAAGATCAGTTACCATATCAAAGGTAAAGAGCACAGTCTGCCCTACTAGTTACCTATAGTTTTGGGGAGAATAGTTAAACTCCTACCTTTCCCAAGTGTATTACCGTCTGTAAAATGTAAACCGCCGTATCCAGAATTTGAACTCGTCTCGCCGTGTCTATTTCCAATGACGCTAGCCGTTACCCCACGCGCGTCCAACAATTGCAATCACATCACTTAAGAAGGAAATTCCTCCACGGTATATATGATCGCATCATTGCTTATATAATGGTGATCACGAAGGTTGAAAACAGGAATGGGTTAGGTGGAGTTAGTCTGGTGAGTAAGGATAATAGAGCAGATACTTCAGCTACTTCAGCCTGGGCAGTCTGAACAAGTGTGTTATCCTGGAGTAAGAGAATACCTGTCCTCAGCTTGACACTTGATTGATTCCATCAGTTGTATTAATTATGATGCATTTTTAATACTTTACCAGGTAGTCTATCAGGATTATGACTTCAGAATAAAAACAGTAGCCATCACCTTGCCAACAAACTCATCGGTGGTTGGGGAACCAGAATGTTTCCACTGTTTCCATAATCTGATTCAGGTTCAAAGTAGTCAATCAATGTTTCATTTTATTTAGTAATCTTCTATGGGAAGTGAGTCAGATGTGTTCCGGAAATGCCAACGCTTTTCAGCTTGTGCTCTAGAGCCAGACCATGTAGCAACCTTTTAGCAAAGAATTTGCTCATCCCCAAGATGTCAGTTTAAACGTTTTGGATGGATCTTAAAGTTATTTCCTGTATTCAAACTTCGATAGAGAGAACATTATCAAAAACATTACACCTCCACCCAGACACCTGAATATAGGAGTAAAAAAATCGTTCCCTTCATCATCTATCACCTCAAACTTTCATAACTGTTAAATACCCCCTCAAAAAAGAATATATATATATATATATATATTAAAAAAAAAGGCCTTAAATACCATGGCTATCGTGGTTATGGACCATTTCCACTAAAACACACTAAGATACTCCAAGAAAAATAAAGGCTTGAAACCATAATAAAGTAAACTCAGATACCCCCACCCGCGGAGAAAAAAGACATACCTTCCCTGCAACCCACTTGACCCACTTAGAGTGAAAGGGCATTACGGTCATAAGTAGAAGTAGAATTCTGTGGGTCAGTCAAACCCAACTAAGTAATTTACCTACCGACTAGGGAGACACATAAAAACACCGTCAACCATGCAAAGGATTAAAAAATTTCCACCAATAGAAAAGACACTTGAAAAGTAAAAATGCAATATGATCACCCCGGAAGGCGGGGGAAATGTATGAATATAAGATGAGTTTGGCAATGTGCCTGTCTAAATAAAAGATATCAGTTATATATAAATATATATATAATTCACCAAATATATTAATTTTACAGCTTGGAGTTTAACGTAAGCATGATCAAATGTGGTGTATAAAAACTATATTAACTCAAAATGGATTCATTCACTCTTTTCACACCTAACGTAATGATCGTTATGAAGCAAACGACTTAATGATAACTAAGTAAGTGGGTGAATCTTTTACTAATGCTATATTCGATCTCACAAACCTATTTTTTATTGTTTCTTATTTTAAAAACTGTCGTGCCCTCAAGGATATTTTTAACAGCATTTCACACACACACACACACACACACACACACACACACACACACACACATATATATATATATATATATATATATATATATATATATATATATATATATATATATAATGTTGTTCTGGTTCCAACGGGTGAACATTCAATATTTTGTAAAAAAGAAGGCCCGCAAAATGTATTATGTTTTAGGAAAAACATTTTTTCAATTATTTTTATCTTACATATGCAACACGTGTTTCAGATCTTCTCGTATCTTTTTCAGGCTTTGATCAATAATATTGCAATTATTGCAATAATATGAAAATTCATATATATACATATATATATTATATATATATATATATATATATATATATATATATATATATATAATTCAACTCTTTTTCCCACAATACCATATATATATATATATATTATTGTGTGTGTGTGTATAAATATATATTATATATATATATATATATATATATATATATATTATATATATATACCGATTTCAAATGCATCACTGAGTTGAAGTGTAAACTAGTAGTAGCTAACGTACTCGGCCGTGACATTGTTGTAATCGAGTTTGAACCCTGTAGCACTATTACATTCACTTTTGGGCTAATAACCCACTTATCCTCCGAGCTACGGGTTAAATAGTACCACTACTGTTCTTATACAATGCTGCCTTTAGCATTAAACAACCTACGAATGTTACTAAAGCATTAAATAAAGAAAAACAACACACATTTTTGTTCCCACAGTGTGCCCTGTCAACAGATGACCTCGTCACGCGTCTCAACCATTTCTCTTAATTACCTTTACAAGCTTTGCCAATCGCCACATGACACCATAATAATTATTTCTCTGAAATTGAATTCTTTCCATCTCTTTGCAAAAGGCATTGAAACGGTTCCAAGCCCTTTAATGATTAAAGAAAGATATGATCTTTAACTTCATGTTAAACAATTTTATCGTCGCTAGAGTCATATTCAGTTGTCTTTAAATTCCCATTCCGGCTCAACCTTGAAATGGGACCAGACACACTTTCTTTGTTTACCGTTAAAACATTTTTCTCTCTTCTTCGAAATGAAATTCTTTTCAGTAGCACAACGAGTCTATAGTGATTTCCTATTTTTATTCTAGTGAATAGCGTTTAGTGTATACTTCTGGGAATTTCATCTCAACTTTTACCCAGGCGTGACCTCCCCAATCAGTTTTAAGAATTGATCACGTTATAAAGGCACACAAATCGACACTGTAGTGCGTAGGAACCTCTAAAGGCACAGAAGTGGCCAGGCTGAATTATTTATTTTTCACTTTAATATTTATGTACTTTGCTTGAATAAAATCCTATTGATTTTTATGAATAGTGGTAATTTCAACTCTCATACTAACGATTTTACTACTCTAAACAAATAGGTTTAAATAACTATTATCATACAGTTATCAAACAATGAAAATACAAAAGAATTGGGAAGAACTGAGATTCTGGAAAAAAAACTCTTGATTACAGTTATTTCAACGATCATTCTCTAATATCTGTATCGTCTGTCCTCCACCTCACTTGACTTTCTTGGTTCAACGTCACACACTTCTGCTTGCTATGTCGACCTCTCGTTTGATGGTCTTTTGTCAGGTGTGGGTTGAATAGACCGTTTTCACATCAAGTTCCAAGAAAATTATGTATGTTTCGCTTTCACAGTGAGGTTCTATTCAGTATAAATACGATTGGTCAACGGCCAAGAGGTAAGCGGTGTTCCATTTTTTTTATTCAAAATGCAGTATTTAAAAAGTTTTGTTCCACCTAATATGTTTACTGCTTAAGTAAAGTAAAGTCGTCGGGGTGGCCTAAAGTCGGTATCAGCCAATCAGCGAGGGAGTCTATCCCCTTTTCACTAGCGCTAGACCAAGGAGATGGTTTGGGCGTCAAAGATGGAGCGCCACACCTACCATCAGCTCCTTATTTTACCGAACATATTCCCGTGCTACTCATACGCTGAGTTGGCGAGGGCCGAAATCGAACCCGGAACCATGTGGTTCCTAGTCGAACGCTTTACCGACTGAGCTAAACCGGCTGGATTAATTTCCTGAATACAGTTGGTATTTTTAGGTTTCGTTTTTTTTAGGTATTATTTCTTTTTTATATTTTTAGGTCATATTATTTTAGGCGTTCAACCCTACTTCATATTGTCTTATTCAAAGCCTTTAAATCTCCGAGTTCCCCACACTCGTGGCTCCCCACACTACGAGCTCCTGGCTGATAATTAGCTGAAAATAAAAATGTTATGTATTATTTAACCGCCTGTAAACAACTCAAACGAAATATTCAGAAAAGATAGTAAACACTAAAGGTAAGTTAAATTAATGTTATGGTTGAATATCCAAATCTTAGGTTATCACCCTCCACAATGAATCTGATAAGACAAAGCTATATGAAATTTACTTTCCATTTTAGAAATGAGAAAACCAGAAGGCATACCTGTGGCGTAGTTAACATGATAAACAGGAAGCGAGATAGGAAGCGAGTTCGAACTCTAACACGTTCAATTTAGGACTAATACATTGGGAAAGGTATGAACCCCCTCATCTCCCCCAAGCTATGGGTAAATAGTGCAACTACTGTTCTTCAGAAATCCGTGAGAATCTTATCTTGTGAAATTTTACGCTTCATTACTTCTTGCGTTGATTGTATCAACACAATACGATTAAAACATTAAACAAGACTCTCATTAGGTGCGTCTTTCTTATCATTTATTTATAAAAAGAGTTGAGATCCTGTCAATTGCATTATTCTCCAATTGTTACAATGCCATATACCATCGTTGGGTATATACACAATAGTTCTTATGATAGAGAGAGACAGACAGAGACAGACAGACAGAGACAGAGACAGAGAGTGTAAGTATAGAGACATCAGATAGATAGAGAAAGATACATAACTTACTTTCTTGAAAAGAAAAAAAAACAGGATCATTTTATTCACATACCGATTCCTGCTCTCATGCTGTGAAAAAAAAAGACTTGAATTAGTCTGAACTGAGGATTCTATTCCTCTATAATAATCTTGACATTAAATAACCGACAAATATTTGTATGCCACAAACATTGGTTGCTCAGGTTTTAAGGGTTAAGATACATTTTGTTCTGCAATCTCTTGGTTATTTTGTCAGTAGAATTTAGTTCTTGAATCTATCTACTAAGTTGTCTTTCTGAATTTATCTCTGACCTCTCGTTTGATGATCTTTTGTCAGTTGTAAGTTGAATAGTCCGTTTTCACATCAGATTCCAAGAGAATTATGTTTGTCTCGCTATCACAGTGAGGTTCTATTCAGTAAATATATGATTGGTCTGTAAGATCAAAATTTAGTCAATTGAAGTTCCCAGTCGATAACCTTCCCCACCCCATCATGTTTGTCCTTTATACTCTTTCTAGGCCAGCGGTATTCATGCACTCATTCATGTGATTGATCATTTCATCTGTCTGTCTGTCTGTCTGTCTGTCTGTCTGTTTCTCTCTCTCTCTCTCTACACAAAACCGACACTTGCTGTTCTCCTATGTTTTGTCTATTTTAGCTTTTATGCCATTAGTTCTTATGGTGTTGTTTTGAGTTTATATTCGGAGTAATTAGTTTTTTTTATCTTTAAGTTTGTTTTGCCATGTCTAAGTAATTTCATGCGCAGCAACTTTAATTTGACACATAAAGTGTCCATTTAATTGTTTTCTTCTTCTTCTTCTTATTATTATTATTATTATTATTATTAATAGTAGTAGTAGTATCATTATTATTATTATTATTATTATTATTATTATTCCCTTGAGAGTTTTTCTTACAAGTGATCGACGGTGGTCATTCATTGGAGTCTGTGTGACAGCAAGACTCCTCATGTTTGCTGGACTCTTCTGACTATTCTATCCGATCAGACTTCTAACAATGCTATCATTTAGATTATCTCGATTTTTCCTCTGATTCGCAATTTCTTCCTCCAGTTTCTTTTCTAAACTCATATGGTCAGTTCCGAAAGCACTATTCTTCTTCTTCTTCTTCTTCTTCTTCTTCTTCTTCTTCTTCTTCTTCAGTAGTAGTAGTAGTAGTAGTAGTAGTAGTAGTAGTAGTAGTAGTAGTAATTCACTCCAGTAACAATGCCGTCGTTTGGATTATCTCATTTCTTATTCTAATTTTCAATTCTCTAGCACAGTCTAGGTATTTGTCTTTCTTTCGTTTTCTTTCATCTTCAGCCTGTGATATTCTGGGACTGCAACATCCAGCAGCTGAGAAGTTCTCTTTTTGTTTTTGTTGTTGACATAAACATAAACTGAATTCAATAAACAGAACCGATTTTATATGGACTTTTAAACACTTGCTAGATAAATCAACTTAATGTTACAGGCCGAAAATGTGCTTTTTATTACCGAATCCAGAACTATGCGTTGCTCAGAATCAACCTGTTTTCACTTTGTATTAGAGCTTTAAAAAAAGTGTAGAAACACTCAAAACTGATAGAATAATAGTTCAACTATTGTTTATGGCAAGTTTATATAGTGTAGCACGTTATCTGATAGGTGTTCAGTTGGGAACGTTTAGGGAAATTTTTTGTTTTTGTTTGTTTTAATAAGCGCTAATACAAAGTGGAACATGTCGATGTTCACGTTTATTTTATACTTTAAACCAATCTGTTTTCTAAATCTAACTAGAATTTTCAACGTTGGAACATTCAGATATATTTCAGCCCTATATTGGCTTATTAAAACAACAGTTCCAATGTAATTTCCCTATTTTTCAATGTTTCTACACAAGTTTTTTTTTTAATAAGTGCAAATACATAGAAAAATATATGCACTGTACATGAAATTGTAAATTTTAAAATACGCAAAGTTTAAAAATCTTCCCAAAGGTTTCGAACTTACCACGTATCAAATATGATGTATCGCTATATAAACCTGCTCAAAAAACAGTTGGACCATTATTTTATTAGTTTTAAACGTTTCTACAAAAGTTTTCTTTTTAATAAGCGCTAATACAAAGGGAAAACCGTTCGATTTTGACGTATTCTTTTATGTTAAATTGACTTTCTTTCTAAATCTAACCAAAATTCTCAACTTTCGCACATAGCAAATATACTTCGACTTATATAGGCTTTCTAAAACAACAGTACCAATGTTATTTCACTCGTTTAAAATATTTCTACACAAGTTTTTTTTTAACTGCAAATATGAAAAATATGAGCGCTGATCGTGTAATAAAAGATTCCGAAATATGCAAGTTATTAAAAGACAGAGACCATTTAGAAAATTCACATTGGAAATAATAAGAATAACGCATTTTTCTTTCATCTCCTTTTTTTGTCATTATTCTGGCTTTCAAATTGATTAATCTTATATACTGACCATATATACTAAAATTCCAATGTATCACTTCGCATTAATGTAGCGCCTAAAATATAAACTATTCAATCATTGGATTTGCAAATAAAAACAAAAAAAAGCAAGAATCGTTTTCAGCATATTATATTTTTATGTGCTTTTTAGAAAATATTTTCGTGAATCCTAGGTTTACAAATATATTTCAAAACTCTTGAGAATCTCGTAGCCATTGTTGAAACACGGTTAATTCAAATCTGTAGTAATCCTCCATTCGAGAGAGACCAGTAGTCTTTCTTTGGTTGTTGATACTCTAAGGACATTAAGACATTCAGTAACCGCCTTATAACACATGTATGGTAAACAGGGTTGGTAGTTGCTTTCAGGACGATCATATAGGAGCTAGGGATTGGCATGACCAGCCGACTGATTGAAGGGAGCCTCTCCAATTGTCTGTTTAGCCTAAGTATGTGCCAAAGTTGAGTTGCATGAAATGCACAACTCCTCAAGTGGGATTCCAACAACTCCAGTGGATAATTTAGAATAATATCCCAAAATATCCAGAACTTTTTAATCCATGTATGATCTATTAGAACAGGTGTAAAGTGTACATAATAGTATTTATAATTATTCATATTAATGATATAATGAGATCCGCGATACCCTTTAGATATATACATGAATGTATTTATATGTATTTAACCAGTGGCGTGTAGTGAAAGATATACTGAGGAAATATAAACATACAATGAATAAGATTCCTTAACCTCTAAAAAAGATTGAAATGCCATTAAAATCAATGATTTGTTTCATTTAACGGCATATAAAGAGCCAATATATAATGAAGTTCACATTCATTTTAAACACGTGAACAATTCATATTTAGATTTGGTTTGGCTTGTTTAGCTTTCTTTGTTTAATAACATATCAGCCTACGCCGTTTTTTAATAGCCAAAAAATCTTGTAGGAGAACATTAATGTTACTCTTTAACCCATAGCTGGGAGGATGACGGGTGCTTCGTAACATTCCAACCTTTTAATATGTGTCTACTCAGTTTTATTGTTTAAAGTATTCCTATCTAATACTACTAATTTACACACAATGGTTCGTTTTTCAGCAAATATTCACATTCAATAACAACAATGAAATTGCTATTTTATAATATTGTAAAGGCAATTACAGATGATTACAGTAATTAAAAGTGAAATGTTTAAGGTATTAGTGATATTATGGAAGAAACTTAATGCAACTTTTCTAGCATTGTGCAAGAATTACCGCCATGAAATATTGCATCACTTTAATAGACCAACGTTTAAATTAAATGCATTATTGGACAACTTTTTTTTAGTTATTCGATACAAATTTAATGATTATTTGTGGACATTCAATGGGTTGTAGATCAAATAAAATCGAAATCAATCTGCGAGTGTAATGCATCCATTTCACTCAGATTGTGTTTATGAAAATATTTTTCAAACAAATCTTGGCTTTTTTTAATAAAAAAGCCAAGATTTGTTTGGAAAATAGAAAATCTACATTAAATTCCATAATCAAAGAGAATGTCAATTGAATTTAAACGGGAGAAAAATATGGACATATATCTATCTATATTAAAGCCAAAATATCAAAATATTATTCTGCTTGAAACTATATATATATATATATATATATATATATATATATATATATGTGTGTGTGTGTGTGTGTGTGTGTGTGTGTGTGAAATAAGAGGAATATAATCGACAGTGTGAATTTGATATATTGAAAAAACAAATGATGTTTACAAATACTTGGGATCATCAGGAGAGAATGTCCCCGAAACGGTGCACATTCACCCTGATGATCCCAAGTATTTGTAAACATCATTTGTTTTTTTCAATATATCATATATATATATATATATATATATATATATATATATATATATATATATATGTGTGTGTGTGTGTGTGTGTGTGTGTGTGTATATATATATATATATATCCTATGTCTCATTTGACTTCCATTTCTGCTATTTGTACTTAGTGTAACCGAGTGGTCTAATGGTTACCATTTTAGGAAATGGAAACGGTGAGACGAGTTCATATCCTGGATGCGGCTGTTTGCATTTCGAATAGCGCTAATACCCTTGGAAAAAGGTACGTTCCGACTAATCTCTCTCTCTCTCTCTCTCTCTCTCTCTCTCTCTCTCTCTCTCTCTCTCTCTCTCTCTCTCGTTTTGAATTTCTCGTGAAATATCTAAGTTTTAATTCATACATGTACTAGACAAAATGTGACCCGTTGGGCCACCCATTAAGCTCTCGCTAGATGATTAGGAAAAAGAGTAGGATCTGCCAAAATATCATCTGCTTTTCATTTTAAAAACGAACTAAAATTTATTAAATTGATTATTTGAGGTCAAATTTTTGTCTAAGTCGAAAAGTAGTAACATAATGAGCATCAGTAAAAAAGCAACATAATATTACACATATAATTTATTTTTGATATATTTAAAATGTTTTTTTTTCGTCGATCAAGATGCCTGCCAAGAGGCTACTTAAAATTCGTTTTTACAAAATAAATTGTAATTTTTGCAATTGGAAAACATTCATACTGGATTGTTCAATTGAACACATATCCTGGTAAATAAAGGAGTTAGATTAAGACAGTTCTAAATGCCAGTTATCTCTAGACTGCAGGTTCAATCCTGGTCAGGGGCAGCAGTAACATAGAATAATAATTAACACAGCTTAACACCTGTACCCCAGCTATGGTTAGTGGAATGAGAACAGGGTACCCCCGTGGACTGAATAAAGGGTTGGGTTCAAAGTTCCGTGATGGCTCCCAATTACAAGAAGATTCCCGAGTCTGACAAGAAATACCTGAAGAAGGCCGGAGGACACATCGACCGAAACTTTGTACAGATAACAATGAAGACGAGGACAATAGTCTGAATAATACAAATAATGGTAATCTTTGCGGTGTTCCGTACTGGCTTCCTGTCTCAAAAACTGCTAGCTGCTGACTGATGGAAAAACAACACCAGCTATGATTGAAGTATGTATCCGAAGCGGTATCACTTTAAAAAAAAGAAAAGAATTAACTTAGGGCATTTTCCACTGAAAACCCAACCCTAACCCTAAACCCCCCTAGTTAAAATTAACTGTTTTATTACAAAGTTTGTGGGTTCTGTTTTCTGGGTCACCCTGTATACAGGGTGATTCAGAAAAAACAGAGTCCAAATTATTTATTTATTTTTCAATTAAACCAAACCTAGACCCCAACCCCAATCCCAAATCCTAAACCCTAAATCTTGGTTGTTTTTTTGTTTTTTTACGCCGCTTCCGCTACGGACTTCAATCGTAGCTGGTGTTTTTTTGTTTTTTTCAGCAGTCACCGGCAAGCAGTTTTTTGAGGCAAGAGGCCAGGACGGAACTCCGCAATGATTACAATTATTTGTATTATTCAGACTGTAATATCGGT
>CM042139.1:93277268-93289768 GCA_023376005.1 Doryteuthis pealeii | reverse complement strand
GTCCCTGAGCAGGACTTCATTATTTTATAGTATTATAAAAAAAAAGAAAAAGAATTTATATATGAAATAATTTTCAAAAAATCCCGCGGAACACGATCACCGCACGATTTATTACGGAATTTACCGAGCGTAACTATATCTTCGCCGGAAAAAAAAAAAAAAAGAAATTTTTTCACAGTTACCACCAAACATTCAATGAACAACAACACGATTGAATTTATTAAATACAGATGAAAATTATGAAAAAAATAATTCATTCCCTGATGATGAGCTTCGCTTGAAATATTTGGACCCTTAATATGAAAAAAAAAAAAGAAAAAAAAGAAATAAATATGTTTTTAAACATAAATGTGCATTATTACGCCTTCAAAAATTTATTATTACATTTTAATTAATGCTTCGAACTCACTATGAAAATAATGACAAAAAAAATCTTTATTCCAGTGTCCCTGAGCAGGACTTCATTATTTTATAGTATTATAAAAAAAAGAAAAAAGAATTTATATGAAATAATTTTCAAAAAATCCCGCGGAACACGATCACCGCAACGATTTATTACGGAATTTACCGAGCGTAACTATATCTTCGCCGGAAAAAAAAAAAAAAAAAATTTTTCACAGTTACCACCAAACATTCAATGAACAACAACGCGATTGAATTTATTAAATACAGATGAAAATTATGAAAAAAATAATTCATTCCCTGATGATGAGCTTCGCTTGAAAATATTTGGACCCTTAATATGAAAAAAAAAAAAGAGTAAAAAAAAAATAAATATGTTTTTTAAACATAAATGTGCATTATTACGCCTTCAAAAAATTTATTATTACATTTTAATTAATGCTTCGAACTCACTATGAAAATAATGACAAAAAAAATCTTTATATATATATATATATATATATATTACTTCTTACGTATAGATATATTGAAGTTTAAATTGATACATATATAAGAGGATAAGAGGACTATTCATCAATTGATTGCACATAAAAATATTTTATGTGCTTATCTTTTAAATGCATCTATTTAATGTATATGTATATATTTAATCCATAAGTAATTGAGAATATATCTATATGTGGTGTTATTAATTTCATAAATCCTGTATAGAGTTCTCATTAGTTTAGGAGTTGATGATGTTTTTGTCTTTTTTTTTCTGTTTTGTTCTTTTTTAATCTCTGTTTGCGCGTGTGAATCCAGGCGAAATGTTACGGTTCGTTAAGCGAGGAAAGGCATAAAGGCCACCATGGAAAGTCGACAGTTAATGACCCGTCTCTGTGTTCAAGATGTGTACAGGCTCATCTCGAGAGAGTCATTCAAAATGGATGGAGAGTAAGTTGCCTCTTTTCGCACTGGCGATCACACACACGCGATAGTTACTTCTTCTATTTATATCACAGCCTTGAAATAAGAACGGAGAGAAATAATGATCATAAAAAATGGAGCCGTCAGATGCAAGTGCACTTAAAAACGCTTTACGAGTCTATGAATCTGAATCAGCGATCCGAAGGGAAATGCATTAAAAAAAGAAGGCAAACCTAGAATTTCACTATAAGTAAATGAAAGTATTCCAAAGTTATATATATATATATATATATATATATATATATATATATATAAGATTTACATTAGTATGTACTCCTACGAAAGTCTATTCATCTAAAATAGTAGGACGGACTGGGCTCTTTAAATTTGGTTAGGCAATGAGTTTAGTGGAAGGAAAACTCTGAATTCAAACCTGGTAATCTCAGCTTAAAAAACGACATTGTGTCTCAAACTACTCGTGCAAAGGTGTACACACACACACACACACACACACACACACACACACAACACACACAAACACACACACACACACATTTCTCTCAACTTATTTTATTATACATACATGCGTGCATACATGGAGGTGCCCGTCGAGTAATTGTGATCGTCGTAGAAAATGGACACTGACGAAGGTGTTTGCCTTTTATACAGTATGCATCTTACTATTCTCCCTCCAGCTATGGGTAAATATAGGGCTGACTGGACACTATAACCTTGGTATGGCAAGCACTTTACATGCATGCATATAAGGAGTTGCACTATTTGTAATGTTTATCACCGTAGGAAATAGAATTGGTGAGACGAGGTCAAATATTGGTCTAGGTTATTTGCATTTCACTTCGTGCTTTGAGAATATGATTTATTTATATCACCCCTCCTAGATAAACAGTGGGGCAGAATGAATTCTAGCAGAAGAAAAAATTGTATTCAAACCAGCATTAATCCAATTAACAACTGACTTTTTTCAGTTTACATTTATGGTGAAAATATAATTTTAAAATTCTTCATTTGATTAAAATAATCATGTTATTTATTGAACGAAACTCGTATAGGAAAAAAATAATTATCACCTTCTGTCCAATATTTTTTTGAAAATTCTGAATTTCTATTTTTTTAATCTATTTCAGATAAAACTCATTAGAGGTAATGAGATCAAATAAGGGAAACTTCTTAAAATATGAAACGGCACTAAATTCTATAATGTTAATATAATAGCGTATATATATATATATATATATATATATATATATATATATATATATATATATATATTAACTGTTGCGAAGTAGAATGTGCTGAAAAAACACTGATGGTGGATTCGGTATCTTCTACAGACCCATCCAACAGTCTGGTTTGAAACAAAGAAAATTAAATCTGATTCCTCACCCTCGTATAATGATGCTCTTGCAGTATTTTCTAACGGCTCGCGTATCGTTCAAGCATTAGGACTTATGATGATGTGAGAACTTACTTAAAGGTATCATTTATGGCTGTTTGAGGCATCGAAATGTTTTGGGTGGGCCTTCACGAAAAAACGTTGGGAAACACTGATCTGCACTTTGTGTTTATTCATTCTTGTATCATAGAATAATGTGACGCAAGTTTTTAATCTAAGTTCGCTGGGCAGAATATATTCCTGTCGAGGAACTGTGCACGTTACGACATATATTGGGCACAGCGCAACAATTGAAAATAAAACAAAGAACAAAGATAGAACAAAGGGTGAACGACACAAAAGCAGGATGTATGACACAGTGTAACAGCTTCTAAGCACTATTTCTCATTCTTTTTCCCCTTAAGACGTGGTCACTTTACTACATTGCACGGGAGTGGGGTGACCCAAGGGAACAGTTCCACTTGGAGCCTGGTCTTCGTCTCAGTCAATCTCAACGATTGCTACTAAGCTCAGACAAGCTCTCACTGACTGTCTTTCCTTGTCGACTCTCCGTCTTGCTGAATTGCTACCTGGCCTGGTTATGTTCTTCCGTTGGACTCTGGCTGTCTGTCAACTGACCCTTTCGATCCAACGGCCTTTGACTTACTAACACAGCGTACAAAGCGAATCATAATCGACTGTTACCCCTCTTCTTTTCTTCTAGAAACAGACCGACCACAAATTAAATCATAACTATTATTCTTCAGATTTTTTTAGTTGATTTGTATTAACATAAAACTATTCTCAGTCACCATGTCTCTAATTAGATTTTAGCCTTTTCATGATTAGGTTTTTATGATTTTCTTAGTTGCACTTGACATTATCAAGCACACATACATACATATATATGCATATGCACAATGCATGCATATACATATACAGACACATAAAAATACTTATCCCTATACGTTTTTCTACTGTAATGTTTGCCTATACATGCACTTGTGCCACAATATCAATCAGTTACCAACTACATACAATTCAAGAGTCCTTTGAATTCTTTGAGTGTGTCTTATTTTATACTTTTATGAAAGGAAACATACAAGGAATAAAAATCTCTTTTAACCTTATTTGTAAAACATTTAATAGTGCTTAGTTGAGGTTTTTTTTTCATAACTAATAGTTTGTTATAAATTTTTATTTATTTATAAAGTAGTAAACACAATCTTAAAATTTCCTTTCATGAAGAATCTTGTGCAGGTGAAATGTTATATATATATTTCTGTAACATTTCAATGCTATATAAAATCTGGATAAGCAGAATATTCCTGAAAATCAAATTTATATAAACGGAAGTTAATAAATAGTGTGTTTTGATAAGAAATATTTTTTTGCAAATCACTTTCAAAATTGACAAGAATTATGAAGTTTTAGAATCGATCAAATATAAAGGGTTTCTCTCAGGAATTTTATTTCTTTGTCATATATTTTACTTACATACTTTAATTTCAAGACTCGAGTAGCGTCAAATCAGACCATAATTCGATGTATTTGTATTTAAATTTGCTACGGGAGTGCTTTGTGACATCGATTTAAGTGCATCTGTTCAAATCACACGTCGAGCGTCTAGTCACATACATTATCAATACTTAAAGGATACATAATGCTCTATAATTACACACACACCTACATGTATATATATATATATATATATATATATATATATATATATATATATATATAGGTACGTTATATATATGTACATACATATCTATGCATATATGTAAAAATACAAATATATTTAAAAAATACATAAATGTATATATATATATATAAATATATTTAAATATAATATATATATATATACACACACACACATACACACACACACACACACACACACATATATATATATATATATATATATATATATATATATATATATGAGAGAATGAGAGAAGAGAGAGAGAGAGAGAGAGAGAGAGAGAGAGAGAGAAAATGAAAGACAGCAAATTGGAAAAAGTATATATATAGGAAAAATTCTCAATGCAGAGCAGGTTTCAAAATTAATTATAAGACTATGGATACTATATCACAATTACTCAAGTTTCAAGTGTATGACACAATCTTCAGACCGGAGAATAGTAAAAAGTGGTTAGTCCAGTGTATGTATATCTATACAAACTATTTTTTATACATATGAAACTTGAGTAATATAGTATCCATAATATTTAATATATATATATATATATATATATATATATATATATATATATATATTGCGTATATATATATATATATATATATATATATATATCTATATATAATGGAAATAGATTTCATTTCTGTCTGAAGCCGAAACTACGTCACGGCTTATTTCACAGATTCCACAATAATCTAAAGCATCTATTAATGAGAACCTAATTTATAATCAATATAGATTATACATAAAATTTAAAGAAGAACATTAGTTTATATACGCTATGAAGTTGTCGTTGTAATATCCGATGGTCTATGCGATTTTTAACGAATCTTTCAATAAGTGCATGTTTAGTTATATACATTTTTACATTGTTAATTTTATTTTGGTTTGTATTTATAATTATCTAATCTATAACGTTTTGCGAGAAATTTATCTATAAATAAGATATAGCCACTTATTTATATATCACCTTAAATTCTTACCTGCGAGATTTTGTCCGTATCTGCTAACGGAAGGATAAACTTTGTTTAAAAACTGTATTTTTATTATTCAGTGTAGTGTATTATCTATTTAATAAATGAAATACTGAATAATAATTAAAAAAACACCCTTCCTTTTATTTTAATAAATTTTAATCCGATAAAGTGGAAGAGGTGTTTTATTTATCAAAATAAAAGCAAGATTTTTTTATCATCTTCACTCTACAGATTTATATATTAAAATAAAAGGAAGAATTTAAAAAAATATTTTGGCATTGTTGTTTTTTATTACTTTAATTGATTTATTAATTTTACTTGGATACTACCCTCTAACATTGAATTTTAACTCCCACTCCCCTCAGGCTATATTTTTCAAATGATTATTTTTACACCACCCGAAGGGCGGTTTTGTTTTACTAGTATAAACAATATATATACGTATATGTACGTATATATATATACATATACTTTCATATATATATATATATATATATATATATATATATATATATATATATATATATACTTATATACATATATATATATGAGTGTGTCTCTCTACCCCCTCTCTCTCTCTCTCTCTCTCTCTCTCTCTCTCTCTCTCTCTCTCTCTCTCTCTCTCTCTCTCTCTCTCTCACCTTTTGTGTGTATGTGCTTGCAGTCACCGTTGATATCCATGTACTAACATATTTTGTTATGTACCGTAAGGTTAATGACTTTTTTAGAGTCAATAGATATAAAACCAATGTTTTTCTTCTTTTAATGCTAGAAATATTTTTTTTAAATACAACAAAAATACATTATGTCTGACTTGTGCATTATAACATTCTTAAGTATTTCTTTTTTTTTTGGCGTGGCAGCGTACGTTCAATTTCAAATAGACACAGTTTCTTTCCTACTCTATATCTCCGTTAACCACGCAAGTTGTTTTTCAACGCCGCCCTTAGGCAAGCATTTACTTTTCACCTTGCTTAACTCTTACTGCAGTTTGTTTTACCGTCTCCCTCAAAATAATATTAATAAAGATAATACTATAATATTTTCCTGGGGCATATTACTTTTAGGCACCCCTTTTTGATCTCAATTAAGAAAGGACATGTTTTTATTTACACCGTCAATATCCGGTTGTTTGTTAGGGTTTAGGGTTAGGGCTTAGTGTTAGGGTTAGGGTTAGGTGTTAGTTTTATAATTTAAAAAGATCTAAAAGTCATCTGTTAATACAACTGGATATTGACTGTGTAAATGAAAAACATACCCATTCTTAATCGAGATCAAAAAGGGGTGCCTAAATGTCATATGATCCATTTTCTTTTATATGTCCATACTATTTGCGTTTGAGTCGATGATTATGCATGAGCTCTACATTGTTTTTAAAATCAGTAGCAGACTCAATAGAGAAAACAACGTATACGTTAAACATTTACTTGCATTAAGTCATAGAATACTCAATAGATACTGATCGATATGATGGTAGGTAGGTGTGACTGTATGGAGTATCAGTAGTGGAAATAACTGACCGAGTATTTTAAAGTAACAATCTTTGATGTTATTTCCTTTATATACAGAGACGGGCAAGTCACCAGGACGAATCAAATTCTCAATTATATACACTTATATAAACGTCAAGTAAACTATAGGAGTGTTCACTCTGAACCTGTCATTCCATTATACCCACATTATTTACAATTCTTTTTTGTTACACACACAGACACACACACACACACACACACAAATTATATATATATATATATATATATATAATATATATATATATATATATATATATATATATATATATATATATATATATTATATATATATATTATATATATATATATATATATATATATATATATATGAGAAGTAAACAAATAAACAATGTGTTTGATATGGCTTTTAGCCCACAATTTTTGGGAGAATATGTGCTTAATTGAAGTCGTACCTAATTTTGAAAGTTAATTAACTGATAATTAATGAATTAGGCGGGCATACCTGTTCAAATGAAAGGCTAAACAAATCGAGAAAAAGTCAATCCCTGTATGTACATTTTAGCCCATTAGGCCTCATCAGCAGAGCTATAGAGAGGAAGACTGCTTTTTGTGTGATTCGAACCCTGACTGTAAAGCTGACCATTACACAAGCTGACCCTTCCAGATTTTTCGTTTGTTTTGAACTCAGTTATCTTCAACTTTTGGTGCCTTGCTACACGATTGTAAGAGAAGTAAACAAAACAATGTGTTTGATATGGCTTTTAGCCGACAATTTTTGGGAGAATATGTCTATAGCTCTGCTGATGAGGCCTAATGTGGTTTGTTTAGCGTTCATATAAACGTGAAGCGTGTTCACACGATGGAATGTTATACCGATAAAGTTGTATTAATAAATAAATAAATAAATAAATAAACATGCTTAGGTCTTAATGCACGCGGTGTCCAGATGATTTTATTTTAAAAGGAGTAATCCCTTAATTAGGATCAGGTGGTACATGGCACAATAAAACAATTGTTCAAATGTCTGCATTTCGAAACGAGTTCGCTTATTTTGTTCAATAAGTTTTTGTTTGTATTTTGTAGGATGCACAAGTTTACTTCGATGCAGAGACTGCATTTACGCTGGCCACCTTTGTACGCCTGGGCCTTTTTGATAATTTCCCATTTTATCATGGGTGTTTTGCCCGTTGTATCTTTAATGTGCCATACGTATTTGGATAAGTTAGTACTGTTTGTATATTTTCTGTTGTTAAAGCTTAAATTATGGTTATACCACCTATTTTTCCAATTGTTTTCAGTGGCACCAATGTAAGTTTTTTCCTCGTTGATATTTATATTGTCCTTGAATGTGGCATTATAGACAATATTTCTCTAACTCAGCAGTGTTTGTAAACGTTTGACGAGAAAGTTGTTTTGTCTTAATGTATGTAATAAACATATTTTTAACATAAGGTATAGATAATTAAAAAAGGAATTTTAGAATTGGAGAAAGTGAAGTTCATTTTTGAGCTAATATCCTTACTATTTCCACATATATACAGACTTAACATCCCCTACGCATGAGTAGAATTGGACACGTTCTTAAAAGTAGTTTAACAGGTTTGAATTCATAGTTTCCTTCTTCTAAACTGGTTGTATAACCAAGATTAAAGAGCCCTGTCTGCCCCACTATTTGCCCCCAGATCGAGGCAGAATAGCAGGATTTATACAATTCCCAAGGATATTAGCGCTATGGGAAATGCACACAACCCCGTCGAGAATTTGAACTCGTCTCGCCGAGTACATTTCATTCGACGGTAATCATTAAGCGACATGCCCCCATATACCGCCTATATATAGAACTCTACTGTTGAAATACAAAGTATTTTTAAGGTACAACATTTAATAATTTGAAGTAAGCAAAGAATGTTATCCCCGGTACAGTCAAGGGAGAATCTCCGTTGCCTAGTGGCTAAAGTGCTGTATAGCTAAATCGTAGTAAGCAAACTCAAATTCCAGTCGCGTTACTACGTTCACTTTCGGACTAATACTCTTGGCAAAGATATGAACCCACTCGTCCATGAAGTTATGGTTACATATTACCATTACTGTTATTCTACAAGGATGATTTCGTCATTGAATGTCAGACGAAAGTTTCGTGATTTAATTGCATATTGCAATTAAATCAGGAAGACACAACCAAGGTGACTAAAAGAAATAAAAACCCTTTTGTTTTCTCTATAAGACATAACGCTTAAAGATAAGGAGACATCAGACTCCGTACTTTATTGATTATATTTTGATCTCACACATCTATCACAAAGCCATGAATATATATCATTATTTTTGTGAATGATTATTAATCCCAATCAATATGAAAAGAAAAGACCAAATAAAAAAAAAAGTTATTCGCACGCACCTAAGAGCGTGTGTGTTTCTGGCTGTGTTTGTGTAAAACGATTTCCTCCTAACGATATACCTATTGTATGTGTTGTTCCGTTTGTTCATAGCTACATGAATTGCTCCTCTAAGAGTTGAGTATAAAAGAAAATGATGCCTCTAGAGAATTATACAAAGATATTCCCGCCGCTTGTTTGATTAACTTCCTGTAAACACTCTTAAAAATCGGAAAGAAAAAAAGGAAAGAAAAGAAAGAAAGAAAGAAAGAAATGGCTATGAAAGAAGTGAACAAAAAATCGAACGAGACATTGTATCTCATGAGACGTAATGTTTTTTCTTTAAAAAATGTATTTAAAAATTCAAGCAAATTATTATTAATCTTAATATCTACTACGCATAATCAACCACCTTGTTGGCTTGGGTTGTTAAATACGCCTACTGCATCTCAGTATAGGGGTAAAATCTCCCCCAATGGGACCACCTGTTGTCCTGGGTGGCGACTCGTGAGGCTTAAGGACAGAATCCTTTTGGCTGAGCACTCCATGATATACAACATTCCATTTTGTCCCTTATTTAGCTTAGATGGGGTGTCAGAGAGGCTCTTTGATCAATCGGTTGACCACGTCAAGCACTGGCATCTATATGATTGTCCCGACTCTGTTGCCTTCATGGCAACCCCCACCACATTTTATCGTGTATGTGCTAGAAAGTGGTGGCTGAGGGTTTAGTGTCCTGGTTATGAGGTTTAACTGCATCTAATGGTGAAGTTTCAATTCTGTGTGGAGTACCTCTTTATTAACATTACGCCCAGGTGCACACTAACCTAGTTAGTACCTGTTAAGGTCCCATCTATGGGTTAACTAGAAAATAATGAGTTTAAAAATCTGTTTAAAAATCAGATTTAAAAAAATTGAATATCCATCAAGTATGAATAAAACATAACGTCTTCGGTATAAAATAACCCAACAAGGGTTTACATGTCATAAAATTCAACCAACTAAACATAATCACAGCCTATCAAAATATTTTTCAGTAATATGATTGAATTAATTAGTCTTTCTTGCGATAAATATTTGCGAAGTCAATTATCTTATAAATTTCGGCTATGAGTTTTATGATTGAAATTTGATAGCTTAGTCACTTGAAAGCTAATGAAATAAACAAAAAGGCAGAATATAATAGAATCATTTTTCATGAAGTTGAACTGCGAATAGTGCAAAAATGGTATACCCGTATATACTCGTCTATAAGTCGATCATCTACATACTTCACTCGTTGTTTAATGCTCAGGACATCATGGATTTATGGATTTATTTCTTGAAGCCTATTTTGTTTCTAGTCGTTCCCATTAAATTTGAATACCACATTTACAAACATTGGTACTCGTGCATGTGACGATGTTTTTATATAGAAAGTAGTACCTGTTATAATTTAGTTTTTTTATCATGTTATGCAAAGCAGTGACCGTTACATTAAGATGATTGACGGAGAATCAGAAAGAATAAAATGAACAAGATATAACTATATCTATATTAACATACATATTTACCGATACCTCTGCACTTGTGGGATGTGGCCTAAGGTAAGTTTTTCAACTGGCTTTTAACAGTTTTCCTTCGCTTAGACAGTTTACCTAACAAGATTAAAGAGTCTGATCTGCCCTACTATTTATCTATAGCTGGAAGGAAAATACATGGATGGATAATTTTCCCTCGTCTGTCTCTAAAGGCTGAGTAAAATAAAGTTTCTCCCGATCTCCAGGACTATTCTAAGTATCCCAACTGATCTTAACAGTGAAGTGTATTGGATGATTCCAATTCTTTGGTTAGCCGATATTCTTTTCCAGGCTGAAGGTACTAACTACATTAATATCACCACCACTATATTATTATTATTAGTAGTAGTAGTAGTAGTAGCAGCAGTATTAGTAGTAGTAGTAGTAGTAGTAGTAGTAGTATAGTTTTTCACACCAGCGTTAGCTGATGGTCTCTCACTAGAGTCTGAGGGACAACAAGTCTCCTACAGTCTCTAGAATTCTTCTGAGTATTCTAGCCGATTGCAGCAATGCAGTTGTCTGGATTGTCTCAGTTCTTCCTCTGATTTCCTGTTCTTCCAGTCTTTTTCACAAGTTTTTTTGGACTATTCAAAGTGCACCAACTACAACAGGTATCATTTTCACTCTCATATTCCACAACGTTTTCAATTCTCAGTCAAGGTTCAAGTATTTTGTCTATCTTATCATTTTCCTTGATCTTCACATTTTGATTTGCTGGAACTGCGAGTCTACCACTTGACAAGTTATCTTTTTCTTTTGTTAATCAATACTAGGTCTGCCTGCTGGCTGGAATAATGTAATACGCCTCTATCTCGAAGTCCCAGAAAGTTTTATGCGTTTCATTCTCAAGAACAGCTCCTGGTTTATGCATATACAATTTTTTATAGTATCAAAATTTAGTTTTTTGTATAATTTACGGTGGATGACCGTCCAAATACAGCCATGCCTAGCTTTGTATTCCCGTTGAGTTAGTTTGCTACATTCGCTTAAGACATGGTTTATGGTCTCATAACACACTCTACATTTACTGTTTTGTTGTGTCTTATCAATTTTTGCTTTGATATAATTTGTTTCATGTCATTATTTTGTACTGCAATTATTAGAGGTTCAGTTTCTCTTTTAAGGTTTCCTCTTTCATGTCCAAGTCTTTTCATGTGCAACATCACCCATTTGACGTTTTAAGCATCCATATAATTTTTTCTTCCAATCTTTGTTTTCTTGTTTTCATTGGGGTTTTTTTGTTTGTTGGTCCATATGTTGCAGCTGCTGTTTATTATTATTATTATTATTATTATTATTATTATTATTATTATTATTATTATTATTATTCAAAACATCATTTGAAATCTTATCTGGTTTATATACGTTGGTAAATCTGAGTATGTGTTCGTGTGTCCTTACGAGCAGATTGTGACACAAGGTCAATTCATTAAACGTGTTTTAATAGGTTAAAATTCAGTTTACTTTTGCTAGATAGTTGCCTAACTAAGGTTAAACATCCCAATCTGCTCTGCTATAGGTCTATAGTTGGAGGAGAATAGTTGGATTCATACCATTTCCTGGGGCATTAGTGCTTTGCTAAATACAAACAGCCTCATCCAGGATTTGAACTAGGGTCACCGAGTCTGTTTCCTAGGAGGATAACCATTAAACCATGCTACTACCTGTGTCTACCTGTATATCAGTACATATG
>CM042139.1:93222268-93272268 GCA_023376005.1 Doryteuthis pealeii | reverse complement strand
ATTCCCCATATTTGAGACTGTATGTAATATCCTACGGCCAGGGTGGGTAAATAGCTATCAACCTTCGTGGGTTACTTAATTCCAATGCAGAACAAAATTAGTGCTATTTAACCCATAGTGGTATTAGACGGAGAGTGAATGTAATAGAGGGACTGGTGTTGCAACTCGCTTACTACGATGTCGGAGACGAGAACTTTAGCAACTATGCCACGTGGACTCTCACGTATTTAGACTTTAAATCAAAAGGATCAATCATAATAAATATCTCCGCTCTGAAAAAAAATAAGAAAATATACTATACAAAATTAACTTCAGAAGCTTGACTAGAAATCATTATCCTGTTTTATAATTAGAAACTGATTTAAAAATAATATTTTTCTGACTTCTCACTGGCTGAGTTGACACACGGCCTTTTTATCATAGGAAGAGTTGTTTTTTTTGTTATGATGAATCCAGTGAAGATCGACCTCGTTATTCAGTAGTAACAAATCTACAAGACTAGCTTCTTAACCATAACACCACGATAATTCTTTAATTAAAGATTCTTTGAGAGTTTTTCTATTAGTAATCTCCCAAAGATAATGTTTACATATTGTTTGAGGCAGGTGGTGTAATGGTCACCGTCACAGAAAATGGACACGGTGAGACTGGTTCAATTCCTGGATGCGACTGTTCGATTCCCTTGGTAAAAGTGCGAATCTAACTATTCCCTCTCAAACTATAGTTAAATAGTAGGACAGACTGGGCTTTGGCAATCGGTCTCGTAGAAGGAAAACTCTGAATCCAAACCAAAGGGACTCTTTTCTCGTTCGTCAAAACTACTTTGCGAGCTCCTCTTTTCCCATCCTACTCCTATTCTTTCTTTCTTCATCTTCCTAATCTTAATTCTACATATTCAGAAATACAATCAACGTTATATGTGGCCATTTCCAGTGTTATGAATGAAAATCACCATATCATCTTTAACGTTTAAGTACAGAATATTGCAATCGATATTAAATGGAAGGATAAATATCAATGCAAAAAAGAAAAAAAAAAACTGAATTCGTTTTATCCTGTTTCGAAATATAATTTGAATATTTCGCATTCAATCTCGTAAAATATCTTTCTGAGTTTCGAAATTATTAGAAGCAATATGGATAGGTATAATATGTAGAATATTATCTAATCTACAGAAAAAAAGGAATGGATATTTATTGTGTATTTTCTATAGAGAACCCGCTGTTGGAATTTCCAATAATTAAATGTAAATAATACTGCAGTTTTCAACTTGTTAAAATAAGTTTCCTGCAAAATCTTCATTGTGGCTACGTATATTACAGCAAATCAATATGCATATAATCATCATCATCATCATCATTGTGCCACTGATAGAAGGTATATCCATGTCTCTCATTCCATCTATCTCTATCTCTATCTCTCACTCACACACACACACCACACTCTCTCTCTCTCTCTCTCTCTCTCTCTCTCTCTCTCTCTCTCTCTCTCTCTCTCTCTCTCTCTCTCTCTCTCTCACACACACACACACACACACACACACCTACCTACCCTATCGATAATTTCCCAGGCAGGTCTTCCGCTCGGCATCCAGATTCTGCCCAGAGATGATTGATGTAGGTTTTTTAGAAATAATTTTCATTAACTGTTTGTGTATTGATAAATTATAAGAAATAAGTTTCATTAACTTCTAGAGTTAAATACCCCTTTTGTATCAGGTATATAAATGTCGAGTGAGGAGAAAATTATTAGGTGGTTCTATTTCGTTGCTGGCCATCTTCTGAATTGATTTCTTCCTCTGGTCGATACGGCTCCTGTTCTGCTGGGTTGTGGTTGTGTCTGTTCATTTCTTTGTTTTTAATAATGGAGAGAGACTTTGTTTAGTTTTGAAAATGTCTTTATTAAAAACCCGAAGCCCAAAAGGTTTTTAGCCGGGCGGTGAGAAGATGTCATCTTGTGAACAGACGACCCTCGCGTCTAGTCTCTCCGACTAACCGCCAAAATCTAACTAACTCTGAATCAGTTCCCTTCTCACGCTTTGCCGTCAGTCAGTTAGAAATCAACATCTGATGTAACCATGTGTACGTGTGTACGTGTAAACAGAAAAACACTACGTATGAACTTTCCCTAGTTTCTCTAGCAGTATCCATCTTGTCTTGTTTGGCTTACTTAGATTGTTTGCCTTATAGGAGATAATTATATGGAAGCGCGTGGTGTAATGGTTAAAGTCATGGGAAATGGACTCATCGAGCGGAGTTCAAATCCTGGATGTGATAATTGCATTTCACTTAGCGCTACTACCCTTGGGAAAGGTATGAATCCTACTCTCCCTCCAGCTATGGATGAATAGTAGGGCAGACTTGGCTCTTTAACCTTGGTTAGGCAACCGGTCTAGGAGAAGGAAAACCTGTTGAACTCCGCTTAAGAAATTGACCTTGTGTCATATCCAGCTCATGCGGAGGGGTTGGTAAATATAAATATATATAGGAGATAATTGCTGCTTTTTTGTGAGGTAAAGCTTCTAATATTTTTTAAAGACAGTACGCCGCGTACTTATGTAGTCTCCATAAGAATTACTCTCTGGCTTATTTAAAGAACAGGGGAAATCTGGTTTAAAGCCACCAGTGCGAGAATTCTTTGAATAATTGAACACTTATAATCCGAAGTGAACTCCTACATGAGCTGAATAACTATTGCTCTTTAAGCGGTGCTATTTCAACTATGGTAAAACTGGAAGATAAGACATAGAAAAATCTTTGTAGAATAAGAAATTCAGGATCATAAGAAGATATTCAAGCTAATCGACAAAGCTTAAAAAGGTATAATCATTATAATCGGAAGGAGAGGATTTACCGTTCCTAAAAATTAAAGATTAGCTCGAAGAGAGCATTGCAATTACAATGTTTTAGCGGATTTTGATGAAGGATTATGCTGGCATTGCGTTGACAAGAGATCAAGATTTTGATGAATGCAATTCAATGGCTACGAATATCACTTGATGTTAATTTATAAATATATCTCTTAATGAGTGTTTGATTAGAGAGGTGCATACGCATGCATTATGAAAATAAAATAAATACATTTTTAATCAATTATTTAGTTTAGATATATCCTATGAAAATGTTTTACACTCGGATATATATATGTATATATATATATATATATATATATATATATATATATAGTGTGAACATATATATATATATATATATATATATATATATATAGTGTGTGTGTGTGTGTGCATGTATACATATGTGTATATATATATATAGAGAGAGATAGAGATAGAGAGAGATAGAGAGAGAGACAGAGAGAGTAAGACTCTTCTGCGTATTTTGGTCGATCGTATCATTACTTTTGTATGGATAGCCTCACTTCTTCCTTTGATTTACAATTTGTCTAGTGTATTTTATAAACTGTTTGTGAACCTTCTAGAGAATCAATTACAATTTGTATCGCTTACACCTTCATATTCCATAGGTTTGTCTTTTTTCTTTCAATTCTCTGGCAAGGTCCAAGTATTTGTCTATTTTTTTTTTCGTTTCCTTTCACATTCAGCTTGTGATCTCTTGGGACTGCAAAATCCTGATAAGTTCACTTTTTAATTATCAACACAATGCCTGGTCTTTTGGCTGTGATAAGGTGATCCGTCTATATCTCAAAGTCCCAGAGAATGGTATGCGTTTCATTATCAAGAACGGAATTTGGGCTTTGCATATACTATTTGGGTGTATGGTTAAAATTTAGCTTCTTGCACAATTCACAGGAGATGACGTTTCCAACTCAGTCGTGCCTAGCCTTGTATTCTCGTTGTGCTAATTATTATTTACTCCTTTTGATTTTTCACATCAGCATTAGGTGATGGTCTTTCACTGGAGTCTGAGTGATAGCAAGTCTCCTCAGGTATCCAGGACTCTTCTGAGTATTCTGGCAGATTGCAGCAGTGCAGTGTTCTGAATGGTATCAATCCTTCCTCTGATATCCAAACTTTCCAAACCCTTTTCTAATCCTTTTGGGACTGTTCCAAGTGCACCAACCACAATTGGTATCACTATTATTATTATTATTATTATTATTATTATTATTATTATTATTAATTAATAATAATAATAATAATAATAATAATAATAATAATAATAATAATAATAACAACAATAACAATAATAATAATAATAATAATAATAATAATAATAATAATAATAATAATAATAATAATATTTCACTCCTTAGGAGTTTCTCACACCAGCGTTAGCTGATGGTCTTTTACTGGAGTCCGAGTGACAATAAGTATTCTCAGTTCTCCTGGACTCTTTATTATTATTATTATTATTATTATCATTATCATTATTATTAATATTATTATTATCATTATTATTATTATTAATATTATTAATATATTATTATTATTATTATTATTATTATTATTATTATTATTATTATTATTAATTATTATTACAAGAAGAAGAAGAAAAAGAAAGATGAATAGTTAAAAACAGGACAAATATTTTAGACCATTAAACACATTAAATCAGAATAGAAAATAATTAGAAAGTGACTCTGTGAGTATGAAGTAAAAGAGTAAGTGAAGAGGCAAAGTCAGCTAGATAGAAAAGTCAATGCCGAAATGGAGTCAATTAGAAAGTTAAGCCTGTGAGGAAGTGAAATCAGTCACTACGCAAAGTGAGAGTGAAGAGGTGAAGTGAGTGAAGAAGTGAAGTCATTGATAAAATGAAATCAATGAACAATTGCAGTCAGCGAGGAATTGAATTCTATGAATGAGTGAAGTCAGCGAATAATTTAGTAAGTATGTGAGAAATGGAATTCATGTGGGAGTGAAGTCAATACTGAATTAGATTCAGTGAATTAGAATCAGAAAGTAAAGTAAAGAATTGAAGTAGACGAGGAAGTGGACTTTTCTGTGAAAGCGTAGAACTTGAAAACTATTATTTCACTTACTGAGGGTTTTTCACACTCGCCTTAGCTTGCGGATTTTCAATGGAGTCTGAGAGAAAGCAAGTCTCTTCAGTTCCCCATAACTCTTCTGAGTATTCTAGCCGATATTAACAATGCTGTTGTTTTGATGATCTTGATTCCGCCCCTGATATACAATTCATCTAGTCTTTTTACCAATATCTTGGGGATTATTCCAAGGGCTCCAATTACAATAGGTATGAGCTTTGCCTTCATGTTCAACAGTTCTTTTAAGTTCGATTGCCAGGTTCAAGTATTTGTCTTTCATTTTGTTTTCTTTCATTTTCACTTTGGGATGCGCTGGGACCGTAAAGTCAATGAGATAACAAGTCATTTTCTTAGTATGACACTAGGTCTGGTCTTTGATTTTTTGCGGATATTCTAGGACACATTACGATTTGTGCCTATACGATTTGATGGCATAAAAATTGAATTTCTCACACAATTCACAGTGGATACCCTTTCACAAATAGTTTTGCCTAGCCTCGTACTCTCTTTGTGCTAGTTAGCTGCATTCGTTAATCATATGATTAACCGTTTCGCCGTTGTCTTCACACATTCTATACTTATTATTATTATTCACTGCTTTTGAGTTTTCACATCAGCGTTAGCTGATGGTCTTTCACTGGAGTCTGAGTGACAGCAAGTCTCCTCAGGTCTCCAGGACTCTTCTAAGTATTCTTGCAGATTGCAGCAGTGCAGTATTCTGGATGGTTTCAATCCCTCCTCTGATTTCCAAACTTTCCAAACCCTTTTCCAATCCTTTTGGGACCGTTCCAAGTGCACCAACCACAATTGGTATCACTTTCACTTTCATATTCCTAAATTTTTCAGTTCTCTGGCAAGGTCCAGATATTTGTCCATTTTTTCATTTTCCTTTAGCTTTACCCTGTGATCTGCTGGAACTGCAAGTTCTTTATTTTTTGTCTATCAACACTAGGTCTGTTCTTTTGGCTGGGATAAGGTGATCCGTTTTTATTTCAAGTCCCAGAGAATTGTATCGTTCTCAAGAACAGATTCTGGTTTATGCATATACCATTTTGTTGTATGGTCAAAATTAAATTTTTTGCACCATTCCCAGTGGATCACCTTCCCAACCCAGTCGTGTCTAGTTTTGTATTCTCGTTGTGCTAGTTTGTTATATTCGCAGAGTATATGGTTTACAGTCTCATCTCTATTACCACAAAGTCTACATTTACTATTTTGTTAGGTCTTATCAATTTTCGCTTTAATATAGTTTGTCCTTATGGCATTATTTTGTGCAGCAATTATTAGTGATTCAGTTTCTCTTTTGAGGTTTCCTTTTCTTAACCATGTCCAAGTCTTTCCATGTGAAACCTCTTCTATTTTTCGTTTGAAGTATCCATATAATTGTTTTTCTTCCCATTTTTGTTTTCTAGTCTTTGTTGTTTTTCTGTTTGTCCATCTGTCACTTCTAATATTGTTAACCGCCATAAGTAATTTGTCTTTGCTCTTTCTTGTGTAATCCTCAAATTGTTGGATTCTAGTTTCTACGCAGTCCTCTATGTTGGCAAGACCTCTTCCCCCTTCTTTCTTGACACATATAATCTATCTCTATCGTCTCTAGGGTGAGGAGCCTTGTGCATGGTCATTAACTTTCTCGTTCTTTGGTCAATCTGTCTGAGTTCTTCTTTTGTCCATTTTAAGAATGGTCCTGATTATCTTATAATAGGGACGGCCCAGGTTATTATTATGATTATTATTATTATTATTAGGTCTAGTCTTCTGGGCATCATTGGATATCCGTTTGTATATCAAAATCCCGGATAATTTTATGGGTTCTATTTTCTATGATAGATTCTGGTTTGTGTATATGCCACTTGTCAATATCCTCAAACATTAGTCTTTTGAACGATTTATATTGGATCCACCTTCCCACCTGTTAGGTCTATTGTTGTATTCATTCAAGTTCAGTTTGTTTCATTCATTTATTATAAACCCACTCACACTTAAAACTAGAAACATAGAAAATCTATTTAAAGAACATTGATTTTATTCAATCTTAGTACACACTTATTGAAGTTTTGTAATCAGAAAGTCACGAAACAAAACAAAAATGTATTGTGAGCTATTAGTTTTGTTTTGGCTTGTTTTCTTTTATGGCATATCAACCTCAGTGGGTCATTTAATGTCGACAAAGTTTTGACATAAATTCATTCTTAATGGAAACTCATTTTTTATAAACATATTTTTCTATTTAATCCATAGATGGGACCCTAACCGGTACCCCGGGTCAAAGTGGACCAGGGAGCGATGGTGATGAAGGAGCACTCCACACTCCCTAGACTCTCAAAACTAGAACTTCACCATCATAGAGAGTTTAACTTCATACCCAGGATGCGTGATCTATTAGAATTAACATAATTAAGACTGGAACATTGAATTATCTTTAATTAGTTTATTCTGAGTGTAGCATCAAATTCACGAGAAGATAACAAAACGGATGAAATAAGATTCACTTTTATTTAATCAATGATATAACTGCAGTAATTACTAATTGGAATTGTTCAAATCAAACCTTTACCCCATTCAACGTTATTTTAGTATAAAACAAATATATCAATTATTTTTGAATGCGCGGGTACTGAGGAAACTATTTAGCCATTAAAACAGGGCATTAATTGCAGTAAGGACAATGGATGCTATTTATACTGCATCTGGCACTTAGCGAGGTATTCTGAATGGAACTACGTTTCATATTCATCTTTGCGGCTTTTAAATCACACGAAGTGAAACAATGCACAGCATATCTGCGCACGAACTACGATAAAGCTACCAACCACAGTTCATGCCTTAGAAATGAATATATTGGGAAATAATTTTTTCGGGAACCAGTAAATAAAAGTGAACGGCTAATGAGTTTTTACAGATCATAAAAACCGTCTGGAGATAAATTGTTTTTCGATTTAGGGCCTATATGACAAAGATTTATGATTATTTCTCATAATGATGTGGCAGCATACAAAATCCATTTTTAATGCTGGGACCCATCGTGGTGTAATGGATAGCTAGTTAGTCTCACAGATAAATTGCCAATGAATGTCGTGTTTGGTCCTCATTAGACGCGCCCATAGTTGCGACCTTGTGCCACATCCTATCCGTGTTGAATCTTCTCACGTATTGTTTAATAAATCAGCAAAAGTAAAGTAAGAAAAGAAGTCGATGGATTAGCCTATTGTCCGTATCAGCCGCATAATATACCCCCTTTTCACTAGCACTAGACCAGAAAAATTGTTTATGCGTCTGATTTGGATCATCGTACTACCATCAGCACCCCACGTTACCACATAGATTCAAGCTCTGATATGATGATTTTACTGGATTTGATCCACACTAAGTACAACGGTAATTTGAAAAAAAAAAAACAACCAGAAAATGAAGAGCATCTTATATTCTTCTATCATTTGTGCATTTTGGATGATAAAAAGTTTTTGACATTAGTGATAGTATTAAAAGTGAGGATTTAATAGAGTTTTCCTTCAAAGCCATGATATCTCACAATGCAGGCTTCGATATCGATTTTATTGTTGATTTTATTCCCTTCTTTAGCTGTTTCATTTTAATGCCATCAAATCTCACACGGACACCTGTTATAGCCAGCAAAATACTCATCGCTTTGACTGCAACTTATTTACACATCCTATATCATTCGTCTTCACAGCCAGATTGTAATGTAGTTGCTGCCTCCCCAAACCACCACTAGAGACCCCGATACCGTGCTATATGACCAACAACAAAATAACAATCAGGTAGACTCTTGTTGTAGGGGATAGAAGCGGTCGAACACGAGATCTAGGAATTTAAAAAAAAATAAACATTCAGTTGATTAGCAAAGAGTGTGTTATATTTATAAGTAAACAGTGATCAATATCAATCAAAGCATATATTCTTTAGTTAGCGTAGCATGGATATGATGTCAACGCAGCTTGATAACATACAGTAATTGGTTTGAAAATCGCATAGGCTATAAACTGTCAGTAACCAAGCGCAGTTGATTTCTTGTCCACACTACCGTAACTATATATATATATATATATAATATAATATATATATATATATATATATATATATATATATATATATATATATATATATATATATATATATATATATATATATATAAATATATAAGACTTGCATTTTTTTATTTCCTATATTACCAAACTCATATATACGGGCTTGAATTATGTAATTATGTGATGTTAGTTAAGTGTTACCTGCCTATTTATATAATAACTTCCTCATTCAAATGCTTTGTCCGCCTGCAATAAGGAAGCGACTCAATTTTGTGTCTTCTTTTTTATGAACTCCTCTATTTGCTGGTTGTATTTCTGCAGAATTTTCCATTACACCGCTTATTCTTTCACAAGTTTGTCCTTTATTTCCTTCATTTCTGTACTTCATTTCCTTCTTCCACTATTTCTGTTCTTTCTCTTTCTTTCTATTCTTTTTTAAGAATCGATACCTTTTGCTTCTGATTGTGTTTTTGGTCGATTTCTTTTTGCAATCCTTTTCGTTCTTCTTGCATTCATTTTGTTTTATGTTGACTTTTTATTCCCGGGAAACTACGCTATTCCATGATTTGTGTTCCGTTTATCCATTACATGCATTTTCTTTATTTCTTATTGCCTTTTCTAGGGAAGTGAAATTGTTGTGTAAATATATATATATATATATATATATATATATATATATATATATATATATATATAATATATATATATATATATGTACATACATATATATATATATATATATATATACATATATATATATATGTATGTATATATATATATATATGTATGTATGTATATATATACATATATATGTATATGTATATACAACAATTTCACTATATATATATATATATATATATATATATATATATTATATATATGATTGACAAGTTGATTTGGCGAGTTTCATGTGTGGCGTTTCCGGGTGCTTAGGGGTAGAGTCTCTGACTTTGCGTCCTGGGTTCGCCGGTTCGATCTCTGTCGGGGGGAGATCGTAGGTATACACTGCTGATGAGACCAAAATTAGGTCGAAACAGCTGTACAGTGTTCCTCACGTCGCACATGGTATTCGCCGGATTTGCTTGTCATGATTAATTAAGAATTATATAAATAAAATTTCTCTCCACAAAAAATAAATAAATAAATAAATAAAAATTACCTATACTTCTTTGCTTAGCATGGTTGTGAGTACGTGGATGCGTGCCGTCATGCCGGGAAGACGTGACTCTGCGAGAGGTAACCAATACGATGCGGAAAAAGTCACATCATGTTATAGTAGTTGCGCACTTATGATTGACAAGTTGATTTGGCGAGTTTCATGTGTGGCGTGTCCGGTTGGCCTAGGGGTAGAGTCTCTGACTTTTCGTCCTGGGTTCGCCTGTTCGATCTCTGTCGGGGGGAGATCGTAGGTATACACTGCTGATGAGATCAAAATTAGGTCGAAACAGCTGTACAGTGTTCCTCACGTCGCACATGGTATTCGCCGGATTTGCTTGTCATGATTAATTAAAAATTATATAAATAAAATTTCTCTCCACAAAAAAATAAAAAAATAAATAAATAAAAATTACCTATATATATATATGCCTGTTTATTATAGTGCCTTATTAAAAAGATGGGGTTTTTTGGGGGGGTTTTCTTCCATTTTTTTAGTTCCTCTTTTTATTTTGTATTCATTCATTTATTATTATTATTATTATTATTATAATAATATCATCATCATCATCATCATCATTACACTTGTCTTGTATACAATATTTTCTTCTGTTAATAATTCAATCTTATATACCTTAGTTTCATTTGTTATTTTATATCATTATCATTACCACGCACTCTACAATTTGCTTTAAGCATTGTTCTCTTTCAAGCTTTCCTCTTTTTTTTTTCACACGGTTTTTATATCTTTATTTTCTTTTTTTCTTTCTTTTTCTTGTTGTTGTTGTTGTTTTTTTTGTTTGGTTTCACTCTTTCTATCGCATTCTATTGTTTTTACATCGTGTGCCATCATACTCACTTCCGACCTCGCCAGCTCCCTTTTCTCTAATCAAATCACTGTTTCAACTTACCGGTCGATCGTACATCTCACGCGGCCAGCAAAATACTCATCGCTTTGACTGCAACTTATTTACACATCCTATATCACTCGTCTTCACAGCCAGTTCTTCCCCAAGGCGGCTTTGTGCCTGGCCGATAAATACACGCCAGACAGTTTTTGATCATCAAAAAAAAGAAAAAAGAAAAAAGAAAAAGATTAAAGATAAAACCTACTCGCCTCGTAATATATTTCGTTTGTATTTATCCGAATTGTGCTTTGTCTCCGAACAGGTTGCCTTCTGGTGTTTTCTTTGGAAATACATTTAGCAAGCCATTTTCCATATTAGTTCTAACAGGAATGAGTAGTAGTGTAATGGTTAACGAGCTAGTCTTTCAGACCAATTACTAGAGTGCGTATTTACACAATCACCTACGCCGCGGGCAGGATGTGACACAAGATCAGTTTTTTAGGGGAGGGGGGCTGATTTTGAAGTTGTATTGTAACATCTAGATAGCAGTCTAAATATCAACATTGTATAAAATTCTCAGCCGTGTCCATGTTTTCATGGTATTTTTACAATTTAAAATGACTGGAATTTAAAGTTTAACTTTCTGAGAAATGTTGATTCAGACTCATAGATAGAAAGATAGATAGATAGATAGATAGATACATACATACATACATAAATTAAGATATAATATGATGGATAGACAGAAATACAGATCAGATATATAAAAACGTTAAGATCAAGGCAGGGATATAATAAAAACTAGAGTAGTCTAAAAGAATCCGTATATATTCTTCATATATTAATCGCATGATGTATGTATTTACTAAACCACGTGACTACGGGTATGATGTGATACAAGGACATTTTTAAGCAGATCAAAGCTGGTTTGAATTCAGAGTTTTCCTTCTTCAAGACTCATTATCTAACCTAGGCTAAAAGACCCGACCAGTCTCACTAGTTGCCCATAACTGGAACAGGAAGCCGTGGATTCTCACCTTTCTGAAGGACATAAGTACGAAGTGAAATGTAAACAGCCTCGGCCAGATTTTCCCTCCGCTTGCCGAATCCATTTACCACGACGTTATAAAAAGCATGCCTCCAATTTACCAAAAGAGTAGACATTTGAATTCTGACTGAGTGCGCCCAGTTGGCAGAAGCATATCACGACTGCGCCTCTACACCACAATGAAGCCACCAGTTGGCCTTGGTTAGCTACCCATGATGCTTAAGGACGGTATCATAGAGGTTGAGCACTCCATGACTTGTAACACCGTTTTGGACCTTACTTAGGCTAAACGATGGGTCAAATAGGTCACTACCCGATCAATCGGCTGCTCAGGTCAAGCCCTAGCACCTATATGATTTCCCGACGATACTTCTCTTATGACAAACCCCAACCCTCTTTTATCATATATATACTAGAAGGCGGTAGCCGAGTGTCTTAATTTCCTGAGTCTGATGTTAAACTGAATCTTGTAGTGAGCTTCCAATTCTAGAATTGTGCGGTGTACACCTTCATTGTCATTCCTCCCAAGTCCACCTTGACCTGAAACGGTAGTATCTGTTAGGGTTCTATCTATTGATTAAATAGATAAAAATGTGTTTAAGAATTGAATATCCAACAATTTTTTTTTAATTGAATACCCAATAAGAATGAATTAAGAATATTCAGTATAAATAACTCAACAAACTATTCACTTAGAAATCATATATACAACAAATATTAGTTTTCTAGGTGTGTGGTGTAATGGTTAGAGTCGTAGGAAATGGACTCGTCGACCCGAGTTCAAATCCTGGACGAAGCTACAGTTCACATGGCACTAATACCCTTGGGGAAGGTATGAATCCAACTATTCTCCCTCCAGCTATGGGTAAATAGTAGGGCAGGCTGGGCTCTTTAACCTTCGTATGGCAACCGGTCTAGGAGAAGGAAAACTCTGAATTCAAACCTGTAACCTTCGCTTAATAAATTGACCTTGTGTCACATCCTGCTCGCGCGGAGGGATTGGAAAATATATATATACAACAAATATTTGGCATTAAATAACCCACATGGATTGATAAGCCATTAATGTGACCTCAGTATGGCCCAATGGCTATCAAGATATTCCCACAGAACAAGCACACCCGGGTAGTGATTTCAATCCGGAATAGGTACCCATACGTACATCTTTGTGTTAGAAGCTCGGCTTAGATCAGCTTTTTTTAGGTACGTCTAGTGAAAATAATTATTAGCGGTATACTACTAAGTATAAATACTTAGTGGTATTTTTAACCCATAGCTGTGGACCAAAGTTAAGCAAAGATGAACATGTTCAGTAGTATATGAGTAGCCACTCTGTAAGGCAGGCACTGTAAGAAACCACGGACGTGTGTACAGGACTAAGCAAATTAGTAAGTAACGACAGTTGTACGTTTCACGTTTATTTGGTATTAAAAACTTTCAAAAAATTAGTGAATACTTTGGTCCCAACAACGTCCTAATCCACCACTTAATACATTAAATGTTATTTTATTGCCAAGGAATACAATGATTGTCTTGGTTTATTTGTTCGATGACATATCAACTCCATTTGGTATATCTAATGCAAAAATTTGATTTTTCTGATTGTTAACGTAACAATAGTTTCAATGTTCCATTGCATTCAGACCAATTTATTTGTCTACAATCAGTTTTTGGCAAACATTTACATGATACTAAATTATCTGATCTAATACAAATAATTTACACACAGCTGATGGTTTCAAGTATTCAGATCTAACACAAACAATTTTCACATAGCTGGTGGTTTCGTGCATTCCTAACTAATAATAATTAATACACAATTATGCAAGGTGTCAATTATTCCTATCTAATAATAATTTATGCACAATTATATAGTTTCATGTAATTATTCGTATTTAACAATAAACATTTGTTTGGACAGTTATATGGTTTCACAATTGACTATCCAACACCAATCAATTTCTAAGGGATCTATTTGACGCATAGATAACACCCTAATAGCTACTACTTGAACGATTTTACGGAATGTCAATCTATGGAACATGAATAATGTAGTTTGATTCTAGATAAATAAAAATGAAAAATCTCTTCAGGAACAGAATGAAAAAAAAAATCCAAGAAATAGGAATCTCCAGATATTTTAAGTTCAAAACAATTCAGAATAGAATTGTGGTAATCATTTATTATTTTAAAAATAGTCTTTTCTTTTGATAAATGATTTATTTTTACTGAAATATTTAAAGATGATCACATGCAGACATTTTATTAGAGGGAAAAAGAGATTACATTTTAAGGCAGATTAAATAGTTTTTTAAATTCTGATAAATAGGTATCATTTTACAATTTTATCCAGTAGGATAAATACTGACCAATTTTTTTCCCTTAGTTATAATAATCAGAACAATCTGAGTATTTCTATCATCTGACCATACCTTGCAACTACTAATGCTCTACCATTCAACACCTAGCAACTACTAATGCTCTACTATTCAACACCTTGCAGATACTAAGTCGAAGTCAGTTTTTATTAAGAAATTATTGGCTTCAATTAACAAATGTTACTCATATGTAAACCATTATACCATCAAGAATATATTCTTAATAGTACTAATGTAACGTGTCATGCGTATGATCCAATGGTGATGTCACAGTACGGAAGAGTAAAAATTTAAGAATAACGGCAATCCTGAATTCTTACTGATCTTGTGGCTGTCCTCTGATTGGTCTGTTCGATTAGTGAAAGCGTAAGGTGAACTTGGAAATTCCTTTTTTGTTTTCAAGGAGACAGGCGTATCCTCAAGATGGGTATTTATTCTGGGGGTTATGGTTAATTAGACTGAATATAAGATGTCTTACAAATGTCCAAATCTTTATATTCGTTTCTAAAAACAACAATCAATTATAATAAGTCATACACAATAATGTCGTTGTGTAATAAGTTAGCACACTAGTCTGGCAGAGCCATTACTTCTAAATAGCAAGTATGATCCTTGGTGAATGCCCCATACTTTTGACATTATGTCACATCTTACCCGTGGCGAACGATTTTGGTGAATACCTATACAGTTATAAGATTTCTGTTTTATAATAATTTATTTTAACACAGATGTGTTTTCAAGTATTCCCATCAAATTCTGAAACCTTTTACTAAAATTCCATAGATAGAACCGTTAAAATACTACCATTCCGGGTCAATAATAAGACAAAAGGATATCTTTTACGCTGTGGCGGAACAAAGGGTAGTCAGGGAGGGACAGCTTCCCGGAAGTAGGGCTTACCCTAACCCAAATGCCTTAGCGTTGCTATGATAATGAAATAGATTGCCTAATTTTTACCACTATACTCCTGAACTATGAATGCGTATAATTTGAAAGTGGGCGGATTGGTGAAGCTTTGAAAAATCTGAAATATAATTTATTGGCCACTGAACTTCAGCCAGGCTGAGCTCTTTCTGTCCCGCACCCTGGATTACGACGTTACCGCGAGTTGGGATGTAGAATAACATCATCACCCCAGAAAACAGAAAATAGGACCATCTCCGCAGAACTTCGGAACTGAAGCCTTACCAGTTGATGAAGTTTAGTATCATATTCAAAGTATCTCTTTTTATTGAGGGTTGTCTCAGCCCTCTACAGTAAATGCAGTTTTATTCTCAACCCTGTTAATATTAATTAAATACAAGGATGTTTTTCACAGTTCCTTTCATACTTTCTATATATTATGTTGTGAGAATGATGACAATAAACATTGATATATTAACAAAATCAAGCAGACTTGATTGTTAATCAAATATTCATTAGTTAAAAGTATGTTTTCACAGTTACATTCATCCGTTCTAAATGTATATAATAGATAAGTGATGGCAATAAATATGGAAATATTAATAAAATCAAGCAGACGTGATTACTAATCAAATATTCATTAGTTAAAAGGATGATTTTTACAGTTGCTTTCATTCTTTCTATGCATAATGTTGTGAGGATGTTGTAAAAAATTTTTTTAGAAATCAAGGAGACTTTATTATTAATCAAATATTCATTAACTATAAGATGTATTTCAGAGTTACTTTCATCCTTTCTATATGTAGATATAACGTGAGGGTAATGGCAATAAGAATAGCTATATTAGGGTGAGCTAATGGAATTGTTATTGCGCGTTATAAAAATGCTGACTGTTTCAGTATGAAAGTTTCTTGTGTTCAGTACTTGACCTAATAGATTATGAAAGCCTCAATAAAACACGTTCTTAATTATTATCAAAGGCTATTAGAGACAAAAGGCAAAAACATCAATGTGTTCGCATGGTTGTAGTTGATCATTTGATTATTTCAGAATTAATAGAGAATGCTATATCATACTTTCACACAATTATTTTCTTTAAGAAGGAGAAACGATAAACAGACGTTTCCTTTGAAAATGTGACAATTAATTATACTCTTTTGTAATTATCAATGTCATAAATTTCAAGGGCGTTGAAATCATGAGACTCCTATAAAGATTACCAGTGAAAAGATAAATAATTTAGCTGACTAAGAAAAATCGATAAATTATTAACGTGTATATATTTAAGAAAGCGAAGGGTTAAAACATTGTTTAAAATCTATATTAATTAAGATTTTGAATTGTATTTATATATGTATGAAGTTGTAGTTCTTGTCTGTTTGTTCTTGTTCACCTCCTCGGGTGATACAAATAGATGCCATAACCATATACATTCCGAAATTACACAGGGTACTTGAATATGCATATTTCATTTTAATCAAAGTGGGTACCCAGGTGGCACTGGCCCCTACTGGAATCTCTAACTTCAATTTAAATGAAAGTTAAACTATGGATTAATGACCAAAATGATGTCTATTCACAAAATAATAGCAAATTTTAATAATATTAAAACACCTTAAAGGGGCGTAAACCATCCAATAGTGATTATTTTTGAGCATTGGAACCTCCATTATCACGGAGGTTTTCTATTAAACAAACATGAACCAACAAGAATTACCTCTCTTTTATATTAAAACTAGCTTGAATGCAGCTATATGAGGCAGATTTAGCTAGTACACACACACACACACACACACACACACACACACACACATATATATATATATATATATATATATCATACGATCATTAACAAGTACATGATAATGTCGTTGTTCAAATTAGTCAATTGTAATGACTTGTCAGTAATGCGTAGTATATGCTAAATATATCCGCATCAGAAGTGTAGGAGTCTACCCACCCCACCCACCCACCCCCAAAAAAATTTGTTCTGGGAATGGCATCAAACTGCAGTTGACGGTGAGGGTCCAGTTATGGAGTGCTAGGAAGTGTGGGGTATTCTTTCATTAAGAATTCTGACCCGGATTGGTAGTAACTATTATGCTCCTATCTGTTGGTTAAATAGATCCGTTTAAAATGGATAGTCTTGTGAAAAATAAATCTCATGGAACAACTGCACTACAAATGTAAATATATATTTACTAAATACTTCTGGATGAGTAGGATGTGACACATGGTAAATTTCTGAAACAGGGTTTTAAATTAAATTTTCCTCCTCCAAAACTGGTTTCCCAACCAAGGTTAGTAAGTACACACTGCCCTCCTATTTAAGCTAGAGCGGAAGGGAGAATAGTCGGATACAATGGTATTAGCGTAATGTAAAATGCAAATTGCATCGTCCAGAATTTAAACTCGTGTCACCGACTCCATGTTCTACGATAATAGCCACTACAACACGCCCTTCACTCAAAACATACAGATATGAACATACCATAAACGTGTATCCGTGACATTTAGGTATACGATAAGCCTAGACGGGTTGACATACCGTTAAAATCAATCAATAATTTCAGTGTTCATTAATCGACGAATCTTGATATCGCTGATAAACCCGAGGGAAACATATACAGATGCATATGAGAAAAAGTAAAATAGGCGAAGTGATCTATTGTCGGTATCAGCTAGAAAGCGAGTGTGTATATTACCTTTTTACTAGCACTAGACCAGAATGAGTGCTTCTGCGTTTGATAACGTGGCCTCTCTCTGTAGCAGATGCACTGCACTAGCCACTGCGCTCAGAAGACGGTGATACGTAACGCAACGTATACGAGAAGGGCACAGTGGTTTTGCTGACCAAAACAAACTCTTTTCTAGAAGCAGGGAAGATCAGTCAGTGGTAGCACATGTCTTTCTTTGCGCTCAATTTCCTTATGGAAACAGAATATATTTTCCTCTCGCTTTCGTGTTGGCTCGGGGTACTACTATTTGTTTTGTTTAGTTCATTCATAAATTTCTCGTAGTGACAACGATTAGACTTTTCATAGTGACAACGCAATAACCAAGAGCTTCTTTTCTTTTCAACTAATTTATTATATCAGGCCGTTTCTTTTCCTTAAGAGAGAGAGAGAGAGAGAGAGAGAGAGAGAGAGAGAGAGAGAGAGAGAGAGAGGAGAGGGAGAGGGGGGAGAATCTTGTTTCTTTCCTTAAGTTCGGCTTAATTAACCTACTATCTTCGGATGTAATTAACTTAGTCCAAAATACCACCTCGAGTTTATATGTATCAGCGCCTCGGCCCGACCCTCTCAGTTCGACCACCCAAACTCAACTCACTAACTCAACTTGGTGGACAGGTGTTTAAATACTTTTTGGTTTAGAATATTCCAGAACAGACACTTCTCGAATATTCTTCAACATTATGGAACCCCTGAACACATGTTCAATATCGCTATCACTCCTAAAACATCTGGCGATTCAGATCAAAAGAATTTAACCCCTTAGTCACTATTGAGTCTTGTTTTTGGCTGAATTATTGATACAATTAAACTTTGTTTATAAACAAAGACATAAGGTCCTAAGTTGGATCCCATGTCCTAGTAATGGGAATTTAATTATCTCCCTTGGATCGTCAGGGTCACCTGTTCTGACCCTGTCTATCCTCGGATATCATATTTCTTTCATGTTTTCAAACACCTGCATAGCCAGTATGCCATTACATTACACGAGTACAGTACCTAACATCAGTGCCCAACTTTACTGCATAAATCCAAGCCCTTGCTAATTATGCACTGTGTTTGTGAGTGCGGTTATTGAAGCCAGGACCTTGTGGTTTCGAGACGAATGTTCTACCAACGCCGTAAGATACATGTAAAAAAGCAGTATTATCTCAGGAAATCAATTTTGTTTTCAAAAGTCAATATTTATTAATCCTTTTATACAGCACACAGTTGGAGAAGAAAGGACGAACTCATAAGTAACATTCTACTAAGGATACCTAAACAGGAGTGGATCATTGAAAGGCGGTCAGCAAATAGATCACCATGTTTCGTATTTATAATCACTGAGAATATTTGACCTGATTTTGATTGTGAGTATTCTTTCAAGCATTATCCGTATCAGTGCTATTGTACGGTTGTAACATCTGCACCCTGAACAAGCGTTTAGAGAAAAAGCTAAATGAGAACTACGTAAGGTTGTTGCACGTAGTCTTGAAAAAATCCTGGAAGCAGTATCTCGTAAGAAAACAATAGTTTGTGTTATAGAGGCTGGTGACCGTACAGCTCACCTGCCTCCTATAACACAAACCACCCAGGATAAATGAACAAGACATTCTAGACACTCTTGGAGAAGCAAGAATGAAATCATAAGATACATTCTCCAATGGACACATAAACATGGAAACACCAGTATAGGCCGACCATCAAAAATCTACATCAATCAGCTCTGTACGGATTCTGGATGCCCATCAGAAGACCTGCCAGGAGCGATGAGAGATAGGGATGGTTGACGAGAAATTGCCAGGGAATCTATGCTGACAGCGCATGATGATGGTGATGATGATTGATTCCATAATATAGTAAAGTCACTTAAATCATATTGTAATAAATGTGAATTGATATTTACAATATGCTGTTCCTGGATAGCACTTTTCTTTTCTTATGATAAGGTAAAATTATAGACAAGGGCCATTATTCTGTACACGTTTTTGCTTTTGTGCACTGGATAATGAAATTTTGAATTTAACATAGTTTCTATGTAAAACATGCACATTTCTATTTGCATAAAGTTTAACTAAAAACAAACAAACAGCAACAAAAACATATGCATAAAAAATGACACATACAATATTTGGCTAGAATGGATGACTCATTGATGTCGCACGTGATAGAGTCGTCAAATTAGATGTCACATTGTTTTTTCCGATAAAAGCGTATTCGTTTTTATTGAACGTTCTCGTTCAGGTGGATTTAGCTGGGATTAGAAGTGTGATTTAGGAAGTTGGGAGCTGACTATAGGTGTGGCGCTCCACCTCGGCAAAAACAATCTCCCTGGTGAAAAAAACAAAAACTAATGAAACTGGAAAAGACTCCCTCGCTGTACGGCTTATCTCGACAATATACCACTCCGCCAACTTTACTTTTGCTTGTATATATATATATATATATATATATATATATATATATATATATATATATATATATATATATATATTGTCTGAAGTTATTAAGCAATCACATAAATTTCAATAAATTATATTTGGCGTGAAAAAACATTGTCAAATTTTAAACAATCAATTTAAAAGCCAAAACGAAGTCTGCGTCAAAAGTTTAGGTATATATCAATATCTTTATTGAAGGTATTGAAATTATTTGATGTATTCTAAACAAAACTGTGTGCTAAAGTTATAAAAAAATGATCACGTTTTATTTCGATAATAAAGTAATAAGATCAACAAAATTTGAAAAACTAAAACGGAATAAATAACAAATACATAAAATGATTCTTTGAATCTTCTACATTTTAGTATAGTGACCCTTATTCTCAATACGAGCCAGCAATTTATTATTCATTGATTTTTTTTTTTACTTTAGCAGGTTAAACTTCCGGCATAGTAGTTGTAGATGCTTCCCATGTGTCTGCTTTGCTTTAAGTTGTTTTCTGCCTTTAAATAATTTCATTTTCACAATTGACCATATATTTGATCGGATTAAGATCTTTAGGATTTCATAATGACTATTGCATAATCTTCTCTCCTGTTAATCTTTTAATTATTATTAAAAATACACACTTCCCTTTGAAATCGCAATAGTTAGGAGTGTTTAATTTCACTCCTTCAGCAACACTGAATGGTCTAATAATTGTTTAATCAATAATTCCAGCCCATATCATAAGATTACCAGCCCATTGTTGCCTTCTTTGACCCACACGCATGTCTGAATTGGATAACATTCATCATTTGTTCCATCCATCGAATCCATCAAATATCACGCGATATTCGTCCGTGAGAATTACTTTAGAAAAGTCAATTTTCATGTATTTCACGGCCCAATTTTGGCGCTTTAAATAATTTGCTTTAGTAAGAAGAGGTTTCCAAGATCTCAATTCAAAAGTATTCTATATCCAATTGCATTAACCAACCCGAAAATGGTTGATAGGCTGTAAACAATAACAAACAACAAAAACAACAACAACAATAACAATATATATATATATATATATATATATATATATATATATATATATATATAAACCTACATACATTATTGATAATAATATATACATATAAACATACATACATTATAGATAATCAAGGAGTTACTAACATAGGATGTTTTCAAATTTTAAAAAAATAATTAAACAAACTTGTTAGATATTTTAATCTATTTTCAGATTTAGTTTATGATTATATAAAAATAAAAGCTTTTTATAACAATAGATTTTTTGTTACTTCAAACAGAGGAGTAGTCATTTGAAATTTTAATGTTTACATTTCTGTCTGTACTTGCTATAATTAAACTCTTTGTTTGTTGTTTATCGAGATCTAAATTTTCAAACTCTGTTATTAAATTTTTTTGAGAAAAAAAAAAGCATCTCTCAAAAGCAGAAGATTTGAGGAAAAATAGTTCAATTATTGATTGATCAAATGAGTTGTGAAAAATGTTCGACGGATTTTAGATAAAGATAACATTTCTTTTTTTTGCGGGGGGTGGGGAGAGGATGAAAGCTTCTTTGTTTTGCGGTCGTTTTTGAATTTACAACAAAGATGAAAGAACAAAGACGGAAAGGTCCGATGACGATACCAAAATAGAATGATGACAATTTCATTATTATTAATCGGAAACAACTCATTTTAATTAGTTTATTTCCCATACATCATGTAAGAGTTGTTCTTTACTTGTGTGTTGTTAAAAATGTTGCATATTAGTTATATCCACATTTAAAAAGTAGTTAACTTATTTTCACATATTGATACTATGTATTTATACAAAATAAATACACACAAGCAATCACCCTCACGTAAAAACAAGCAAATAAACAAACAAGAAAACAAAACTAGTTCAGAAACGTTATGGTTGTTCGTAATGGAAACGGTCGCTCATGTTCAAATCCTGGACATGGATTATATCATACAATAAGTTAATGTATTGGGAAAGGCACGAATCCATCTGGTTTCCCCCCAGCTATGGGTTATAAATTTGGGAAGACTGGATATTTTATCCTTAGTAAGGCAACCAGTTAAGAAGAATGACAATTTTCAATCTTATATGTGTCGCATCCTGTCATTGGCAGAGTGGATGGTTAAATACATACATGATAAATGATATGTGTAAAATCATACACGATTTATAGCTCAAGAAAATATACGTATGTATATATGTTTGTGTGTATGTGTAACAGATATTTAAAGAGAGAGAGACAGACTGGAACTTTCCGAGGTTGAGGCTGCGTCAGATTGAACGGCTGTGGACCTGTGGAAAAAATAAATAAGTGACTGGATCATAATTCAAAATTAATATAGTCAATATTAATACTGTTGTTCCTTAATCTTCTGACCGTTGTCATCCTGCAACACCCTCTGGTTAAAAATCAGACTGTCCAAATGACTCAAGATAAAATGCAAAAATGTAAATCCTGATTATCTGGTGTCACATTTAAAATTAATAATTATATTCAATAGTGGTTATTTGTTCGGACAAAGTAGTCTTCATGAGTAGAGCCTCACTAGAGAATGCAGTTTAGTGTCGTACAAAGGACGCCTATTTTTTATTGGTTTACCATATCCCTCTGCAGTTAGTTGCTTCGACAAATCTTCTCTCCGTATTCATCTGTCTGTCTCTCTATCTGTCTGTCTGTCTGTATGTCTGTCTGTCTACTATCTATATATATATTCCCTTCTTGACCATGAAAAAATGTACGCCCTTATTCTGTCTTTGTTGTTCCCTACTTTCTTTGTGTTGTGTTTATTTGTGACCCACACCTCATGAACAAGAGACAAAGTGATATATCACAGCATCAGTGAGGTACAGACGATGCTGGAGACACAACCAACGACAGCAGACGGCGATTACGGTGAGACAAGATTACGCACTAACCCCAGGCTGGGGGCGTGATATTTTCACAGCATTCCAAATAGTTTAAATTCACTACGGAAAGGCATTCATCCAACTATTATCCATCCAGCTATGGGTAAATAATAGCTATTTAACCTTGCTATGACAACCGGGCAAGGAGAAGGAAAACTGAGTTCAAACATGTTAAACTCCGCTTAGAAAATTAACCTTCTTACTCATGTAGATGTGTCGGTAAATTCCTAGACAGGAATACTTGATATTACATATCTGTATACTGTTTTATAGACAAATAAGAAAACTATTTGAAAATATCAAAAATCTGTATATTTATATGCTATCATCAACCTATGTGTGTCAGTTTATGTCATCACCTCAGATAAATATTAGACAATTCCGTTTTGACTTATAAGATATGAATGTATGTGTTCATATGTTATCCCCTGTCATCATCTTAGATTTTAAAAAATGTAACATATCATTTTAATCATGAGGAAATAAAGGTAAGAAAAAGTACGTGTTACACGTTAGAGGGAAAAGAAAGCTAATATAGAAGGAAAGAAAAAAAGAACAGAAATAAAGAAAGTGGAAGATAACTTATCGTTAGTTTCAATTAAATAGAAAAAATAGAAAAAAGAAAGAATAAAATTCGAAGAAATAAGTGAAAAAGAGGAGAAAAGAGAAAAAGAAATGATTTCGCCGGATATTATTATACTTTATTATATATTGAACTATTTTGCAATAGGTCATGAATAAACATATCAAATGTTGTAATAGTCAAATGATCATACTGAGGTAAATCCACGGTTTCTGTTGATATAGTTTTGAGCAAGATATTACAAGATAAAACAAATTCAGTCCCGGTATTAAATAACATATAAGGAGTAGATATTCAATTAAACAAATTAAGTAAAAAAAATTTAAAAATGCGTATTTATAAGAGTACTTTCTATTTATAAAATACTCCAAGGTAAGTACAGAAGTAATAACTTACCAACTAAGTCAGTTGGACAATTTGATATTTCAGATTTTATTTCGAAATTGTATAAATATTAAATGAAATATATTATACTTAATTTGGTTAACATTCCTTTTAATGCTGAAAATTTTAAAAAAGAGATTAACATTTAATATTCCCATCATTAAAGCCGGATAAAAACAATAGATACAATTATCTTAAGTAGATGAAAGTAATAAAAACATTTCTAAAATCATTTAAGAAATTTTAGTGTGAATTAAAATATGATACTTTACTGAGATTCTGCCTCTATTTAGGCACGTGAATAAATATATATATACATCTATATACATATGTATATATATATATATATATATATATGTGTGTGTGTGTGTGTGTGTGTGGAGGGGTATGTATGTATGTGTGTGTGTGTGTGTGTGTGTGTGTGTGTGTGTGTATTAATGCTCAATTAGGAAAAGATGAGATTAATATATTCCCTTTTCACAACTCCGCAAACAGAAACAGTAAATATCTAACCGAGTTTTTTCTTTTCTTGAGAACCAGGTTGTAGGCTAAAACAGCAAAAATAAAAAAAGAGTGAAAAATGTAGACTTATATATACCCAAATAACCCAAAAGCACAATCAGATTATATATTATTATAGTAGAAGTATATAAATAGTTAGGAACTGCGAGGCATAGTCCTTTTTGAAGGAGTATCTACCGACTAAAGAATCGTCACACTGAAGATATGCAGTCTGTGCAGAAATAAGAGCAAACTGGGAAAACTGTACGATATGACTGGTTCTCGCTTGCCAAAGGTGATATATGCATTTACTACTCGGTAAGTGAAAGAAACAAATTAAATATTCTTCAAGAGATTGCAGAAACCCATTCCCAAAAGGAAGAATATGAAAACTTTGTTACCGACCACCTAGAAGCAGCAGCTGAATTCATACTAAACAAAGAGCCAAACATAGAATACCATGGAATTCAAAGTTAGAAGAAATTATAAAAAGCATGTTTTCGTAATAAGAAAAATAAAAAAAACGTCTACAAAACTCTTTAGAAAGCCTAAATAAAATTAACAAACATTTACAAAAAAGGACTAGAATATATTCCAAACCAAATAGATACTATTAGAAGTTCTACGAATGATAGATAATCCCAATTACCATAGCAGACAGTAAATGTAATTAGCGGTAGCACCACAATATCAAAGCTAAAGTCTGTCAGCCAAAAAGACAGACGCCTGAAGTGGAAAGAACCCTTCACGGATCTGTTTGGGAACCCCCTGAAATCACAGATAAAAATAGACAAAAACAGTAATAGCGAACTAGATATCAAATTAGTCCATTTTACGATAGATGAACTCGATGTATTCTTAAGAGAAATCAAAAATAGAAAAGTTGCAGATTCGTTGAAATACTTCAAGTATGGAAGTCAATAAAATTTGACTTCCTGCTGCTCAGATTATGCACAAAAATGCTGCTCACACTATACACAAAATATAATAGAGAATAAAGGTGACTAAGAACTACAGACGTACGACTCTTACTGCTATAGATGTTAAGGTCTATAATGATCTCATTCTCAAGGATTAACAAAAGATATAATACAAATAGGAATATTTATTTTATGTTAATTATTATTATTATTATTATTATTATTATTAGAGCTTTTCAAACCAGTGTTAGCGGATAGTCTTTCATCGGAGTCTGAGTGACAACAAGTCTCCAGGATTCTTCTGGGTATTTTAGCCGATTGTAGCAATGTAGTTGTCTGGATGGTCTCAATTCTTCCTATTATTATTATTCCTTTTGAGTTTTCACATCAGTGTTAGCTGATGGTCTTTCACTGGAGTCTGAGTGACAGCAAGTCTCCTCAGGTCTCAAGGACTCTTCTGAGTATTCTGGACAGATTGCAGCAGTGCAGTGTTCTGAATGGTTTCAATCCTTCCTCTGATATCCAAACTTTCCAAACCCTTTTCTAATCCTTTTGGGACTGTTCCAAGTGCACCAACTACAATTGGTATAACTTTCACTTTCATATTCCATAACTTTTTCAGTTCTCTGGCAAGGTCCAGATATTTGTCAATTTTTTCATTTTCCTTTAACTTCACCCTGTGATCCGCTGGCACTGCAAAATCCACCAGTTGACAAGTTCTTTATTTTTTGTTAATCAACACTAGGTCTGGTCTTCTTGCTGGATAAGGTGATCCGTTTTAATTTCAAAGTCCCAGAGAATTTTGTGCGTTTCGTTCTCAAAACAGATTCTGGTTTATGCATATACCATTTTGTTGTGTGGTCAAAATTTAATTTCTTGCATAATTCCCAGTGGATCACCTTCCCAACCCAGTCGTGTCTAGTTTTGTTTCTCGTTGTGCTAGTTTGCTACATTCGCAGAGTATATGGTTAACAGTCTCATCTCTATTACCGCAAAGTCTACATTTACCGTTGGGTCTTATCAATTTTAGCTTTGATGTAGTTTGTCCTTATGGCATTATTTTGTGCAGCAATTATTAGTGATTCAGTTTCTCTTTTGAGGTTTCCTTTTCTTAACCATGTCCAAGTCTTTCCATGTGCAACGTCTTCTATTTGTCGTTTGAAGTATCCATATAATTGTTTTTCTTCCCATTTTTGTTTTCTAGTCTTTATTATCATTATTACTATTATTATCAACAGGAAAAGTCTTGGGAGAAAAGAAACCTACATAAAGGTTTTAAAATTTTTGTAAAATGTTGAATACTACATAGAAAGCGACAGGTAACGTATTATATACATTTGTTGAAGGGAAATTATTTCTTGTATCCAAGAGTTTTCAACTACAATAGGTAGATAGTTATGCGTGTATACATATTTATCTACATATACACATATACATATATATACACATACACACACATACAAATTCACACATATATATATATATATATATATATGTACACATGCATATATATTCATACGTATTTGCACACGTATACAAATACATGCTATCACACACACACACACACACACACACACACACACACATATATATATATATATATATATATATATATATATAATATACATGAGTGCGTAATATATGTATACATATTCACCAACTCCTACTATCAAGTTGAGTGTGACACAAGGTCAATTTAACAGGTTTGAATTCAGAGTTTTCAATCTCCTAGATTACTTGCCTAACCAAGTTTAAAGAGACCAGTCTACTCAAATATTTATCCATAGATGGAGGGATAATAGTTGTATACATAAATTTCCCCAGAGAATTAGCGCAATGTGAAATGTAACCAGTCTTGTCCTGGATTTGAACTAGTATCACCGTGTCCATGTCCAACTAAGGTAACCATTGCACCACGTGCTCCACCTGCGTATATGTGCATATGAGTGTGAGTTTACATTTGCAAGATCTAGTATTAAAAAATAAGAAACAAAGTAGTAGCAAATAGATTTTACCATTTCAGCTGACTTCATGAAACTTAAAGAAGCCAAAGAAATTCAAATACTGGGATCTTACTTGAGAGGTGAAAATGGCGATTATATCAATTGTATTTGGTGGCCTTGAAACAGCCCCAAAGGACTGAAAAATAGACTGGAGAAACAAAGGAAGAATTGAGATTATCTATCCTACATCACTGTTAAACTATGTAAAATCATCAAGATAGGAGGAAATTTTTGTCACTCAAACTTCAGTGAAACCCATTGATTAAAATTGGTGTGAAAAACTTGCATAGAGTGAAAATAATAGTATACCTGAGAGGCTACTAATTACATGTCCATTAAATGTTTCTGAATAGCAGGCAATTGATCTATTAATTCAGTATTCTGATTCTTGTTTGCTGTCTCGCATCTGTATACATATCTAATGTTTTTTGTCGTACCATCATGCTATAATGGTTCACAGATCTATTACTAGTGAATAGCAATTCTCGCTGGATGTGTTGCATAGCGCTCGACTCGGGCCACAAAATTGTACATGTTATATACTGTTGCTGGGTCGTATGTGTTAGTAGTGGGGAATAAAGATTCACACGTAGACATATGTAGTAGTAAGACTTTGAACGTTTATTTCTTTTCCCCTCGTGGTGCGTGTGAGTGGCGGGCGTTGACAATGGGAACTACTACTACTACTACTACAACTACTGTTGGGATCTCAGGCACAGAGGGGTGAACGAACCTCACTGCCCGCTGGCAGCGATGGTGCGTGACCGCGTCGGTCCGCCGTCTCTCTCCTGACTAACTGTCCAACTGCTACTGCTGACAACTTAAGTAAAGGCACACATCATTTTGTTCCTTTGACCGGAAGTTTTTTCTTCCGCTTCCAGTCTCTTTGTTCAAATTCCCGTTTGTACAGAGGAAGTCTTTTGTTACCCTACCTTTTGTTACCCCAGACTTTCTGTCTAAGCTATCTATAATTTTCTTTTGTTCAATTTCTTTTTTGTCCAGGTTTCGAATTTCCCGAGCAAAATAAATGCGACGATCCTAAAACATAACAGATGCCCTATAAAAACAAAAAATAAACGACGTTAAAAAGACGTGTTAATCTGCCCTGCTGAAAGGTCAGAAATTATTATTTTTCTAAATCTGAGTAAATCATTATTTCCGAAAGGCTTTTCCATTTAGCTTAACGGTACAAAATACATGCTAAAATATTATTTAGTTCTGTGATTGAGTTATGTTTGAAAACATTAATTTTACTTGGTTCTAATTCGTTGTAATTTGCAATTAAATCAAAAATTGACCCGTCTCTTACGCCACATTATGCCTGTCACGTCCACTCTCTCTCTCTCTCTCTCTCTCTCTCTCTCTCTCTCTCTCTATATATATATATATATATATATATATATATATCTTGATTAATTACTTATATATGCTAGTTTATTTGTGAGTGTATAGAGAGATGGGAAGTGTGAAAGAGAGATTGAACTTCCTACTTTATTTGTATGTTAATTTTAATGAGCAACCAACTCTTAGCTTCGGATTGCTGATGAAAATCAACATACAAATAAAATGGGAACTTCAATCTCCCTCTCACACTCTCCAATCTCTCTCTTTACTTCACAGAGAAAATAACATATATGAGAAGTAGTTACTTAAGATGCATATATATAGAGAGAGGAGGAAAGTGACATACAAAACGTGAAGTAAGAGATGGTTCAGTTTTTGTCCTAATTGCAAATTACGACTCATTAAAACCAATTAAAATGGAATTTAAAAAAAAACATAACTCCACCCCAGACCTAATTACAAACCTTAGCATGTATTTTGTGTCATTAAACAATTTTTTTTTGTTTTTGTTTATAATTATCCTGCTGAAATTATTTTTTAAAAGAATTTAATTCGCTTTGCAGACTCACTTTTTTCCTGACCACAGTTATCTACTCAAAGTTCAATTGGTGATCCAACAGGTCACTATTTTTTATAGGTAATGTCTTAAAAGTTTATGGTGGTCAAAGAGTAAAGAAACAATATAAAAGACAGACGGAACCAAATTTGACAAACAACTGGGAAAGAAATAATCATCCATGTTTCTGTTTGAAAGTTGCTCATTACACTAGCAAAATGTCTAAAATCAACAATTCTTAGAGTAGAAAAGCCTGTATTTGAAATAAGTCATCTTTTTTTTTTCTTTTCTTTTTTGCATTTACAGGCCGAATTTCTCTTCTTTATTTACTTTTATGGCTGAATACGATTATAGCTATATATAAAAGTAATGTGAAATACATTACTTTTATCTAGTGAGATTCAACCTAATAGTGTAGGTCTCTTTTGAAAGATACGTCTAAGATATATCTACGTTCTAATATTCTGTAAATGTAATAATGTTATATATATAAGAATATATAAGAAAACTAAGAAAGCAATATCAAACTGAAATATCAAGTATGGTAAATATTACCTTGTTGGAACATATGTTCAAATAACAAATAGGAAACATCTATTGACAGTGAGAAAACCGATGAAAGAGGTGTAGCATTGTAACTGTTATTGTCACAAAAATATTGACCCGGCAACCAGAGCAAGTACTGGATGTGTCTACATGCTAATGATCTTTGGAATGGTATTAAACCATGTATTTTCCTTCCAACTTGGGATACATTGTGGACTGACTTGACTCTCTTTTTCTTGGGTGATATTGAAAGCACTACGTCAGCGTTTTGAAAAAAAATTCAAAACGCGGACGTAGTGCTATCAATATCACCCAAGAAAAACGACATTGTACGGAACCTGCAGCACCATCACTGACTAAGAAGGCTTTTACAAGAAAATGTTATAAATCAGACAATTATTATTTCATAACTGTCTCTATTAATTTGTACAAGCAATAATTTCAGAATATATCTGCGTAGAAATAATGCGTTATTATTTTTAAGTATATACGTCTTAACCCATTTTATGCCCGTCGCTATTTTTGTAATTGATACATTTTTGTCAACATTTTTCTGGTTTTTCGACTAGACACATGATTGGTAGGCTGGTTAGTTGGTTTGTTGGTTGGATTTATCGATATGTCAACCCTTGGCTTATTCTATGCCGCAGACACAGAGGCCTTGTTTTATTCATTCTTGTTGGGTATTCAATTTTCTTCTTAAACAAATTTTGAAATTCATTTATTATGTATTTAACCCATAGATGGGGTCCTAACAGCTACTACTCTTCCGGGTCGGAGTAAACCTGAGAGTAATGGCAATAAAAATGTAATCCACACTTCCAGAGCTCTAAGATTGGAACTTCACTAATGCGGTTTAATATGATACCCATGACACTGAGACCACCAGCCACCGCCTTCTAGCATAGATATGATGAAAAGGGATGGGGTTGTCATAAGGACAATAAAACCGGGATGGTCATACAGGTACTAGGCTTGACCTGATCAGCTGATTGATCAGAGTGGGCCTATCCGACTATCCATCTAGCCTAAGTAAATGTCAAAGTGGAGTTTTTCATTTCATGGACTGCTCGGACACCAGGAATCTGTCCTCATGCATTACGGGTTACCACCATCGTCTAATAGATTACTCTTTAGGTGAATCTAACCCTCTGCAGAGGTGCAGACAATGTATTATATTGTCCCAGCCGACAGGGCCACATAATAATGAAGACCTGGTTAGTGTTGAAAGGTTTCCTACGCATGCACATCCTATTTCATCGCCAGGGTGGTACTTTCCGGTATGCAGATCAATATCCTATCTCTAAAACTAAAAAAAAAGTAGAGTATTCTTTTGTTCTAAGTATGTTATACGGGAAGAATGCTGAGCATTTGATTGGCCAAAACATTGAGAAAACAATAGAAACAATGTAATATATACTTTTTATACATCGACCAGTTAATGGTTATTTTATTACTATTTTCAAAGTTTTATTCAATTTATTTATTAATGCAAATACAAAGTTTTGTTCCTGCATCCTCGTAAAATGCTTTCTTATTCAATTTATTATTTTCAGTCATGGTTTATTTTGGCTTTATATACCCCATTACATTTTCCGCCTTTTCCTTTTCACTTATACTTTCCAAGATTTTGTTTTTTTTATTATTTATTTATTTTATTTATCTATTTTTTTTTTTTGCTTATATTTAAATTCTTGTTTTCTGACATATTTTATTTTCGTATTACCTCATTAGTCATTTCCTTTTGTGATTTCGTCTATTTTTTATCAGAATTCAATTACTATTTTCCTACAATATTATACGAATGCATACCTATTTACAAACAGTCGTTGTATCCAGACAAATATGTTTTTTTTTCGCCATTGCCATCATCTTTGTTTGCACCATTTTCTATTGTTTATATTATTGACGAGCCTCTATTACTTTCTAAATTCTATTATGCTTTTGAAATTATCAATTTTCTTACAGGATTTCCTACATCTCGTGGCATTCACAATTTCAATACGTTTTTAATTTGATATTTGTTTATTTTTTTTCCATTAGATTTCATTTCGAAATGACCACAATTACACTCCAACAGAATTTCATTTATGAATTATTACCTTCCATTAGTTGAGATATATGTTTTACACACACACACACACACACACACACACACACACACACACACACCACACACAAGACACACAATATATATATATATATATATATATATATATATATATATATATATATATATATATATATGAATAAATTAAAATGTGGTAACGTCATGATTGTATACAAACTATTTGAAACAAGAATAGCGTTTATCAAAAACGACTCTTTTTTTTTTTAGATATATACAAGAAACAAGCAATTTGACAATTTGACAAAATATCAACGTGAGACAGTACTTAATACAAACTTCAAAAAATTATAATTTTTGAAGTAACTTATTTTAATGCTTGTTATTGTAAAGTAACGAAAAAACATCAATGTTGTTGTTTGTAAATAAAACGAAGTCTAAGAAGTGTACTAGAATAGGAAAATATTTTGAAAAATATATAAATAAGTAAAGTCATCGAGGTGGCCTAAAGTCGGTATTAGCCACACAAGGAGGGACTCTATCCCCTTTCCCTAGCTCTATGCCAAGGAGATTTTTTAGGCGTCTGAGCCGGAGCGCCACACCTACCATCACCTCCTCACTTTACCGCACAGGTCCCTATGCTACTCATACGCTGAGTTGGAGAGGACTGGTATTGAATCTGGAACCTTTTGTTTTCTTGTCGGAAATTTGTTAATTATTAATTAATTAAAATTAATTGAAATAATTGGTGTTAAGACGATTTAAATTAATTTAACTAAATAAGAGATAGCTTGAAAGTACAGTTCTATGCTTGATATTATAATTGTATCACATTCGTCAAACGAATTGTATATTTACCAAACTTTCTGTGTTTTCCCTTTTTAAATAAACCAGACAAAATTTAGGCACCAAAATGATTAACATACTAGTGTAGTCTCAAACCAATTGTATATCGGGGCGTTTTATCTATATTATGTTGTTTTTATGTTGTTTTAGGGGCGGTTTGAACTCCGTCAGTCGAGAATCCGCCTAGCAACCCTGAGGTTTCGTGTTCGATACCGTTCCTCGCCAACTCAGCTCATGATTAGCACGACTTGGATCTGTGCGGTAAAGTGGTGAGCTGATGGTAGATGTGGCTCTTCACCTCAGATGCAAAAATAATTCACCTGGTCTAGCGTAAAGGAAAAGTGGATAGACTCCCTCGCCGAAAACGGCATTAGGCCAACCCACATACTTAACTTTTTATGTTGTTTTTAATTTAATTTTCGTGAATTTGCACAGATTACACTCATATACGTCATATGTTTGAATTAATGAACGGAAATAATTATTTATTTTTTTATTACTTTGATATCATTGATATTCATTTATGAACAACAAATGAGAGAACGTTATTTAATTATTTCCTTTCACTTCCACCTGATTTGTCATCGTGCAATGCAACATTAATTTTCTACTTATATCAGGATAGATTTTATTTCGAAATATAAGAAACATAACTAATATGATGTACGTAAGATCATAACATGTTACAGGATGAGATACCAGAAAGGTAACCATAACTCGGCTCTCAGTAGCAGAATTGGCACGAAGGCAATTTTCCCTTTCATCGCCGGGCAAATCTAAGAGTCGGTTAGAATACCCTAAAAGAGTTAATGTTATAATAGATATATGCATGTAGACATGCATACAATATCACAAGTAGGGGTCATCCAGAGAGCATTAAATTATCTATTAAGTGTTAATGGATCTGCAAGACCAGCTTGCTAATCATACACCACACCGGGACGCCCATAGATACGCGTCCAGTTTTGTATGAATGTCTTTGTCTCTGATACAGAGAGAGAGAGAGAGAGAGAGAGAGAGGGGGGGGATAAACAATTACATACATGCACACACACACATAGAGGTGATACCTCGAAACACGTGTCTGTGGATTACTTAATTATATGCTCCCAAATTTGCTTGAGCACTTTAATTAGAAGGGATTTAATTGCAAAATTCACCGTATTTGGCGTACAGCTCAACCTCGCTCTGTTTACATAAACAAAGTTTGAGGCCTCTAGTGAATTTCATTTCCGCTTAGAAATGTAGCGATTAAATAGTCTCCTATATTTGACAGCTGCTTGAGGCCGCACGGGTAAGAGGTTTGACGAACGAAAATTCATTCGGGTCTCGAACCCGGCCAGGGGTAGCTGTTAAACGGTATAACCACACTGATGAGAGGTGATACCTCGAAACACGTGTCTGTGGATTACTTTATATATATATATATATATATATATATAATATCATTATTTAACGGAGAAAGAAAAAGAAGCAGAAAGAGACGAAATAACAGCGAATATTGAAAATTGCTGAATATGTAACTACATTCAGCCGGTTTAGATAATCGAATCAGTAACAGATGTTAAGAGAAAAATATCTCCAGGAAATCCTGATATATATATATATATATATATATATATATATATATATACATATATATATATATATATATATATATATATATATATAGTCGTTATAGCAAGTGTAGATAATGTTTGATTAGATTTTGTTACAGATAAATAATTGCCTGTGACCATACCTTGTTTGGCATTTGAAGGAAAGAACGGTGACTGGTAGAGCAACAAATTGTTATCATAAATCCAAGGAAAATACCTTTCACTTGTATGCAACATAATCGTTATTTTCAGATTCTGGCGACATACACAAGAGAATAAATGTATCTAGTGTCCCATCGATCCCAAAACGCAACTGCACTCTCATAACAAACACCAATATTTGTTGTAACTATTAAAACCATTCACAAAACTGAACACTTTTGACGATATATTCATACATCTTTGCACCAAGATACAGAAAACTGTATGAATCAATGCGAAGATGAATACCCCTAAACTGTTTATATGTTTATGCTATATGCGTTACACAATGTGCATGACGTGGAACCATGAGGGTGGTCTAAAGTGGCCTGATTAATTACAGAAAAGTTTGAGTGGTTGTGTGTGTGTTGGAACGGAACAAATTGAATGATGATGTCAGCATAGACGCGTGGCATGGTATTGATTGGACGGTGAATGGTACATGGCGAACGGGAGAAAAGAAGAGTGAGAGGTAAGAGTTTTGAGATTCAGATCGGCCGTCAAAGAGTCCAGACGTGCCAGACGTGGGGCGCGGCGAATAATAATCATGGGCTAGATAAAAGAAAAAAACTTGATCAAGTAACAAAAATGTATTGCAGTTCATTTAATTAAACACAATCAAAGACCAAAAGAAGCGCTTAGAAGAACTCAACTAGACAGGATCATGGCAACTGGAAGAGTAAAGATGTCAACAAGTGATAAAGTAAGGCCATCTCCTAACGAAGTAAGTCTCTAATCTGTCTCTCTCTATCTAATATCTCTCTATCACTAAAGAACTCTCTCGCGAATTGTATGCCCAATGTCAATGTGCGTATGTAATAGTACCACATTTGGTACCGTGACCAGGATAGTACCACATATATTTATGAAATCTTTGGTATCCCAGGTAGTATTTAATTCTTTGTCGACGAAATCTCCCCTCGTCTGTAACAGAATTAATTGGTATTTTTATTTGTATGATGGGATATTCAAAAGTTCACAATCTATTCACCTCAGAACTCATTCTATTCAAATAAAGTTCTACAAAGTTCAAATAAAAGCACAACGTTTCAGCCGTTTTAATTTCAGGCCTTCTTCATGTATTTATAGTCTATCCAAGCATAGCAATGATTCAACCAACCAACCAACAAATTATGCGAGTTTCGATATATATCAATGATCTGATCAAATGCTACACTTCTAGAAAATAACATGATATAAAATTCTGAAGATTATTCCGAAATATATCAAGGAAATAACAAAACTACAAAAGAAAAAATTCAAGTTCAGATTTCCGTATTCAGTCATATATTCACACTGACAGAAATATGTGTCAGCATAAATTTAAAAAATATATATTTCTTTGATCTGACAACTAATCAATATATACTATTATGCAGTCATAGTTGCGTATTAGAATGAATAGATGCACAACTGAAACGAGTACACACATAAATCTATCGATGAGGTCTCTATTTTTATAGACACAGTGATGAAAGATAGACAATATTAGATCAATGAGTATTAAAAAAGAAACAACACACATTGTCACCGATTGCATGCATTCGAATATATGAATGTTCCCAACTTAATGTGCAGAAACGTACACTAAATGTACTGATCACTTGTCTATCTTTATAGACACCGAGATGAAAAAGTTGCAATAGGAAATTAATGAGCCAGCGCAAATTTAAACAACTAAAACTAAAAAAACACATTGTTACCGATTTCATACACACACACACACACACACACACACACACACACATACATATATATATATATATATATATATATATATATATATATGTTTGTACATATCCGAAAATTTCCATGTATATGTTAAGCCTAACACACATGCAAACATACACCCCATATATATAATTAATAATATATAATAATATGATAAATAATTAATATATATATATATATATATATATATATATATATATATATATATATATATATATACACCATTTCTGTCATTTTCAAAGGAACCGTTTCGTTTTACCTGATGAATGCTTTCAGCAAGAACCCGCTGTTTGTAATACCGTTCCGAAATAAATAAATAAAAGCAAAAACTTTTATTTGTTACTTCATTGAACTATATTTATATATATATATATAATATATATATATATATATATATACGTTTGGCTGAATACCACAGAATGTTTATTCTTAAGGATTTCCGGTGGTTTATGTTCAAACCCTCGGGTATTTTTTTCATATCGCTTTTGAAGTGTTAGAGAAGGTGCCCCATATTTTATCAAGCGTCCATGAATATTTGTTGTTTAAAATATTGTTGTTTAATTTTTGTGGATGCAAGTTTAATGAGTCCTGAGTGCAATTGTTATTTCGTTAGTTATTAAAGATGTTTAATATATTGGTGCAGGTGTTAAGTACCTTTCTATTTATACACCGACTCATATATATATATATATATATATATATATATATATATATATATATATATATATATATATATACATACACACACATATATATATATATATATACATGTGTATATGTGTGTGTGTGTGTGTGTGTGTGTGTGTTACACTATTTGTTGTACCGGCCGTTCCTAAAGTGGAGAATATACACCGTTCTCACTATAAATAGTGAGACACCGAGTGAAAAGGTTGTACTGTTACCACTAACGACAAGCTAGTCGTTCATGTACCATTATTGTAAATACACTTGTCTTATTTTACCCTATCTCGACTTGACTTCTTTTTTACTGTTGGACTAATATCACAACACTATTGGTGGGGCTTAAAATGCACTTACTTTGCCTCTGCAAAAATAGTGTCCTATGAATAACACTAAACATGATCTGGTTGTGAGACTCTAATTCTACTCTGGGAGATGTACAGTACCCATTCATACCACTTCATTTTTAACATATTATTATATTATATTATAAGGAATTATTTTTAACACATTATTATATATATATTATAAATAATTATTTATTAATAAACTCCACATCATTGAAACCCTGTAAATAAAATCTGTATACATAGAAATCCAAAAACGAATCCGCCTTAAATATATCCAAGCAATTTTGTAATTTTATTTTATTCACTTTTTTGTTCAGATTGAAGAGCTGAGGGTGTCCTACTATTAACCCATAGCGTGAGGGAAATTAGTTTGATGCATACCTTTCCCAATGCTGTTAGCGCTCTGTTAAATTAAGCTCGTCATTTTATCTGTCGAGGTGGTTATCAGATTTTTTGTCAAACTCAATCATATCCTGGGTATCACATTTAACTGCATCCAGTGGTAAGGTTTCAATTCTGGAGCTTTTGGGAGTTTGCAGCTCCCTTTCTGTTGAAAAATCCTGTTTGCAGTTGTTGGGTGTTCAATCCTGTGCAGCTAGAGATGTGCATCAAAGCAATTAAATACTTATCTGGTTCAGGAGACATCGACAACTGATCTGCTGAGTGAGGTAAAATATACCCCCAAGAAGCCCTTACCTGTTCTCATTCCGCTAACCAAAGGGTTAGGTTCAAAGTTCCGTGATGGCTTCCGATTACGAGAAGAAAGTTCCAGAGTTCGAGTAGGTTCCCAAGTCTGACAAGAAATAACTGAAGAAGGCCGGAGGGCATATCGGCCAAAACGTTGTACAAATAACAATGAAAATGGGGACAATAGTCCGAATAACGCAGATAATACTAATCTTCAAGCCTCATCTCAAACATTCAGAGAAATAGAATTTGATTTGTATATAGTTATTGTATTAATAGTTTCTATGTTCTTTGCTAAGTTTCTTTTCTTCTTTTTTTTCTTCTTCTAAAGTTAATGTGAGAAGATATAAGGTGTAAAGGCTGGATTTATAACCCGGTGGCTGCGGCGCGTTTTAAAAGTAAGGCTGACGGCACCATGCATTTTATTGCACTAAAATCCTTCCTCTTCATATTAGAATAAAATTATGTCAATTTTCATTCATTTTGTGTTGAATTTTAATTCATGGGACAAGTGAAATTTTAGTCATACATAATATATATAATTTCAAACGGGTTATTTGACGGCTTGCTGACGGTTTGAACTCAAAACCCATTGGTTGTCACTATTGTCCAGATAAAAAAGAAGCTTACAAATGTATATATTATTGTTTATTTTTTTAAAATTCTCCATTTTTATTCACGAGGAAAATAAAGAAAATCATGCGCACTTTCTGCAGAACATATATTTATTATTGACACATATGTGCAGGGCTGCTCATAGTTAGCTATGTGATCCAAGTTTGAGTCTGATCACGCTATTTTGCTTGCTCTCATTACAATGTAAAAATGACCGTTCAATGAGCAGTATGCACCAAGGAAGTACTCCGAGTTCAATGGTCAGAGGGAATGTCAGGAGTTAAAATTCATCGGAGGCTTTTAGCACAATACGAGGACAGTGCCCTACTGCGTAGAATTGTTTATGAGTGGATAGAGAAGTGGCCGGATAAGTGTGATGCAAAGAGAAGAAGCAGGATGCCTGTAAACATCTACCACTGTTGAGAAGATTCAGAATAATAATAAAATAATAATAATAATAAAACAACACAGTAGGAACTCAGATGATCCCAGAACATTCTAAATCTAAATCCCGATATTTCCACACCGAGTATAATTTGCATCTGTAAAGTTTTAACTTGCAGCTTACCAAGAACGTGGTTTACTTTGGTGACAAATATCATACGTTAGGGGAAACTGGTATCTTTATCTTTGGTAGAGCATCCGGTACTTATTTACCCAATCCATTCACCACGGCTATGATTGACACAAGGTCGCAAGTATGGGGTCTCCAGTAACGATCGAACTCGCTATTTAGTAACAATGGATTTACGAGACTAGGTTGAAAATCATTGCACCCTGATGGGACGCCATGGTAGGGAAACCGGTATTAAGGATGGAATTCTATGAATTCAAGTAAGCTCTACCTTGCTAAAAAAATTAACCTTGTATCAGACCTGTCTATTGTGGTGGGCTAAGGCAAATGCAACCTGAATTTCTTTTTTAAAAGTAAATTATCAACTTTAGTAACTTCAAGAATGGTTAATCTTTATAATGAATCTCTTACTCTCTTACTCAAGCAAATATCCTCCCCCCCCAACCAGACCGTATTAACATGATATTTTTTAGGTTCCACACCTTGACAATTGTCAGCAAAGACAAAAATAAGAGATATTGAAAATTGCATTATTCTTTTTTGAATATGACAGTATAAGGTATACAGTAAGATGTTCCAATATTTTTTACGGTTATTTAGTTGGTCGTTGGTTGGTTGGTTGGGTTGGTTGGTTGGTTTGGTTGGATTTTATGATATGTCATCCATTGTTTTATTTTATACCAAGGACGTTTTGTTTAATTCATTCTTGTTGGATATTGAGTACTGTTTACTTATAAATATAGCAAACTGTGTGTGTGTGTGTTTGTGTGTGGGGGGGGGGTGAAAAGCAAAATGGAAGTGAATCCGACGGTATGTAATATAGTGAAAAAATTGAAAAAACACAGGTTCAAATTAAATGAGTGGTATTTATTCAACGAACGCTGCAGTGTTTCAATCTGTTTAGTAGATCTTCTTCATGGCCTTTGTTGATATAAGGAAAAGTTTTTAAAATATCACAGGATAATAAGATGGCGGTTATGGGTTTGTTTACAAAGTTTTGAATGGAAAGACAGCGTTCCCGGAAATAGATTCGAAAATTTATGAGACACCTAAGAGAAACGGTTTTGAAGTCGAATATTTTTTTACGTTGTGTGTGAGTGTATGTGAGAAAGAGAGAGAGGGAGAGAGAGAGAGGGGGGAGAGGGAGATAGAGAGAAATAGGGAGAGGGAGAAAGAGAGAGAGCGTGTGTATGGACATGTGAGTAGATTGATATATATATATATATATATATATATTATATATATATTATACAAAAGCTAAGATTATCAACTTTTTTTTCCTAAAGGATTTTTTCTATTTATGTTATGGACACAATATTTATACTTAGATATTCCTTGGTTTTAGGACTACTCGTTGTTTTAAAAAAATCAGTTTACTTTGTTTTAATTAGCCGTAATTAGCAATTAAGTCAACAACAGACCAATCCCAGTCTTATATCATATACGATTCCCTTCTTCCCCTCTATATAGAGTTAACGTGAGTGGGAGAGTTAACGGGAGTAGTCGAGTTAAGCGTAGTGGGAGGACCCACACCCTGTAATAGTTTTATTACTAAAAAATCAGCACTCAAACCCCCTCCATTTACCCCGTAACTATCCGTAGATTCGCCCTTCCCTTTCTCCAGACCAGTTGTTTTGTTTTAATAAAACTGACTGTCTCTCTCTCTCTCTCTCTCTCTCTCTCTCTCTCTCTCTCTCTTCTCTCTCTCTCTCTCTCTCTCTCTCTCTCTCTCTCTCTCTCTCTCTCTCTCTCTCTCTCTCTCTCTCTCTCTCTCTCTCTCTCTCTCTCTCTCTCTCTCTCTCTCTCATAGTGATACTTATACTAATACTTAAAATTTATCAAAATTTTTATTTAAAAAATGTAAATAAGATTCGGACTGACTTCTGAAGACGGTCGGAAAATTAAAACGAAAGGTTTTTTGGTGGTCCCCAAAAACAGTTTAACTACAGTCTATGAATTAACATTTTGTGAATTGGGTTACGGTTTTAGGGGATTAAAGTTGTTTTTAATTACGTATTGCTTAAAAGAAATAAACAGCAAAAAAAAACCAATTACAATACATTTAATGAATTAATGAATTATTGAATCTATTATTGAGACAGTTGTTTGTGTTAGTATTACAATGTATAATTTCAATTAAACTTAGTTTAAAAAAATATTTTCAACATTAAATGTATAGTAATGTGAGTTTGTTTATTTTTTTTAAGCAATACGTAATTAAAATCAACCTTAATCCGCTAAAACTGTAGCCCAATTTGCAAAATGTTAATTCATAGACTGTAGTTAAGCTGTTATTGGGGACCACCAAAAACCTTTCCGTTTTAATTTTCCGAGCGTTTTAAGAAGTCAGCCAAGATTCATACACTAGGTGACTTAAAATTGTTTTCCCGGCTGTAAAAAAATTTAAATACAATTTATGTCATATTTTAATATAGATTTTTTTTAAATTACTTTAATTATTAATTTTTAAAACTTATAGGGTCAATAAATGTGAGGGAAAATTTAGGAAGAGTGTTAAGAGTAAACCTACTTTTATCCTTATTTTACCAGCTCTGTAAATATTTCTTATTGAATGCAAGTAATGTTAAAATAAAAACACAGATTTAACACAAACGTTTATTTATATTCATTTATATTTATATTTTGTGAATGATAAGGATACCAAAACTTCTTTTGGTATTATTTGCTGAGTTCCATCTCGGCATCCTGTCTTTAAAAAAACGATAGGCGGTGATAGGTAAAAAAACAAACCCACCTATGAATGAAGTCCCTAGCTGAAGCGGTGCCTGCTGTATATGAAAAAATAATTTGTCGATTGAATTTTTGAAAATATTAAAAAGAAAAAAAAAGAAAAAAATAGCGCTTTAGGCGTTTTACCAAAATATTTAATGATATATTTTACCAGGTCGGTTTGTTTTTTTACCTATCACCACATAGGGTTTTTTAAGGTAGGAGGCCGGGACTGAACTCTGCGAATAGAACCCTTCTTTTAAATGAAAAATATCAGGCACTATCAAAGTTGCAGTAAAATCTATATTTTACAAAATAACCCCCCCCCCCCCGGTTGAAAAATTTACTAACAATCAGGGACCTATCCGATTAATGAAATGTTCAGTGTTGATTTATCAATGAATGGATTTTATAATGCATAATTTATTTTATTTCAAGACTTTCTGATTTTTTTCAGGTCACATAACTTTTAGCCCACCACATGTTTTTTGTTGGGGGCACAAAATATCTAAAGTTGTAAAGTTGAAACTAATTACAGTATGAGTAAAAAGACAAAAGACTGAAGGTGTAAATAGAAGGGGAAAAATTAAGGGAGCTATCCTGGTAGAAAATAAGTATCGAAAATCGGAAAATAAAATGTAAACTAAAAACTAAGAAAATCATTTTTGTAGATTTGTTTTTACTCTTTTGGATTTAATTGACTATTATCTTATGAAAGAAAAATATACATCGAGATTTGTTCTGTTTAAAAGGAGGGCGTCCTAAATTTTCAATATAGTGTTTCTACAAAAATTATTAGTTAACAATAATAAACTAAAGTAGTTATTAAATAGATATTTGTTTTTAAAATCTAGAAATAGGAAATTTGAAACTTAAAATTAGGCGATTCATATTCGAAATGAATTTTAAATATTAATTTACCATAGCAGATATACCTAATTAAGTCAGAAGGTTTTGAAATAAAATAACTGATGCATTATAAAATTTATTTATTAATAAATCAACACTGATAACTTCATCAACATTGGAAAATTCCCAGATTTTTGGTAATTTTTTTCAATAGGGAGGGAAGGGTAAAATTATTTTGTAAAATACAAATTTTACGTCATCTTAGACAACGTTGATGTCCATGTTTACGATAAATTGGCATAAAATTAACTGAAAAATAGTTTAAAATGTATTAAAAATAATTACATTATTGTGATTTTTTAACAATCTAACCCAATCTCAATGGGTGACCCAACGGGTCACATCTTTTCTAGTATATATATGTATGTGTATATATATATATATATATATATATATATGTGTGTGTGTGTGTGTGTGTGTGTGTGTGTGTGTGTGTAGCAGAATGATCTATTGACTTTGAAAATAGATTTTTAAAAAGGCAACATAAATGAGATTCACAAATCAATTTTACTAAAAGACAAAACAAAATTTTCAGTCTTGTTCTGGTATTGTATTCATTTAGTTTTAAATAAGTCCAAATATTTCCCTCGCGATCTATGAACGCTTGAAGCTTCGCGTTGAAGTTCTATTCCCGGTTGTCTCGTTAAAGCCTCTGGTATTGTTGCAATTTTATGAAAATAAAATAAATCAGTTTGTCAATCTGCAACCTACGTTTAATGACTTGGGCGTTAAGGTATCCCCAGAGGAAGTAATCACAAAGGATAGAGCTGGTAAGTGAGACGGCTACATAATATTAAAATAACTCTAAAGATTTGTTCCAGAATCTTTTATCACTAACGACGCTGTGTATACCAAAATTCTGATTGAAATAGCAGGATCCTGCAACTCACAAACATACCTCCTACCCGTTCCCCTGTACCTGAGCCACGGTAAGGACAAACATAAATCAAACTGTTCCTTCTCTTACTTCCCCTTCCTCTCTTTCCCCCTCTCTCTCTCTCTCTCTCTCTCTCTCTATATATATATATATATATATATATATATATATATATATATATATATATATATATATATATATATGAGAAGTAAACAAACAAACAATTTGTTTGTTATGGTTTTTGGCCGACAATTTTTGGGAGAATATGTGCTTAATTGAAGTCGTACCTAATTTTGAAAATTAATTAATTGATAATTAATGAATTAGGCGGGCATACCTGTTCAAATATAAGGCTAAACAAATCGAGAAAAACTTGATTTGTTTAGCCTTACATTTGAACAGGTATGCCCGCCTAATTCATTAATTATCAATTAATTAATTTTCAAAAGCAATCATTCTGCTACACACACACACACACACACACATATATATATATATATATATATATATATATATATATATATATATATATATATATATATATATATGGTTGTACATATCAGAAAATTCCCAATCACTTTTTTGAGGATGTTACTACATCCCTCTTATCCGGACTTAAAATCTAAGTGATATTTTCAAGTTGATTAAGTACAAATCAATTATTCCATAAATTGTAGCGTACCTCCATTGCCTGGGTGGGGAGGGGAGGTTTCTTTTTAGCTCTGAAATGTAAGTCGTGTCTTGTCGCTCTCTAGGTAACTAACCGATTGACTTTTTTTAATAATCTCTAAATCTTGTTACCGAAAGTCATTCTCACCTACAAAGAGGATTATCGTGATCGGCGTTCTTCTGTCGGTCAATGCATATCAAGTTCATTGGTAGGGAGTGTCGTCTACTACATTACAAGCTATCACTGAACTAATATCCTTCGGATATAAACGTTAGTTTATGTCGTTTGTCATTGAATAGGTCAAGAATGTCAGCATCAAGTCATACTGACAACACGGATTCCCATGACTCTTTTTCATTCTCACCAAGCGTCCCTGTCGGTCATCGCTCCTGACAAGTCTTTTATCCAGCATCCAGCATCTAGCTCATCGATGTAAGTTTTTGCTGGTTGGCCCACTCTGGTGTTTCATGCGTATGTGCCCCCATGAGACATCAATTATGTGTTCGTTTTTGCTTTTTAATTTGTGTCCAGCATATCTTGTTCGACTTACTTGGATGCTTTGTATGGTGGGGGTACGTAGGGGTGCAGGTTTTTCGTGGGTACTGTATCCAGAATCTGTTTAGGACGGCATCCTTGTGTAGCTTTAGCTTTTTCTAAGCGTTTCGTTAAATTTCAAGTGGGCAACCATATAGCAACACTGATACGGCTAAAGCTGGAAGTGTTTCCAATTTATCTCATCAGAAAGATTCAAATATTTTTGTAAAGTCTGAGGTGATGAAAACCGTAGCCGATTGAATATCAAATTATTTTAATAAAAAAATTAAAACATACATTCTTTAAAAAAGAATTGTGAATGTGCTTTAAAGTTTACTATCAAATTACAGTACTGATTTTGATAGAAATGCAGAATAGCGCGCAAGTAGTAATATCATTAGAATCGCATTTTACGTATTAATAGCATTAGATTACGGAAACTCCCAAAGTACCTTTACTGGAGCCTCTTAAAGGTTTCGAGTATTTCCTTGAAATGTAAGGAAATGTAATGGATTTTATACGTAATCTAATGATATCATCTCTTGCGATATTCTGTATTAGTACCGATTTATTTTTATATTTAAAATAAATAAATGTACATGATTATTTATAAGCAGTGGCTAACCGAGAAAATTAACAAATGAATAAAAATAAAAAATTGATTGTTTTAAACAAACATTGCTTAGATTTTCGAATGGCTGACGGCGAATATCTTTATTCAATTAATATCATATTTCAAAGTGAAAAAAACGTTCAATATATATATATATATATATATATATATATATATATATATATATATATATAGTAATTGCATTGAAATAAAACAAGCGTATTTAGATTTAAAACAATCCTTTATTTATTTTATTTTTTGTATAAAGTAAAATTTAGTAAATAAATAACCAGATACGATTGAATACCAAAATAATTGTATATAATTTTTTCTCCTATTTAGAATATTAAATGCCAAAAAAATCCAAACTTATTTTATTAAACAGAATTTTTATTTCTTTAAAAGTTAGATAAAAAAATGACTGGACTTATTTTATGTGTGGAGTTAGCTAGACATGCCTAACAATGGCAGACGCACGATTCTAATGTTATCTTATCGTAAATTTAATTTTAAGTGTATTCTAAAATATAGACTAAATCTTCATAATTTTTAACACAAAAAGGAAGATCTACTGACAGTGAATGTGTATATATATTTACTTTGTCGTTAATTGTTTTATTATCGTAGTTTCTACCGGACATACATACACCCATACAGACATACAGACAACTGTCCATTATATATGTATAGATTTCTATGTCTTCCATTCACCCAATTTATAGTCACTCTAAATCATTGATTTCTTTTCTTTCTCTACTGCTTTATTTTTTCTTACTTTTATCTCAGTTCATTCTAGAGGATCATTCTCAATATTTCTTTTTTTTTTTCTTTTTCCGTTCACCCACTTTCATTCGTTTTCTGACTGATCATACTTACTTGTCCTACTTCAGACTAACGAGTTCGATCCTCTCTGGATGCCCCATACTTGCGAGTTTGTGTAACATCCTATCCACGGGTTGGGTAAATATCTACCGTCTTACCTGTATTACCCCCCCCCGCACACACACACATACACACACACACACACACACACAATATATATATATATATATATATATATATATATATATATATATATATATGCTCCGGTAGAGCTCTCTAGGGTGACGAATTAACTTTCACTGTCAGCATATATAAAGCAATGATTTTCTGTATACAGACTGGATCTCTCTGGGGATCGCAAAATATATAAACATATTTGTTTATATATTTTAATATCTATTTAATAGTTTAAACATTACCCCTTTACGGTAGGTGTCAAATGGCCGAGAGTTAAGAAATCGGCCGGACAAAAAGTCAGTCGAATTTAGCTCCTGGTCATAAGTAGTTGTTGCGTCTAGCCACACCGAAGAGGCGTAAAACACCGAAACACGGTGTCTGTGGATGACTTATATATATATATATATATTATATATATATATATATATATATATATATATTGGATGAGGGTGGGGGTATATGTACCATGATGTAATGTAATCTTGGAGAATATGCTGTTCGGTCATTATGAATACTAGAGTCAAAAAGTTTACAAGTTCAATGAATTGGATCCCCAATTGAGAGAGAATAACACACTGTATTTGTCTATCTCTTTTACTGTATCTATATTTCTCGTTTCTTTTGAAGAAATAAGAAAACTTTTATTAATTTCTTTTCTCTGTAGGATTAACTTACGATGTTAAAGGGACTTTTAATATCACATAGCAAAAAATAGTTAATCGTATGAGTCATTTGTAATTCTAAATATCACATATTTGTCAGTAATTTTACTAAGGTTGTTTCTCAATTTTGTTTTGTGAAAAATGCCAATGTTATCATTAAAAAAGAAGCAACTGATATAATGATATTAATAATAATTCCAAAATCTAATTAGAATAAAATGAAAATTAATTCGCTTGGATCGTCGATGTGATATTTTGACCATACCTTGTTAAAGAAATTTTCCCGTGTGTGTCCATCTAGAAATCGTTAATTCATGCTGAAATTATAAAATGTGTTCTGACAAACACAATATTATTCTTTTCTAATTTAAAGAGATACGATGAATTGGAATTTCCATAATATGCACCTGCGGTTGCAGGTAAAGGGTTAACGCATTAAAATGCTAACGAAGTTCTTTGAGGTTCTATTTTAACTGACCAAGTTCTCACAGGAAAGGAAAAATATCCTGAAACAGTTCCATATATAATTACACTGGTTTACAAAAAAATATTTTTTGCCTGAGGTAAGAATATGAATAGGTGTTTTTTATTAATTCGGGTGTGCTGAATTTAAATTTATAAACAGTTTTGCACTATCACCTGTAGCTTTCTGTCTTTTAAATAGTCTCATTTTAGTATATACAGACTATATACGTGCTTATTTCAACAGTTGCAGCAGCCTATTACAGATAATACAGGATACATAAAGAACATTGACGGAATAAATATACTTGGATGATACAATATACACAATTCAGAAAGAATTGGCCTTGTTGAGGCATCCTCAATGTTTTGACGAGCTTGAAGCCATTGGAGAATATGAAAAAAAAAAACAAGTAAAATTAAATCATATGTAAGGCAATAAAATGTGCGTCGTTGGAAATTGTAATAGAAATATATACCCAAAAGAGTGTGTAACACAATTGTCGAGGGACACCTTCCATCTGCGCTGCGAGGGACGACAACCTCCTGCGCTGACTACCAGTGCACTACTGGCTGTTGATTGAGACGTGTTGGCTACGCTTAACTGCCAAAATCCATCTTGATATATAGCTATATATGTATATATATAATGTAATGCTATCACTTACATTTATTGCATCATAACTAAAAAAGAAGACATAAGTCACACAATATTAGAAATTAACCCTGAATGCATATACGCCTTTATGTACAGTATGTGTACAAAATGTACAGTATCCATATGTAAAAACTATAGGTGATCAGTAAAAACGGATTTCAAATCTGAATTCAGCACCCCCAAATTAGATTAAAACAGCTATTTTTGTGCTTGCCTCAATTTCTTTGTAAACCAGTGTTAAACTTATTGTTCATCTCCGTTTTTTCTAACCCTTTTTCCTTTGCACCTGGTCAGTCAAAAACCCACGTTTGTTTACAACCGAATCCGCTAATAACATGTTGCTTTACAGAAATATAGTTACGTTTCCCACAGCAACGAAACAAAAGACCATCGGTGCATGTCTTGTGGAAAGGAGAAGAACAGAAAACACTGAAGCCTAAACATTTATCAGGACGTGCATCTTGTAAGGATTATCGATGTAAAAAATGGATACGGCGAGACAATTTCAAATCCTGGATGCGGCTGTTTGCATATTGCGTAAATAAATTTAGGAAAGGTACAAATCCAACTATTCTCCCTCCAGCTATGGGTAAATAGTAGGGCAGACTGGGGTCTTTAATTTTGGTATGACAACCTATATAGGAGAGGGAAAACGCTGAATTCAAACAATAGAGACTTTCTTCTCGTTAGTCAAAACTATTTTGAGAGCTCATCCTCTCGCCTTTCTCCAAAATAAAACTTGCTCATTGTTGTGTAGTTGATTCTTTAAAGTTCTTTTGGACCACCCGTTACATTTTCTAAATCAAAATACGGTAGACAAAAGATCAAACCGGTAAGTCTCGAATAATAAAATGGATATCGTGAAAAAAGTAAAAATCATTAGCAAAGCATTTTTATAGTCAAAAATGATTTCCAGTGAATTTTTATAGTAAAAATCATTTACAATGCATTTCGTAGTAAAAATCATTTCCAATTAATTTTTATAGTAAAAATCATTTCCAATTAATTTTTATAGTAAAAATCATTTCTAATTATTTTTTATAGTAAAAATCATTTTCAATGCATTTGTATAGTAAAACCATTCCCAATGCATTTTGTAGTAAAAATCATTTCTAATTCATTTTTATAGTAAAAATGATTGTCCAATGTCTTTTATAGTAAAATCTTTTCTGATTAATTTTTATAGTAAAAATCATTTCCAATGCATTTTCATGGTAGGTCTTATCGAATATGACCAATTGATGAGACTCTGACTGGTACTAACACTCTTGTCC
>CM042139.1:93192268-93217268 GCA_023376005.1 Doryteuthis pealeii | reverse complement strand
TTCTAATGAAAAGAGGGCTCTTTGAACTTCATTAACTTATCACCGAGATGATAAGTGAAGAAGAATTCTTCTTATAACAGGAAGATAAAAATGAACCAATCAACTATACAATTACCACCGAGATGGTAATTAAGAATAAAAACACGGAGATGGTAATTAAGGATGAAAACTTCGTTTTATAATTATACGGCCTGAACATCATTAGTTTATCAGGGAGATGATAAGTGAAGCAGAATGCTTCTTTTGATAAGAAGAAGACAAACTATAAAACAATGGACTGCCGCCAAACATTATGAAGCTAAGTAAAGATTGTTAAACTCTCACCCATCTATATCCTATTATCATTCTTTCGCACGCTTTATGAAGATGGAAAATAATCTAATGTCATACATTATTCCACCAACAAATATTACCATGAATAATTTTATATTCATATGTAATCCTTTCCGATTATAATTTTGTCGTCGCCTCGTTACTGAGTGAATAAATGTTATAACTTCGTAATTGGGTTGTTGTCGTTGTTTGTTGCTCCAAGGATTTATCCTCATTTTAATTTTCAATATGTCACAGTCGATCTCTCAGAAGAAGAATTGATTTTTTGCAAAGACATGTCTATCGGTTTTACTTTTAGAGGTCGAAAAAGGAAATAAATTAAACTGTTAAACTTTTCCAATTTGTCGTATGTACAAAAGAGTTTTAGAAAAACAAAAAAACAAAACACTATTATAAACCAAAACAAAAGAAAAAAAGAAGCGGACAATTGTATTTAATTTCTAGCATTTTATTGTTACATTTTGATAAGGTAAAAACAGGAATTAAACGAATACATTTCTACAATGGAAATCAACAGGCAAGGAAGCTCGCATAAAAAAAATTGTTTCAAAAATGTAAACATTAAACAACAAAAAGAGACTATTCTTAAAATAAACGAATATTATAATACATTAATGTTTAGCTTTGTTTATCGTAAAATCTTTAATAAAGTTTAGGAATGCATTTTAAAAAATAATATCTTAATAGAAAAAACAAATTCCTAAAATAAGTAAACATTCTACTATACAAATTCTCGGTGATTTAAAAAAAAATCATTTTCCTCTTATTTTCTCTCATCTCATTCACTCTCTAGCGTTCCTAATTATTTTTAGTCTGGTAATGAACCGTGTACTTTTGCTAGTATATATATATATATATATATATATATATATATATTATATATATATATATATATATATAGTATTTCTTTAAAAACGAGGAGACACCACGAAACATACCATCAGTTCCCAATCTCAAGATGGCAAATCGACATGCCGAAAGCGGTCGTAGAGACACCTTTGGTGGACTTCTAGACCAGTTCCACCCTGACACCAAAAAGATGGCCAGACACCTTGAACGGATTGAACAGAACCTTGTACGACAGGAATTGTCACTCGAGTTCAACCAAACATATATATAGAGAGAGAGAGACAGACAGACAGACAGACAGTCAGAGAAAGAGAGAGAGAAGGGGGAGAGAGAGAGAGAGAGAGAGAGACAGTCACAGAGTGGAAAAAATAAAACAAAGAAAAATAGTGAAAGATACATATATAAGTAGTGAACAAATATATATTTTGAATTAAGACGGTATGCAAGCAAGAAATTATTTAACAATTGCAAAATCTCCCAAATAAAGCCTCATAATTAACTATTATGCAAAGCCAACAAGAAAGAAATAAACGAATGTAAAATCGAGTACCAAAATATGTGCATGGAATTAAGAAGAATAAACAAACAAAAACAAGGAATAATCCTCTCTGGTAAGATCATGTTTAATTGAACTATATGCTTTGGGGTTTAATATATTCATGAACTAATTGGAAAACAAATCTGAATTTAGCTTTAAAAAATAATCACATGTACAAATGAATGAGAGAAAAAAATACAACCAACATAAATGTAATAAAAAGCGAGTCGCGAAATCAATGTTAATGACAGTGACACGTGACTTATGGATCGCATTGATTTTCGGGGATGAATGCATTCTTAAATGAAACATTGTTCTATGAGAATATTAATGTCCCTGGGCCACGCACTGCGTACTAAAATGTGGGACTAATAATATGGATCGAACGCAGGGATATATGGACACAATTTTGTTTATTGCTCTTTCGTGATTTAAAATGAACGAATAGGTGAGGGTTGGGGGCGGAGACATTCAGTTGTCATTCAAAATGGCATGTGCCAAAATGAGGAAGGTTCTAAAAAATATAATTGGAAATGAACGAAAACAACAACTACAAAATATACATTGTCAGATAAAAATATCTATGCATTCATATCTCTCTCTCTCTCTCTCTCTCTCTCTCTCTCTCTCTCCTCTCTCTCTCTCTCTCTCTCTCTCTCTCTCTGTCTCTGTGTCTCTCTCTCTCTCTCTCTCTCTCTCTCTATATATATATATATATATATATATATGTTTTTCTGTCTGTCTATATATATATATATATATATATATATATATATATATACCCAACTTAGCGTATGAGTAGCACAGGGATCTGTGCGGTAAAGTAAGGAGCTGAAGCTAAAATAATCTCCTTGGTCTAGCGCTGATTGGCTTATACCGACATTAGGCCGCCCCGACGACCGACGACTTATATATATATATATAATATATATATATATATGTGTGTGTGTGTGTGTGTGTGTGTGTGAAAATAAAATGGAAATTAATCCGACAGTATGAATATGATATAATGAAAAAAACAAAAGATGTTTACAACTGAATAGGCTCATCAGGAGAGAAGTGTGCAAACCGTTTCGGGGCCAATCTCTCGACGGTTTAAAAAGCAACACCGGCCCATCCTCACTGATATGAGGACCCTTCGCATTATAATGCATCGACCGCACGTTTAATTGATGACCGACCCACGTGCGGTTGATGCATTATAATGCTAAGGGTCCTCATATCTGTGAGGATGGGCCGGTGTTGCTTTTTAAACCGTCGAGAAATTGGCTCCGAAACGGTTTTGCACACTTCTCTCCTGATGAGCCTATTCAGTTGTAAACATCTTTTGTTTTTTCATTATATCATATTCATATATATATATATATATTATATATATATATATATATATATATATATATACTCTTAAAGTTCGGTGCTTAAATCTTTGTGCGGGTCACACAATCATCAGCCATAAATAATTACGTCTGATTATTATGTGATTATCCACATATGTATATTACCCAGTGACAATTTTCATTAGGATTTTCCAGCGATGTTTTAATCTAAGTTTACAGCTATATCGATTAAAATATTCTTTTGGGTCCGGATAGTAATTTCTAGAAAGAGAGATGCATGTATTCATACATTGCTTCACTCAGAAAATAAAAAAATAAATAAAGAAAAAAACGTTTGTTAAAAGAAGCTAGTGGAAATATAAAAGCAAGATGCAAACAAAGTTTATTTAGAAAAATACGAAAGAAGGGTGAATGAATAAAAGGAATAGATCTACACTGATTGATTGATTAATTGATTGATCTGTTTTAACGGTATATTTTCCGACTAGGGTTGTTTTATGCCTAGAGGTTATGGAATTGTGTTCATTGTATGTTCATATCTACATTTTCTGTATAGTTGTTTCTTAAGAGCTTTTTTGCTCACGGTTCTATTGAATATGAATTCAATATATTGGATAAAACAAATCAGCCTTCCTAGGATAACTTGAAACAGCTACTTTTTTGACATCACAAATCTCCAACGTTGATCCTTCAAAACGTCATCAGTCTTCAAACCGTCTTTCAGCTGCTCTATTGTATTCTCCTTAATCGCGTCCACGGTTTTTGAACAGGGATGTTTATGTTCGAGAAACGTCAGAAGCCACATGGATCTAAAATTAGACATGCAGGCCGGGCGGATGAAAGATAGTGCTGTTGAGAAATTTATCCAAACAAATTACCGCTCGGTCAATGTGAATGCCAGAGTCAAAAAGTTTTCACGTTCAATAAATTGGATCCCCAATAGAGAGGGTTAAACTTTATGTGACAGTGTCAATAGCTGCATGCGCAGTAAGGTCACTACCCAGTTACATCCAGAGTTCCTGGGATATTAAAGGGATAACGCAAAAGTTATTTCCTACTCACAATACCAAATATTTTTTAATCAAAAGTTGTTGTTTTTGATATGAGAGAATTCTATTATTGTCATTGGGAATCGAAACGATCATCATTAAAGAGTATGTATTACCAAACACTATAATATTTAAAATACGTTTGAGACCAGTAGCTACCACTTTCTGTAGCGAATTTATTTTTAAAAAGATGTAAGTACGAGGTTAATTCGACGGGGCGGCCTAAAGTCGGTATCAGCCAGTCAGGGAGGGAGTCTATCCCCTTTTCAATAGTGGTAGACCAAGGAGATTGTTTTAGCATCTGAGGTGGAGCGCCACACATACCATCAGCTCCTTACTTTACCACACATATCCTTATGCTACTCATACACTGAGTTGGTGAGGACTGGTATCGAACTAGGAACCTTGTGGTTTCTAGCCGAACGCTCTACCGACTGAGCTAACCCGGCCCTAAATTACAGAGGGGAGGTCTCCAAATTATGTAGAAATCACAGAATGGTTTAATGTTTATTGTCATTGATGTATGCAAAACTGAGCGTAACACCGAGACACGCGCGGTTTTGTTTTGGGGTAGTTGCATGCACAACAAACACAACATCATTGCCAATAGCCGCACGAACACTTTCTCTTTTTTCACAGCGTTTGGAGACCCTACTTTTGGGAATACCCTCGCTTTTTACAAACAATCTGTTATACATATATTTATCAAGCCACTGCACATAAGCTGGTTGTGACGCAAGTTAAGCCGGATTTCAACTTCTTTGAATTTTTTATAGTATGCCAAGATTAAAGAGACAAGTCTGTACTGTCATTTCCTCATAGCTGAAGCTTGAATAGTTATAAGTTCCCCATTTTAATGCAAACAGTCTTTTCAAGGATTTTAACACAAGTCACTGTGTCCATTTCCTTCGGTGACAAGCATTTCACCACGAATACCTCCCAAAATTCCCATCGTCAAAGATGGGAGAGACCATTGAAATCTTAAACAGGGATGTAATCCAAAATTATTTCGAATTGTGCTACTCTTCCTTATATCATTATCAATTCGCTTTTTATTATCTCCGTAATTAATTCTGAACAAGGTCTTACATACATATATATATATATATATATATATATATATATATATATATATATATATATATATATATATATATATATGAGGTTAAGTAAACAAACAAATGTGTTTTTTTTTATATGGCTTTAAGCCGACAAGTAAAAAGTGGAATATAAATAAGTTTCAAAACATATAAAGAATGTGGGAATGGCAACCTAGTGTAACGGTTCGAGACATCGCTTCAGAGTCGAGGTTTCTAGTCACACACGGAACAGTCTCCCATGTCTATAACCTTGCTGATGAGACCTAATAGGTCGAAATGTACATTCAGGGATTGACATTTTCTCGATTTGTCTAGCCTTAAATTTGGACATATATGCCCGCCTAAATTCATTAATTATTAACTAATTAATTTTCAAAATTAGGTATTACTTCAATTAAGCACATATCCTCCAATATATATATATATACTTTATACACATATTGTAGGATTCAATATCCATATTTACCTTTCATACTGTCCACAGAAAAAACAAAATTGGAATTATTTAAATTATATCACCAGAGGTTCAAATTTCGGATGTAATAAGGAACCCGACTCTGCGAGTTTATCATCATTGCAGATTCCTGTTGTTGGACTTGTTATATTCTTTAAAATTTCATTTGAAACCGGAACATTTTCCTGAAATTTTGATATTCATATACACTTTTACTGCAAATTCTTTTGAGCTTTTTTATGATAAAAAATGCTTATAATTTTTTTAAATAAAATTTATTTTATTTTTAACAATAAATATGTATTTTAACATTTTTTTGAAAATTCCGGTACTGATCGAGAGCGTTCTGTGCCTCATAATTAATGATATATTTATTTCGTTTTTCCGCTTACAATGTTGCTTTGATAAAGACATATTCATAATGTCGAAACAGATTTCTGTCAGCAAAACTATTAACATCTTGTTTTTTCTACAAAACTATATATATAAATATATATATATATATATATGAGGAAAAATGAGTAAAGAAAAGAAATGTAGATGGATAAAAATGAATTTAATCGATATTACTTACACATGTGTTTCGGTCAGTTTATCAAAATGTACACGGATTACGCTATTATTATTATTAAAATAATCAGATCAAATTGAAATAATGATAATAATGATAATAGGAAAAATGTAGAAATATTCCGTACACAGAGAGATTTTTTACGACCTTCATCAGAGTGAATTTTTATTTTTGGAGTAGAGAAAAATCCGTTGGAGACAAAACAGAATTCAAAAAAATGTTCGAAAAAAGGATATATTTTGATTATATATATATATATATATATATATATATATATATATATATATATATATATATATATATGTGTGTGTGTGTGTGTGTGTGTGTGTGTTATAAAAACTTCAAAGAGGTCCTACATATTGCCCATGACCTAAAATGTCATATATTGTATTTCAATACGATCTTCAGATGAAGTGATGTACACTGAATGTGTGTAATGTAGTATTACTATAACCACTGGGGGTAGATGTATCCAAGAAACGGAAGAGAAATAGCGTGCACAAAATATATCGGAATGCCCTCCCTCTAATTTTAATTCCGCTACTCCTTATACCTCTTCTAAGTCATAACTTTGCAGGAACCATTTTTGCAGTGCCTTATGCCTTTGGTTTATGCATAACCAAGAATGGTATCGGAAATCACTGAGATAGAGAGAGATCACATTTTGTCGACGTTTTCTTCATCTTTTATTCGATAAATACATATGTCCGCCACCAGTTGGAGTGATAATATAACACCGGCCCATGGTACTGCTGTTGATCTGCAGATCATGTAACTGTTCCACACGTCAAACTAAAAGTAATGGGACTTATGTAAAGATATGGAAGATCTTTTAGTTGTTATCATTTTAAATCGGCAATGCTCATAATACCATTGAGTAATTACAAAAATGTATTCATGGATTCCGGACATAATTTTCCCAAATTGTTAATGTTTATCATATATATATATATATAAATATTAAATTTATATATTAAATATATAAATATATTAAATATTAAATTTATATATTAAAAAATACATTATATTAATTTGCACATAACATACGTAACCAAGAATACCAAACACAAATACGCATATTTATACGCACACACGCGCGTGGAGACAATTATATCATCACAGCCTCCATACATTCTCACGCGCACACGCATGACATCACATACATACGCACAGAATACGCACACACGCGCGTGGACACAATCATATCATCACAGCCTTCACGCATTTCCATGCAAACGCGCATGACATCATACACATACGCACAAACAAAAATACGCACACGTAGAAGAAAAAAACATTCCGCATCACGTAAACACTCAAACACGAGAATACAGTTAAAAAAAACGCACACATTTGACCATTTACACAATTTCTGTCATTTTTAAAGGAACTTTTCGTATTACCGATGAATGCTCTAAGCAAGAAACCGCTGGTCGTATACCGTTCCGTAATTGAATAAATAAAAGCAAAAACTTTTATTGTTTTTGATTTCTCATTGAACTATATATATATATATATATATATATATATATATAGAGAGAGGAGAGAGAGAGAGAGAGAGAGAGATAGATAGATAGATAGATATTGTGCAGTATATCAAATGTAATGTGGTGGCAGCTTGAAAGTAGATTCTGTACTCACAACTGGAGAGGGTTCACGTGGAATCAGTAGACCAATCTCAGGTACAAACACAACATCAAGAGAACCTGAAGGACTTTAATATCCCCATAGGCAGTTGGCAAAACGCAATAAGAGGAACATTGGAGGAAAAGGATTCGCGTGGTGTCATCATCGGGTAAGATTGACAGCAAGAAATAATAATAACATATATATATGATACTAGCAAAGTACCTGGTCCATAACCGGACTAAATAAATTAGGAACTCCAGAGAGTGAATGAGAAAAGAGAAAATAAGAGGAAAATGAATCATCAAATTTAAGAAATAAATCACCGAGAATTTGTATTGTAGGATGTTTGTTTATTTTAGGAATTTTTTTTCTATTAATATATTTTTTTTTAAACGGATCCCTAAACTTTATTAAAGATTGAGGATAAACAAAACTATTATAATATTCGTTTATTTTAAGAATAGTCTCTTTTTGTTGTTTAATGTTTACATCTTTGAAACAATTTAATTCTTTGTAAGCGAGCTTCATTGCCTGTTGATTTCCATGATATAATTATATTCATTAATTCCTTTCTTACCGTATTAAAATGTAACAATAAAATTCTAAGAATTAAATACTTACAATTGTCCGTTTCTTTTTTCTTTTGTTTTGGTTTATAATTTTTTTGTTTTTGTCTTTCTAAAGCTCTTTTGTACATACGAAAAATTGGAGAAGTTATCAGTTTAATTTATTTCCTTTTTCGATCTCTAAAAGTAACAAAGAAAGTAACAACTAAACATTACCTTACTTATAGGTGGAATATAAAGGTTTGAGTTATACTGATTAAAAATGGATATATTTTGAGTTTTTATTAATCGTTAAATATTTTCGTTTCTTATTGTTATTTAATTCGCTGTTAAAAATGTAATTCAATCGATAAACCACATACCAATTACATATTTAGAAAGATTACTCTTTTTTTCTAACCAATAAATATTTCTAAGAATGGACCAGGAATACGCGAAAAATTCCGAGCTGAAACGACTAGGGCATGAATTTGTCTATTTCAAATGATCAACAGGCGGCTCGGTGTGGCCATTTTGTATCACTGCTGAAATAGGCAGCAGCTAGAGAGGTTTTTTTATACTGGCAACAGCTTCCATGCTACGATTATCGAAAATGGTTTGATTTTGTTTTAATTATTAATTATAACCTTATCAATAGACAGAGAATCAATAAGCACATCTTGTGTGTTTCTTATTTATAGGAATATTAAGGTATATGCAAAAATTTCGAATCTGAGTGACATCCCTTTTCTGAGTTATACGTCGACACGTACATACCACACTTTCTTATATATAATATATATTATATATATATATATTATATAATATATATATATATATTATTATATATATACATTATTTAAAAACTTCATATATTTTCCTATTGTTCGGTAAACAAGTGACCATTGAACAAACAATACAAAGAATATTAAGCGTTTTAATTACATACGGTTCTACATAACAGCCATTAATTTTCTTTTTTGACATTCCCTATAGAAAACATTATTACCTTGAAATAAAGAAGAAGGCAAAAAAAGTTTAAAAATGAAGTTATAATCAAGAAGTTAACATCCGTTTTAATTCTGCAAGAATGTCGGGTAGGGTATTAATTGCCAACGACAACATCGTCTCTGCAATGCACATGATCATCCATGTGGTCTTGGAGAAATTTACGCACATACACACACACACGCACAAACATACACACACACACACACACACACATACACACAAACAGTGAAAGAGAGATAGAGGGGGTGAGAGATAGAGTCTATTGATTTTGTTACTTGGGTGAATCATTTATTCCATTTATATTATTATTATTATTATTATATTATTATTATTATTAATACTCGATAAATGTGAGTTGCAATGGCTATTTAATTTGACTTTGGTTTCTGTTGTTTCGTTTTTGTTTTGTTTTCGACTTTGTTTATTCTATAATTAAAAATATAGAAATCATTTAATGATAGGATTTTAAAGATTGACACCCGAAGGAAATAGAGAAATATAATAATAGACATTGTGATTGGTTTTGAAAAAAATAATATTAATGTTTTTTCAACTCCCATAACTCGACAATTATTATTTTTTGATATAACTGACACTAACTTTTGACTTTTTATAAAAGAATAGATTTTGTAAACAATACAATTAAGGTAAAAAATTTACAAATCAAAAACGAAATCCTTGCTGCCTGTATTCAGATTAGTAGCTCTAATAAAGCGTAATTCGTTGGTTTCTTTAATTCATCACTCTATTCGCTCTCTCTCTCTCTCTCTCTCTCTCTCTCTCTCTCTCTCTCTCTCTCTCTCTCTTTCTCTCTCTCTCTCTCTCTCTCTCTCTCTATATATTATATATATATATATATATATATATATATATATATATATATATGTGTGTGAAAATAAAATGGAAATTATCCAGTATAAATAAGACATAATGAAAAAAACAAACGATGTTTTACAACTGAAATAGGCTCATCAGAAGAGAAAGTGTGCAAACCGTTTCGGACCAATTCTCTTGACGGTTTAAAAAGCAACACTCGGCCCATCCTCAACTAATATGAGGACCCTATTGCATTATAATGTATCAACCGCACGTGGGTCGGTCATCAACAAAATAAGACGGGAAAAAGACCGTAGTAAAAACAGAACACTTTTTTACACTTTTTCAGTTGTAAACATCGTTTGTTTTTTCATTATATCTTTATATATATATTATATATATATATGAAATTAAGTAAACAAACATTGTGTTTATTTTTTTACATGGCCTTATAGCCGACAATTTCTGGGATATGTGCTTAATTGAAATCATACCTAATTTTGAAATTATTAATTATTAATAATTAATGAATTTAGGCGGGGATATATGTTCAAATGTAAGGCTAAACAATCGGGAAATGTCAATCCCTGTATGTACATTTCATATTAGGTCTCATCAGCAAATATCTGCTCCGTGTGTGACTCGAAACCTCGACTGCCAAGCTGACACACCACACACACACACAACCAACACACACCAACACACAACAATATTACATATAATAAAATAATAATATATATATAATATAATAAATATATAAGATGTGTCAAAAAGTATCGAAATTGAAGTCTGTATATTCACAAACAGAAATGAACAATGAATGAACGTATCTTTTTTTCAGAATACAAGTATGTCAAAAAGTACAAAAAATCTCATATTTTTTAACACCCTTGTATGTATGTATATATTTGTTGTGCGCGCGGTGCGTGGTGTTTTGTGTGAATACATTCGTTCTTATTTGTCTTAAATGATGTTTCACGGATTGTAATATATATTCCAAAATATTTTCTTTATCAATCATATAAATATTGCTCTGTATATAATTATCAAATTGTAATGCATTGAACTTTCAAGCAGCAAACCAATTTATATTATTCTTATATATATAGAAATCCTGAATAAGTCATTCCACTACCAACTTATCTGGTCACTTATATATTTACTCCTTACTCCCAGTTCATCTCTCTCTCTCTCTCTCTCTCTCTCTCTCTCTCTCTCTCTCTCTCTCTCTCTCTCCTCTCTTTCTCTCTCTCTCTCTGTGTGTGTGAGGTGTGTGTGTGTTGTGTGTGTGATAAATTCTACCCGGAAAACCTTGCATATCGGAAGATTATGGTTTGAAAAAGCCGAAAGAGGCAATGATGAACATTTTTCGGTTTCAATGAATTTTAATTGTTAACATGCGATATTTAGACCTTTATAATAGTGTATATATATATATATATATATATATATATATATATATATATATAGTGAGTGTGTGTGTGTGTGTTGTGTGTGTAGTAAATGTTTATTTAGGCCTTGACAAACGCGGTTGTGATTATCATTTTGTCGCTTATGCGATCATCAGACCAAGTGCCACACACACTATTACAGACAGCCATATATATATATATATATATATTATATATATATATTATATATATATATATGGCTGTCTGTATAAGTGTGTGTGGCACTTGGTCTGATGATCGCATAAGCGACAAATGATAATCCAAACCGCCGTTTGTCAAGCAGCCTAAATAAAAACATTTACTCAATATATATATATATATATATATATATATATATAATGTTATAGTTCACTATAACAAAAATATATATATTATATATATATATATATATATATATTATATATATATATTTGTTAAGTGTATATAAATTAAAGGTGAAAGTTACTATTGGTTTTGAAGCAGCTTATTTGCCGCTTATCCTCAGAACAACATGCTCGTGAAAAGTGTTTTTTTAAATAAATGTCTTATAACACAGCGTTCAAAGCATTACTAACAATCGCTTTTTAATTTTATTATACACGATAATGTAATAATATAAGTTTTAACCTGTAATCTACTACTTTATTTTCATTTCTCCTCTATAAATATGTGTGTGTGTGTGTATGCGTGTTAGTAGGTATTTATATATATATTTGCTTCTGATTCCATAGCATAAGACTGATTCGCCACATGTCTGGACTCTAGATAGAAGCAGATAATGCAAATTTGATTAAATCGAACCTAACGGACCTAAATTCCACAGTCGTATGTCACCGAAAGAAAAAATACCAAAAACCAGGGAATTAACCGAATTTAATCAAATTTCAGTGTTGATAATTAATGAGACATGCATTAGTTATTTAATTTAAAAGCTTCAGGTCAGTTAACTTTGAAACACATATTCTCAAAGATACTGGTTCAAAGTTAACTGACTATGAAAAGATTTTTAAATAACTGGGCATTATATCTTTTATTCATATAATATTTATCAACCCTGAAAATGTCATTAATTCGGTTAATTGACTGATTTTTGATTTTTTGTTTTTCTTTCGGCGGGGTGACATACGATGGTGGAATCTAGGTCCGTTAAGATCGATTTAACCCAATATTCTCATTGTAACAGCATTTGCTATTCTATAATAGTGTCTATTATTCTGGTTCAGGCTTCTAAGTTTATTTTCGAGGACTGTGTGTTTAATTACTGGCCACAGTAGCGTTGAAATAAATCAGCTTGGATGGTAAGCGTGCAGCAACCTAAGAAAATACATTTGGAACTTCGGAATTTCTGTAACTAGAAAAGAAAAAAGGCATTTCCAAAGCAGTGTGTATGAATATGTCATATTTGTGGGGATTATCTTCCCTTTGCCTGGAAGAGTTATCTTCCTGCTGGTTTCCATGCCGGCCACCAGGGAGGTCTGGTTTTAAGCGCGCGGTTCAAACTCTTCTGCTTTTTTGCTACCTCTCTCTCTTAGGTACCCACATGGGTTAGTACATTGTATACCCTTCTCGGTGGGGGCTTCTGCCCCCAACGCTATGCAACTCTCCTGAGGCTTCGGCCCCTCATCACTAGTAAGTGATTTTTGATGTTATGACTCTCCAGCCCTTTAATCTCTACTGTTGTATGTTCATGTACATGTATTTCATTATTACTGTATGTTGTAGTATAAGTGTGCTGTGTTATTATATAAAATGTCATGTCAACCCCATGTCTCGGAGTTTGTTTCGTTTCAACAAGTTATATATTGTTATAACCTTGAACCATACAAGTGGTGACTACCCGACGTGATAAGCACGCTTTTTGAAGGCTTTGTTTCACATTACAACTTGAATTCTTACATGCCCTTTTCTTGCTGAGGCCTTCCAAATGTTACCATATCTGACATATATGTGATGATACAAGAGATTTCGACGGCTGAAACAACAAGATTACAAACATCGAAAATGAGGATTCCAGTTTGAACTAATCTAACCGTAACGGAACATTAAATTAATGAATGTATCCAGAGACTTCTTCAATATTTACAATCAGTACAGAGGCAAATGCAGAAAAATGCGGGATAGAAAAATGTAGAGAGTATTTTGGTAATCACCAAAGGGAACGGCTTTGATTATTTTGAAAATATGTATTCGATAACTTTTTAATTGTATTTTTCGTGAATAATTTCAAACAACGACTACTGGATGCAATGAATAAACGGAAGTACCTCAACTCAGACGTAGAGATATTTTGTTTTAAATACAATATAATAATAATCCACTATCCTAATTATAATCCCAATATAATAATAATCCACACTGTATTTTATAAATATATAGCTTTCGTAGTGAATATACAAGGTGTATTAAAAAAGTATCGAGATTTTGTGTAATTTTTGACACAGATTGTATTCTGAAAAAAAATAACGTTCCATTCATTTAATTCTTTCAAAATACAAGTTGTGTCAGAAAAGTACCAACATTACAAGATAGAAATGAAGAATGATGGAACGTTATTTTTCAGAATTTTAAGTATCTGGCAGCCATCCTTAGTTCCAGATGTAGTGAATAAGTAAGCAGCCAATAAGTATCCTGTGTTATAGTATTCTTTGTAAGTCCGACGTCCAAGAGAATCACAGTGCCAATGAGTTAAGATTAGAATCAGGCCTTTTATAATACAGCAACAGCAGCAGCAGCACTGCCCGTGATTGGACAATAGAATCTTTCTCAGGTCACGTGCTTATAGGCGAGTCTATAAATAGAGGTGACCATTTGCCTCATGCCTATTATACCAAAATTACAACACATGGTGTGTCAAATAGTACAAAAAACTCGATACGTTTTTGACACACCTTATATATATATATATATATATATATATATATATATATAATATATATATATTGGAAAACTGTCTGAGACAATTATTAGTTAAAAAGAAAGAAATTCCTATGTTACTACACTTTGTCGACCTGTAAAGAATTGTGAATGAATGTGGTGGTCCAGCTGTTAGGTTAAACAAACAGTAAACAATTTCTCCAAGCCAAGGAGAAAAGGAAGATAATAAGTTGACCATGACAACGACGCGTGTCCACTGACCTCCCTCTTCTCTGCCCATAGCAGTAGCTCTGTCCGATCTAGGCGCTGCACCTGACCACAGAAAGAACCCGACGCGGCTACTAGAAGGCCAACAAACAATCTCAGAGTGTTTCGTCTCGTACCAAAAGACTGCTTGCCTTGTAAAATCCTTCTTACGCCAGTAGCATATATATATATATATATATATATATATATATATATATATATAAATGTAACGAGGTTACTTTTGCATTGCACTGGCTACTCGCTAAGAAGGTATACATTTCAATCTATAATCTTGAATGTACCGATACAACTTTAGACCTCTATTTTATCAAACATAAATATCCTCATGAGTATTTCATGTTATACTTAATTAAACATAAGATCATCTCCACTTACATTCTGGTTAGAGTTTTTAAATTGGTACTAGTAACTTAGTATATTCTTGAGTTAGTTTCGAGAGTGCTTGCTGGGTAAGTTCCCAATTTGTTATAAAATATATATATATATATATATATATATATATATATATATATATATATATATATATGTATGAAAATAGGATGGTTGGAGTAAAATCCGACAGGATGAGGTAAGGTAAGGAAAAGTGGACAAAAAATAATGACTCAAACAAGTAGAAGTAGGAGAGAAATATTTCGTTCTTCTTTACGTGAAGAACTTCATCAGTCTAACTTTATTCAAAACAAAGTACATACATTTGTATTATAGAAGAGAAAGTGAGTTTGTAGTAAAATTGAGGGAAGGGCATATAGTGAGGATTTGATTGAACAGAATAATAACTATATTAAAGTGGTGGGGTAAGTCAGAGATATTAATTTGTTATAGGAAGATGAGGTAGGAGGTTGCTAGGTGCTTGAAAGGAGTGGTAAGGAGAAGTGGGTTAAAATTCTTGGTTAGGAGAAAGTTTTGATTTATGCATGGAGATGATATGGAGGATGTTGGTATAAGGTGTCACTAAATTAGGCCGTCAGTTTTATGGTGGATTTGGATATGAACTTTGATTCTTTGCGAGTGGAGGAGAAGAGACGAGATGAATCCCACCACCACCATTCACCGCGAACTCCCCAATTACGAAGCTTCTCCAGATCTGAGGGTATTACATATATACTACGAGAGAACACCTAAAGTCATATATCTAAAATTGTGACAAGTTTACACAGTATGAGATGCATATTCGAACTATCCGACTTGAATGTACTACGTTGAGTCATGTAACGATATATAAGCGACTGCACTTGAGTCCAGGTCAATTGACACCAACAGTTAATTAATGAGTATTCTGTTGATCTGACAAGACAAAAAAGGGCGAAACCCACTTAAACGGCAGCATGTATCTTCATTCGACAGACAGTAGTCCGACAGTCAACCAAAATGTTCAGTCTATCCAGGTTAATCCTGGAACAATTTGCCACTCATCTCTCTCCCTAGTTTGTATTAACTCGGAGCTATTGCTGATAATAAAATGATATCTGTATACTTAGAACCCGAATTATTTTCTTTAAAACGTGTTTCTTTTAATACGAACTCGGCATTTAATCTGATTATGTGTCCAACTAGTGGAGATTATCTTAGAAACTGCATCTACAGACCGACCAAATGTTGATCTAAGCAACAGCGCAACAGTGAAAAATTTATAAATATTTTGGTAGCTTGAGGCCCAATTCGGTAGCTCCTGATGATTTTGCCGAGGTAATCAAGGTGACAAATTATACCGGGATGTTATGATGCTGAGATCGCCTGATTCTCTAAGTGCTACTCGACGGATTTGACCCTCTAGCTTGGAGCACGGCCTCAGAATATCTAATTGGCCGACCGTCAAGATTCTTGCAACGTTCGTTGCCGTTCGTCTGTATGGTTTTCAAATAAAAAACGAAGAGTAATGTACTACGTGTCAGCGCACCAACTACCACGATACTACCAAGCATGGCGAGTGGCACTCACGTCTTGAACTAGTTCGGTCTCATGATATATGCATCATATTTATCACAAAATAAACCATGAGAAAATATTGTAAAATCTTTGACTCATACTAGTATGTGGTTGAATTTCAGGATATGGAATTATGGTACCATTGGGAAATAATGAACCCGCTCATACCCACAACTAGTACCACTAATTTTATTCTCGATGGTGGCTTTGGCATTAAATTACCCGAGAAAGTTGATGTGCCATTAAACAAAGAAGACAAACCAAATCAGTGATTATGAACGCATGCATATTGTTAGTGAATTAACTACGTATGCAATTTTTGAGAATGTTTTCTTAATAATCTAAGGAGACAAGAGCAGAGATTATAGATGCAACATGTTTGCTGCTCATTAAGAGAGGACATATAGCAGTGCCTTGTGAAAAAACAATCACAGTCCTGTGCTGTAAAAAACGCTGACTTTACTTCTTCAGGGGGATAAAAAAAAACCTAATGGGGCCACCTGTTAGCCGTGGTTGGTAACCCGTAATGCTTAAGATCTGGAACTTGGTTGCTGAGCAGTCCGTGATATGCACACTCCACTCTGGCATTTACTTGGGCTTGGCAGGAGATTGGAGAGGCCTACTTTGATCAATGGACGAGTTACTTTAAGCCCTAGCACCAATATAATTATCCCAACGCTTTTAATTATATGTGCACCCGAAAGGTAATGGTTGAGGGTTGTAGTGTCCTTGGTATGACGTTAAACTGCATCTAATGGTAAGGCTTCAAATTCTCAATCTCTGGGGGATTAGGGGTACTCTCCATTGCCTTTACTCCCAGTTCCAGGGTTAAATAGATTTAAAAACTAGTTTTATGCTCAGCCACCTGGACCACATCCTTAAACATCAGTTGGTCCCAATAGAGGTGTCTGATCCCTGTACTGAGGTGCAGTCAGTGTATTCTACAGTCTCGGACTACAGAACTGCGATGTACTTGTCACGAGCACTGATATGTGTCCTCTGGTCATAAACAGGAAACTTCTGGCATCTGCCATCTCTGATTTTTCTGGTTAGATTTATTTTTAAAAATGAGTTTAAAAAATATGAATACACAACAACAATGAATAAAAAAAAACGTATTTGGCATAAAATAACCCAAGTTGTTGACATACCGTAAAATCCAACCAACGAACCAATCAAATAATCTAAACATTTCGCAATGGGTTAAACTTTTCTATTTTTTTAATGGAATCTATGTTTAGTGGGGTTGAATAAATTGTCCTATTTATTTTTTATTGATAGTGATCCGTTTCCAATTTTCTAAACACGCCGGAAAATTCATATTATTAAAGTCTTTAATATAATTTGAAAGAAAGAGACAAAGCAAATTGTCGCTCACCGTTTATATCATTAAAATCGTGTTCAGCTCGTAAGAATGGACGTAAGTAGGTAATTTCGCTATTGTTATACAAAACTGGAGTGTGATATTAAACTTTTAGCGACCTTATTTCAAGAATGTTCCCATTCCCAATACTTTGAATAAACAGATTGTCAGTGCTAGTGACCTTTTTTTTCAGAAAGACTATCTGGAAATGAGTGTAGAGTGTTTTCCTCAAGTCTTTATTAAATTTCGTTTCTTTTTTTAATTGAAAACAACCTCCTGTAAGTCCTACTATGGAAGAGTTATTGATTTTTATCTAAGCTTCTCTATTTATCATTTTGCTTGGGCCTACATCACTAACACTTTATATATATATATATATATATATATATATATATATATATATATATATATATAAAATAAATATATAAAGGTATCACATATCTATTTATTTGATGGCAATAGAACAGTCACAATTGGCGCACCATTCCAGTGAAAGATGAAGCGGTGACTATCCCAGGCTATAGTTATATATATATATATATATATATATATATATATATATATATATATATATATGTTGCCGACTGTATGTGTCTGTACATAGTTGTGTTTGCTGAGTGCGTAAGTTTTGTTTATATTTGTGCGATTGGATATGTCAACTTTGTAGCAGTTTTGATAAAACAATGTCTGTGATTGAAACTTGTGTCGTATTGAGTAGGAGAGAGAAAATATGAACCGAAAAAATAGACGGACCTATTGAGTCGTATTTTGTGTCTTCATTGTGTCGAGTTATGGGAGCATCCGCTCCGACTCTGTCGAGTTAGGAGCATCCACCCCGACTCTGTCGAGTTGGGGAGAACGTAAGCTCCAACTCTCTTTTTTCAGCTCTATGGGCCTTTTTATAATTTTCTTTTGTTATTGTCTACGGGATCATTAAGTTAAATTTAATATTGGAATTTTCAAATATCAGCTGTTTTCTAATGACGTAAATATCGGTTGATTTTGTACATTCCGATGGCGTATATATTTTCAATGGAATTTAAACCATTGTTTCTATTGTTGCTGAAATATTTCTAAACTAATATTTATTCGATTATCTTTTGTTTACATAATTCTAAACTTATCTTATACAATTGTAAAATTACTTGTTTCAGAAAACTTTATTATTTTAATGTATCCAATTCCAGATGCACGTAAATAGTGGCCAAAGTCCCCATAATTGATATATATATATATATAATATATATATATATATTATATATATATATATATATATATATATTTAAGGGAAACTGAAGAAAACATAAAAAGACGAGAAACCAGACGAGTGCAATTGTCTATTGGTAAAAAGAAAAGAAGCCGAATAAGATGGGATAATAAATATTGGAATGTCCTCAATACGTATTGTTAAAGCTGTTTAGAAAACCGAATCAGCGACAGAAATTAACTACTCAGTTTTCACCGAAAGGATCTTCAGGATAATTATGAGGCAGAATTATAAAACCTTAACATATATCTAGCAAACTATATTATAGATAATAATAATAATAATAATAATAATAATAATAATAATATATATATATATATATATATATATATATATAGAGAGAGAGAGAGAGAGAGAGAGATGTATGTGAATGTGTGAATGGGAGAAAGAGAAAGTGTGTGTGTGTGTGTGTGTGTGTGTGTGTGTGTGTGTGTGTGCTTTTGTGGGAGAACTTTTGTAGGTGTGTCTCTTTGTATATGTGTGAGTGTGAGTTGTGCGTGTGTTTTCGTACACAGGTTTAAGTTTAGGCGAAGTTTACATTCCTTCTGCCAAAAGAGCTTTTATGTATTTGGTTTTTGTGTGCTGTAGAAGTTAAACAGTTGTATGTATGGTTTGTATAATGTTATGGAATTGGTGGCTCATGAAGAATAATTTGAATTTGTTGTTTAATGCCCAATGGGGTCAAAATTCACCTTATCAAATTGTTCCCATTTACATATTGACAGTTCTTTTTTCAATTAAAATTTTTCATTTATTTATAATACTATATGATATAATAAACGCAAATATCTATTTCTACCTTTGAGTTCTCAATTCTTGATACCACCCACCTATATATATATATATATATATATATATATATATATATATATATATATGAAGATAGAAGTGTTGGAGTAAAATCCGACAGTATAAAGTAAGGTAAAAGGAAAAGTGGACAAAATATAATGACTCAAACAAGTAGAAGTAGGAGAAAAATATTTGGCTCCGCTTTTCGTGTAAAGCGGAACGAAATATTTATCTCCTACTTCTACATGTTTGAGTCATTACTTTTGTCCACTTTTCCTTTTACCTTACCTCATATATATATATATATATATATATATATATATATATATATATCTAGAGAGGTGTTATTGAACAACACGGATCATTTCTTTTTCATTATTTGGATTTGGATTTTTTCCAGTCTTCTGGCGATCTTTCTGATGTTAGTATTCAGTTGTAATAGGATTATTTCCATACTATATGCCCGAGCGCTTTCGACTGCTTCTTCAGTCGTCATCATGGGGTATATATATATATATATATATATATATATATATATATATATATATATAATATAATTGATGTTGATATTATGATTTCACACTCATAACTTCAAGTTTCTTGGTAGTCCAATCATCAGATGAGAAGTGGTAGAGATGTCAAAAACCAGTCGTGAAATGGTAAAAATCAAATTGTTTAGCGTTTATATGCAAGCGTTTTTCACGCGATGGGAAATGTAAAGCTAAAAATTGTTTTAAACTGTGGCTTGTTTAACGTTTATGTGACGTGGATTGTATTCACGTGATGTAATGTCATGACGTTAAATTGTATTTAAAAACCATTATAATCAAACAAACACGACTGGTTTTTGACATCTCTACCACTTCTCATCTGATGATTGGACTACCAATAAACTTGAAGTTATGAGTGTGAAATCATAATATCAACATTAATTATAAATCTGCTCATTAGCATTGAGCACCTTTCCATGCAAATACTTTTCTCATTTTTTTCATTCATATTCATTATATAATATATATATATATATATATATATATATATATATTACCAAATATTTATTAAGACCTCTCGGCTGGGACTTTAGAATATACCGACTATACCTCTGCAGAGGGGTAAGAAACCAGCCAATGGGACCCCATGTTGGCCGTGGGTGGCGACCCGTGAGGCTTAGGGATTAAACCCTGGTGGCTAAACATTCCCTGACATGCAACACTCCACATTGGCCTTACATATATATATATAAACCGTATTGGATAAAGAGAATTACCCTGCTTCTTATAAAGTCTAGGGTCTGCTTCACGTAACGAGCTAGTGGAGTTATAGTGGTGACCTGGACCTTAGATTCAACCGCTACATCATTGCTGCAAATGCAAACAAGTTATTAATACATTTGGCACTGAGAGACCTACGAATGCTATCTGAAGACCTCGTAGTTTAAAACCATTCATTTTTTCGTAATGGCTGTATATATATATATATATATATATAATATATATATATATATATATATATATATATATAAGAAATAGAGAAATAGGATAGTATTTAGGGAAGGACTTAGGGAAGGATTCTTTCGGTTAAACCCTTTTTAATAATCTCTGTCATTTTCAAGAAGACTAAAATAAGTTTTCGCATGTTCACTCGTGATCAGAATAGGATGTTGTTCTCTGGACTCGGAAGAAAGACAGAGAGAGAGAGAGAGAGCAGAGAGATCATTTGATAAAATAGGTAAATTAAGATGTAGATCTCTAGTGAATATATAATAAAATAATTTGATTATAAATCCTGGCTAATAAGCGTATCTCTTCACCTTGAACGAAATGCTATTTATAAAACATTATTTTAAAGATAAAGGCCACATTTATATCTTCAAATCTTCATTCTTTTCTCATTTACATTTAAAATTGTATTCTCTGTTTTCAAGTCATTAATTCATTATTGTTTTGTTCACCTCTTTTCATTGGAATGGAAATGATAAGAATTCATTTCTCGTAATCTAGACGCGTGTTCTCATGAGATATTTTACAAGATAGTATCCTCATGCCTCAATCACGGTGACAGTATGTATTCCCCACCTCAATGACAATTTTTAGTACTGGTTTGACCTCAGAATTTTCCTTCTCCTAGATTTGTTTGCCAAACGAAGAATAAAGATGTATATGCAAAATTGTGTGCATGTAATAGAGCGGGTAAGAATATAGAGTTACTGTCTTCCCTTAAACTAATACAAAAATAAAACTGGTTTTAAATAATAATTTTATAGATTCATATCAGATTCGTTTTATGGAATAACATGTTTAATATACTGTGAAATTCAGCAGGTGAAAGACATAAACATTGGATGAATAGCAAATTAGTTATAGCTGAAAAAATATAACATGTATTTACTGAAATGCATTAAGACCAGCAAAGTGGTGCAACCCGATCGTATATTTTATAAGATCTAGACCAGTGGCTCCAAATGTAGACGGTATCACTCCTCGGGGCAGTGGATATGAGGCGGTGAGGCAAAAAGTGACTGTTGGGGTGGTGAGGCAAAAAGAGGTGGTGGGCGATAGAGTGTCATTAGGAGCAGTTAATAAATAAGTTGTTGTTTTTTTTTATGTAAATGACAAAAGATATGTCATGAATACTAAAGTAAATGAGCACGTATATAGTTTATGCAGAGTAAAACTGATATAAGAATTATAAACGAATGCAGATTTTGTTACGTAGTCCAAAGTAAAAGTCAAAGGTCTGAACATTTGCTCGACGTCTGTACAAAAAATATACTGCGGCGCACTAGTTAACACATGCACACCTGCCAGGATAAAGAGCAGAGTCAACAAATAACTGCAAGGGTCAAAGCTAAGCTCAGATTTTTAATTTCAATCTCTTAGGACTTGTAATTTTCTGTTTAAAATTTACCTTAATGCTTTTTCTGTTTTTTGGAAAAAATGGAATTTCTCAAATGGGACCCATTTTTGAAATTCCTTTTTTTCAATTTTGATAGTAATTCGCATGTTTGTACGAGGGGTGAAAGTTATCCACTAGGAGGCTAAGGAGTACTAGCCTGAAAAAAGTTGGGTAACCATTGGTATAATGTAATATAAAGTTATGAACTAAGGTTCAATTAATCTGTAGTTAAATATGCATCCTGCAATGAGAATGGATCTTATAACAGATTACATTGCCAGTTATTATTGATCAGCAAGACACCTCTAAGTCTGGCAATAGTATTCCAACCAATTCTTTATGTTATACACTTTAGGAAGAAGATAAATCTACGTCAGCTAAGGCTGTCAATTTATTCTTGAATGTAAGCATCCAGGTCGTTTTTTTGCGCATAGTTTAAAGAAAATGGCATATTATCTACCAAAATTAGCAATTCTACATTTACACAAATATGTTCAGCTCTAATCCTCGTAAAACTCACAAATCTTCAGCACGATATTTTTCTGCTCAATAGGAAATAGCGAATATTCCACAAAGTAATCTCGATCACGTATAAAGTTGCAGGGAGCTGTTTTAAAAATCTTAAATACAAAATGTATGTTATAAATAATAGGGTAAAGGAAAACGTATGCAATTTATATAGAATGAAAGTGGCATAATAATTATTAACGAATGCATAGTTTTGTTACGTAGACCGAAATCAAAGTCAAAATCTTAACGTTTGCTTGTCGGCTGTACACAAAATATCAGTTGGCCCATCAGCTATTACATGGTGCCCAGATAAGGCAGAGAGCAAAGTAAGCATACAACAGCAAAGTTCAAAGTTCAAAGTTCAAAGTTCAGCTCAGATTTGTATCCACAGCAAGTTGATTTGAAATACGTAGGAACCGCAATATTCTGTTTAAAATATACATTGATTCTGTTTCCACTTTGGTAAAATCCGTTTGTTTTTTTTCGTTTTAACTTTTTTCTATTTTCATAGTATTTTCATCTGAAAACTGCGATAAAATCTGCTAAGAATATGCCAAAATATGTCCAAGGGCAAACCTAAAATTATATCCTTCTGCACCGAGTAAACGTTTTTAAAAGGATTAGTTTTGTTGCCAGGATGAAGCAAAATATGAATTGTGGCAAGTAACTTTTCTCGGATATTTACGAATACAGAAACTACTTGAAATTATACTGACACGAACTGATAGAATGTAGGACATGGATATTTGCAGAAAAAATGTATTTGCAGAATTAATCCAATGTTTGGACGATAGAACTGTGTCCTTCGTCCAACGGAACCCCTCAGACAACAGACGAAAAGTCTCTGAAGATTTGATAACAGTCACGTGTAATTTAACAATTCGACTGTATGGACAAGCAGAAAATGAGATTTAGCTTTGTGGATTCGTTATAAGCGGCGTTTAGTTTGAATTTATTTCTGGGATTTCTTTTTTTCAGACTGATGGAAATTGTCACGATGTCACTTGTAAGACATGTAAAATACATCCTAGGTACTTACTATAAATAAACCCTTATTATATGCTGTGTTAGTCTATGCTTAATGTTAGAATTGACGAAGCCATTGTGGGGGTTACGTTTGTTGGAGAACGAAGAATAATGTTGTTGAAATGATCCACGTTGTAAGAATCCTGGTTGTAAGAATTCTACTTAATCCAAGTCTATAGCAACCCTCCAATCAAGTGATACGTCAACTATCTCTTTTGTAGAAGATTTTTCCAGTGAGTGATTTAAAGGCATTGCAACGATCTAAAATGTTCTTGTCCCGTCACCTCATTGGCCAATTTCTACCGGAAGTTACTTGATCCTGCTTGGAAGAGTATACAAATAGAAATTACGATTTTGCTTAAATCATACACCCTAGATTTTCCAACACTTAATCATTAGATTACTGAATTATTGATTGATT
>CM042139.1:93162268-93187268 GCA_023376005.1 Doryteuthis pealeii | reverse complement strand
AATGCAAAATCGCTATGACCAGTATTCTCCCTGAAGGTTAACTCTTTGCATGTTATTAGGCGTAATATTCCTACTGTCAGGTCCAATTCACGTTTTTCCTCCTTGATTTTACTTGTTTCAATAATTCATGATCGTTGGTTTTGTTGCTTGCTTGCTTGGCTGGATTTGACTGCAAGTCAACGCTTGGTCGAAGACGTAATGTTTAATTCATTCTTGTTGGATATTCAATTTTTAAACACATTTTTAAACTATTTAAAAAATATATTTAACCCATAGTTGGAACCCTAAATGTTACTAACATTCCGGGCCAGGGTGGACCATAGAGTAAAGACGATAAACAGGTACTCAACACTCCTCAGAACTTCAGACTTTGAACATCACCCCTGGATGCAGTTTAATGTCATACCCAGGACACTAAGACCCTCAACAACAGCCATCTAGCACGTATATGATAAAAAAAACAGTTACGGTTTTGCCATTGGCAATTAACGATCCTAACTGTTGTTTCTATGTTTCATTTATTCATAACGGGTATTGTGCATTTCTCAGTTCTAAATCATTTCTATTTATCTTGACTGAGGTTTCTATTTGTATTAGAGTACCCTTATGTTCTTGGTTCTTGGTAAACATTTTGACCTTATCTATATACATAAGCCTGTTTAATTTTAGTTGTAGTTTTGGGAATACATTTCCCCGTTCATATTTATATGTTGCATATTCATGCAACGAAAGATGAACTTTCCGATCAAAAGACAAAATAGAAAGATAAAGAAACATATATGAAAAAAGGAAAACAGAACACTTCTCTTCCGGTCAAGAAATAGATAAAAGAAAACAGGAAAACGGAAGCAGAGTCTTCCGGTGAAGAAAAGGATAAAGAAATATATTTATAAAAAAGGAAAGCGGAACACTTCTCTTCCGGTCAAGAAATAGGTAAAAGAAAAATATGAAATAAAGGAAGTTGTCCGCTATCAGATCAAAAAATAAAAATGCGTAGGCATATTTAGCGGATGTAAAGACAAGATCAAAAGATAAAGATGCGTGGGCGTATTTATCGATATAAAGGCCAGAGGATTCGAGCCGAGGTCAGACCCCAGCGAGCAGCCAAGAGGACAACCTCGCCGTCCCCCGTCAGTAAACACCCCTCGGGCACTCATTGTGAACACTGCACTCTTCGCCAACCACCCGTCATTTTCATTGTGAACACTCGTCGCCACCTACTCGATCGGACATTTTCATTGTGAAGCTCTACGCCCCTCACCAACCACACACCGAAGAAAATAAAAACGGGTCCTATTTTTATATATACGTGTCTGTTGTTCATTGAAGTTCAGTCAAGCGGCTATCCAACATATATATAATTTAGTAGTATCATATCCATTATGAATATCAGCTTTACTAATGTGTTCATATCTTTCAAACAGTATTCTACAGTACTATTTTGTTTTACTTTTGTTTGTTTTTTTACATCTAGTTATTTATGCCTCCTTTATTTACTTGTTCGTAGAACCCGCTTTCATTGTTTTGGTCCAATTTTGCTTGTATTGTTGGATTCTGTGTTACTATCTGTTGTATCTATTTTCCATAACTAATATCCTTTTCCTTGTGTAGCATAATGGTCGGGCCTTACCCGGGAACACCATATGTGTGGCCTTGTGCCAGACACAGAGAAACCTTAATAGATGTAGTATGATTCTCTGATCTTACCGGGTGGTCTCAGAAGAATCGACCCGAAAAAGAAATAAAAACTAAACGAGATTTTGGTGACATGAAGGTGGGCTTTAAAGAAAATCCAGTCTTCTTGACCTTTGATCCAAACGGTCGTGAACTCACAATGACCGAATGATTAGAACGAATCGAACATTCTTTTTCTTCTAGGAAGGAATAGATTATTCGAGAAAAAGATTCTTCTAGATTGTTCTGTTGAGATAATATATAAGGAGACGCTCGCTGGCAGTTGGACAGGAGTTGGTCTGGGAGTCAGAGTTGAGTTGGAGTTAGAGCTGGAGCTGAGATTGGGAAATGAACTATTGTCGGTGAAAACGAAAAGGGCTGTCCTGAGATTTGCCAACTAGGAAAAAGTGTGTCACCAAAAGTTTACTCAAATTACTGAAACTCTAAAGACCATATGAAGACATTAAATAAGCTGACACACTCTCTCTCAAAGTTAAGAAGCCGAAGTTGAATTTATTCTAATAAACTCCTGAAAAATAAACTTGCTATTATAGTCATTATTTACTACAAAAATAATACTACGGACGGTATTATGAATGGAAACAAACACTGAACTTTCCCTGACCACTAGACACCCGTGGAGATTTAAAGTCAATTGGCCGTATATACGACTAGTGTCGAGCCCTGACAGAAAGCCCTGATTAAGTGTTTTGAAGACACGGTAAAATGCCATTGTACGGAAAGTCCCCAAAACGTTACGTATACGATTTAGTGTCTTGAAAAGGCACTACGTTACACTTGTTTTCTCTACTTGGATTGTTTGTATCTACTGTTGTTTCATTCCATTATGCCTTGTATTTTACTTTTCTTTTTATCTTTTAATCTGACGTATTTTTAAAATTTTGTATTCTCTGAATCTTTTGTTTCTTTTATCGTTTTTTTTATCGTTCTTCATCGGGATTCCTAGTTTTTCGGTGACTTCATTTGCCCCTTCGTGGATATGTTGTTGTTGTTGTTGTTGTTGTTGTTGTTGTTGTTGTTTGTCGACACTTTAGAAATTTAAAAAATTAAAAGATATTTTGTTCTTGTTATTTTTGTTTTTTGATTTTTTTTTGTTATTAACATTTGGTTGGTTGGTTATGGCATGTTAAACGTCGTGTTATTTTATGCGAAATATGCTTTTGTTTCATTCATTTAAAACACATTTTTAACACATTTTTGAAAACACGTTTTTTATCTATTTAACTCATAAATTGGACCTTAGCAGATACTACCACTCCGGTGCAGATTGGACCTTGGAGTAATTGCAATGACAGGATACTCCACACACCCCAGAATCCAGAATTAGAACTTCAATACTAGATACAGTTTAACGTCATACTAAAACCCCTGAGACCCTTAGACATCGCCTTCTAAAACATATATGATAAAAAGGGTTAGGACTAACACCGTCGGGACAAACATGAAGGTACTAGGGTTTGTCAAGACCAAGCGATTGATCAGCAGTTGCCTCTCCGACCGTTCATCTAGCCTAAGCAAGGATCAAAGAGGACTGTTGCATGTAAACGGCTGCTTAGCTACCACGATTCCCTCCTTAAGAATGTCCCTTTGGGGAAGACTTTTCCCTCTGCAGTGTGCAGTCAGCGTAATCAACAGCCCCAGCCGACAGGGAAAATTAAATTTGGTCTAGTCTCAAGGCATTAACTGGGTGATCCATTTGTATCAGAATCGCAGAGAATCTTGTAAATCTCATTATCAAAATATATTCTGCTAGTGTCATCATGGTCAAACTGCACTGTCTATAACCATTTTAATTAGTTTGATTTGTTTTAGTTTTCTTTGGTTGTTTGTATTATGTCATATCAATCTCTAGGGTAATTTAATACCAACGTCATCATTATAGAACATTAGTAGTTCTATTTATCCCATAGCTGATGGATCAGATCGTTCATACAGAATTAGTCATGATAGTAATAAGATTAAGTGTTTTCTATTAAATATATTCGAATGACAAAACTGCCCAATAATACAAACCGCTAAATTGACATTAAACATATCGACTAGCTTCAGTCTGTTTAATGATTGCACGCTTTGTAAATCAAATAATTTTAGCAAGGAGGATATCAGGTATGGATTTTTGATTTCCGTATGGTTTCACGGTACTGTTCCTTGGGTCTCAGATATATTTGAAGGATTTTTAATAACTTTTTCTTTCTTTTTTTAGTTCTTTCTTTCTTTTTGCCATTATCAGTTTTACCGAGAACATCAAAATTTACAATAGAAATATAAACAATATTCGAAGGAATGTAAAGAAGAAAAATTATATTAGTCAAAAACAATATGAATAGGAACAAAAAACTAATCTTAATAACAGAACATTGCGAAATATTACAAAAAGGCGAAAACAATGATATGTGATGAACAAAAACAAAATTATCTAAACCCTACATATACAGTTTATAATAAATAATAATAATAATAATAATAATAATAATAATAATAATAATAATAATAATAATAATAATACATTTATTTTTTAAATTTCTCTAAGGAAGCCATATAGTTATCTTCGCCAAAATAATCAAAAAAATCCTGATGTTCTGATACGTTTGAGTGTCTAAAAAGATAAATTTTTGAGTTATTATTTATTCACTAGAGCATAAAAAGATCTGTATTGAAAAACATTTCGAAGCTCCATATAGAAATGCTGTAAAATCGGTTCCATGCAATTTGGAAATGAACAAAGCTTCCAGGTCTTAAGAAGAGCACTTTTGCGTTTTCAGCATGCAAAGAAAATAGACAGATGGGAAAGAATGTATATAAAAGGACAAATGTTCAGAATTTTTTAACAAATTGTGCGCACAAACACAGCCATATATATATATATATATATATATATATATATATATATGTGTGTGTGTGTGTGTGTGTGTGTGTGTGTGTGTGTGTGTGTGTCCTTACACTTTTTGTGTAACCCTACACTTTTGCCAAAACACAGTTAACATCAGGAATATACATTATTTCTCAGTATTACACTCCTTATTAAAGCACACTATGCTTTGTCGAATATCAATGATATAAAGTTAATATTACTTACCATGGTGTGACAATTAAATTATTACATGAATATTACACAGTTATACAAGTTTTCACCAGCCATACACAGAGTTATTACACGACTATCACATCATTGAATTAGGTGACATCTAATATATTTGTTGGTCACCACCTTTTCGTACATATATGCATGGGTTGGGAGTTGTCATAAGAGCAATACGGTCGGAACAATCATATAAATGCTAGGGATTGACGTGACCAGCCGATTAAAGGCGGCTTCTCCCACTACCCTTCTAGCCCTAGTAAGTATCAAATTGGATTGTTGCATGTAATGCACTGCTCAGACCCAAAGATGCCAGATGTGGAATAAGACACCAGCAGTAGAATATTATATTAACTAAATCAGGGATGCGTGAACTTCAGCCTGCAAGCCACGTGCGGCACACGATTATTTTCTTAATAGCCCATCTACGTTTTCACATTTTTATTTTACCAAACAGAAAAATATAAAATTTTTCCTATTTTTATGGAGATACTTACGTATATGGTCAACTGTAATAAATATAGCTGAGCTACCTGCACCGTATTACGGTCAAGTCACGCTGGAAACAGCGATTCCCGCTAGATGATCGAAGTTAAGAAGCGGTGATCTTGTTCAGTACTCAGTTGGGTGACTCAAAATGGTTCGATATGCAGTAAAGCAAAACAACCAACCAAGCAACCTTCAACGTAAAATTACATTGATTCTTTTAGTCGTGCCTGATAAGGAATCGTGCACCATGTAACCAGCATCTCAAAACAGGTTCCCCATGTCTGATATAAACAAATAGTGCCTGTTATTATGTATTACAAAGTTTACTATTATCCTTGAAACAATCTTAGACTTTATATAATGTAGCGCGAGGTGTAACGTTTACCTTCGTAGGAAATGGACACTGCGAGAAGGGCTCAAATACTAGACATTTTCACATTGCCTTCTTGGGAAAGGTATATATCCAACTATTATTTCTCCAACTATGGAGGCAGACTGGGCGTTTAACCTTGTTTAGGCAACAGTAGACAAAAATTCTGAATTCAAACTTGTTGAACTACGCGTAAGAAATTGACCATTTGCTACATCCTGCACGTGCGGAGTTGTTCGGAAATATGCATATAAGGTGACACAAACGTCAATTTCAATAGTAAAAGATGAACTCTTTGATTTCTTTGCGTTGTTTGTAAAAAGCAAGTGACTTTTCAATAGCAAGTCAACTTTGCGCCACGCTGTAATTACTTGCAAATAAATGACTTGCTATCACAAAACTTCAGTGAAGTTCAAACATTAATGTCTTGTTTGAAAAAAACTTGCAAGGTCAAAACTAATGATAATAAATGATCAGTTAATATATATATATATATATATATATATATATATATATATATATATATGTATGTATATATATATATTCATATATATATATATATATATATATATATATATATATATATATATATATATATATGGGTGGGGAAGTAATCGGAATGAATTCGATAGTATGTGGAAATGTAATAAATAAAAGGGGAAGATAATAAATGTCAGAATTTATTGATATTTAAAAAATATCAAAATATTGGCGCTTAACGATTCGCTTAATATGTACATATCAAATGTATAAACTGAAATTAAATATTTATCAAATATATATATATCACCAGTCTTCCTCAGAACAAAAACAAATATCGACTGTTAATGTTAGTTTTTATTTAGCCACCTACACAGTTCAACTCAGTGCTTTCTCCATCGGCTAAATAAATTAACCAGAAAAAAATGCCTAAAAACAGAAATAAAGAAATGAATCAATAAATAGTAAGTAGCAAGCAGTCACAAACAAGTCATTCCCTTTACGATAATTTACTCTGCTATAAGGCCAGAAGCATAGAGTTTTTCGTTTGTCGCTGATTAACTTTGCTTCTGCAGTGGTTAATTTGTAAAACTCTGTGACGTTGTCTCTCAGAATATGTTTAAACAGTTTGTTTTCATTTTTCCTTGTGAGGAGACTACTTTTTTCGCTGCAGGTATTATATATATTTATATACATACATACATACATACATATATATATATATATATATATATATATATATATATATATATATATATATGTAATTGGTAATTTGCTTGAAGCATTGTTGAGTATGTTATAAAATAATAAAATTCGAAGGCAATACAATGCGTAAAAAATAAAGACAAAAAGATGTTTATAAAACATCTTTTTGTCTTTATTTTTTACGCATTGTATTGCCTTCGAATTTTATTATTTTATATATATATATATGTATGCATGTATGTATGTATGTATGTGTGTGTGTGTGTGTGTGTGTGTGTGTGTGTGTGTGTGTTTGCAATCTGAACCACATGATAAATCCACATGATAAATGAAAACAAATTGATAATCCTTATGTATGGCGAGACCGATTTCAGACAAAACGCGTCAAAAATCGGACGAAAAATTGCACAAATGAGTGTTTTTATCTAACCATAATTTGTACGTAAAATAAGTCCATTAGTCCATATGAGATAAGAAAATAGTTTTTAAGCGTAAATAAATGTGAGCAAAAACAAAGATTACAGAATTTTATGAAAACAGATAAAATACATTTCTTTAGGGTGAGAATATAATATAAATAGAAACTTGTAGTTGGAGAACAAAAATCACAGAAAACTTAAAAAAGACTGAAATGCCTCATCATTCCAGCCTTGTGCAAATTACTTGAAATCAAAACGAATAATACCGTTATTATTATAATATTCGTGAACTCTCTGTAACGTGAATAAGTTTGTTCGAGCAGCCTTACTATTTTCGTACGTTCCTTGGAGTAACGCCAATTGCCGACAATGATCGTAGGGACATTCACACACACACACACACACACACACACACACACACACACACACACACACACACCATATATATATATATATATATATATATATATATATATATATATATATATATATATATATATAAGGAGAGATTTTGGTATGTACGTGTCGACGTATAACTCCAAAACGGGAGGTCACTCAGATTCAAAATCTTGCCTACACATTGATATCGTTCTAACTAAGTAACACTCTAAATTTGGTTATTGATTTTTACTGATTAAGGGATATAATTAATTAATCAAACAAAAATCAAACAATTTTTCGAAAGCTATAGCATAGCTGCTGCTGCTGCTTGGTGTATCAGCAGAAGCTTTCCTGATGATTTTTTTCATCTATTCGAAGAAAAAGAAGAAAGAAAGAAAGAATATCAGCCTTCCAGTCATTGAATTTATGACTAAATTTTAACGTAAAATAAAATTTGTTTTGTTTTGTCCAAATACGAAGAATTTAATTTTCCGATTCTCAGCTTCTTTTTATCGTTAAGAACTGGATTTGTCATGTACAAAAAATTCAAAGAAATAAATTGCAATGTATTTCTAACTAATCAAGCAATTAAAAACTGAATTTAAAATTGTCCCCAAATACTATTATCATTTTCAAACTGGAGTTTCAGTGAAACTTTTCGTAGAAAAGTTATATTTACAATAATTACAATAACAATATATTATATTACAATAATTAGAATAACAATATATTATATTTACAACAATCTTCAAAATCTTTGGACCATTCAAAAGAAGAAACATAAAAAAAAAACCTGATCATTTTTAAAATTCAGCTTACGGAAATAATGAAAATTATGAACGAAAACAATGTTTACATTTTCGTACCATTAAATCAACTGAAATTTAAAAATGAAAGGCTGAACTTGCACAACCTTCGGAAAATTTAAACGGAAAATTTTGTTGGTGGTCCCCAATGAAAGTTTAACTACAGTCTATGAATTAAGTTTTTGCGAATTGGGTTACGGTTTTAGGGGATTAAGGTTGTTTTTAATTACGTATTGCTTAAAAAAATAAACAACAAAAAACAAATTACTATACATTTAATTAACCATTGAAATTAATTATTGAACCAATTATTGAGACAGTTATTTGTGTTAGTATTGCAATGTATAATTTCACTTAAAATTAGATTTAAAAAATATTTTTCAGCATTAAATGTATAGTAATTTGGTTTTTTTTATTGTTTTCTTTTTTTTTAAAGAAATATGTAATTAAAAACAACCATAATCCCCTAGACCGTAATCTAATTCGCAAAACATTCATTCATAGACTGTAGTTAAAATCTCATGGGACCAACAAACTTTCCGTTTTAATTTTCCGACCGTTGTGCAAGTTCAGACAAATGAAATATTAATGCTAATATTATGACTGGTGTTCCTAAAAAATATTTTCGTCCGGTCATGGACCGGGCAATTATGCTAGTATATATATATATATATATATATATATATATATATATATATATATATATGTGTGTGTGTGTGTGTGTGTGTGTGTGTGTGTGTGTGTGTGTGTGTGTGATATACTCTCAAGATTAAAGTGTGTGGGCGTGATGAAAATCTGATGCAATCACGGATGACGCAATATTTTTCAAGGCCAAGCAAATTTTATCATACAACCCGAAAATAGATTCATATTGCTGCTTACCACTGCAAATGACCTAATCTGAGGAAAATCGAAATCGTTTATACGATGTCACTCCAGTGGGCATAAATGGTGAAAGAAATGAAAATAAAGCGGTTATTTCAATTAATTTGCACAAAATGGTGTATGGTAAAGCAAAGCCACTTTCATGTTTCCTTCTCCTTTTACTTTTCTCTACAGTTAGGATTTCTTAATAGTTTCTCAAGATCGGGTGGTGGGTCTTAGAATATGCAGACTATTTAATGAAGAGGGATAAGACCCTCACCCCAAAAAAGCGCCCTGCTTATGCCTCTAAACTGCATCTAGTTAAGGAATTTCGGGAGAGTAGAGTGCTCTTTCATTTTCATTACTCCCATGTCCACTCTGCGGTAGAGTAGTAGAGCTTGTATACCGTCCGACTGACAAAAATATGTATATAAGAATGAAGACAGTTTAGTAATCAAGTTGACATGTTTCACTCCTAGTCTTACTTCATGTTAATGAACATGAATGTATTACCAAGAATGGCCGTTTAAAAAATTATCATTTTGTGTGTGTGTGTGTGTGTGTGTGTGTGTGTGTATGTAGGTTGTTTTCTATTCCATCGTCTTTGAAGAGTTCATCTTATCAAATTTTTATTTCACTACTTACCTGTTCGTATATTTCCAGAAACTCTGAGAACAATCACATTTCATTATGGATAAATTAGGCTAGCGATACGAGTTGACGTCAGATTCTCGACGTCAGATTCTCGATAGAGATAAGAGGAATTCTGCGATTCTGACAAGACAAAGACACTAAATTAACAGAAAATAATCAAGCGCTTTCATCCTGGTGATGAGTCTAGACATGTCAAGGAGTTCATACTAGCCAGCATTCCTGAAGAAGCTACATCTGTAAACAAACTAGGTGTTTGTTTAGAATACAATAATACACAGGCTCTTTAGACTTGGTTTGATTTGATTTATTTATTAATGATATATGAACACTTTTTTTTTATGTTTAATGACGAATAAAGTCATTCTGATTTAAACAGAACTTGAGCTGATTACATTAACTACTGTTGCCTAAGTGTTCACCGTATTTAGTATTAAAGAGACTCATCGCTGCTTAACTTTGCTAGTCCAGCTCTCGATGGTATTTTCAGCGGGACTTGGCCGTAATATAATCCTTGATTACGCAACACATCTTGCAGAAGAAAAATTATGAATACAAACCTGTTGTAAACCGATTAAAGTGGCCTTGTGTTGCATCCTACCCATGAAATAGAGGTTGAGTAAATACAAACATTCAGGACTCGAGTACTGGGAAAATCTAGATTCTCTTGGTCTCAAGGGAGAACCATTAGACGCCACGTGTGCAAAAACTCATCAAGTGAAATTAAAAGCAATACTTTTTACCATCGTTGTTATTATTCTCGTAGAATGAACCAGGAAAGTATTACTAAAGATAAAAAATATTAACATTATCATTTAGTGAAGGGGAAGAATGCTATGAAATATATTGTGATGAGAATGATTCATTTTACCAGCAATAACATCCTTAATTCAATAATTCGCAATTCTAATTTGATTACTTGTCTTTTGGCGTTTTTTTCCCTCAAATATATTTTCTCATTTATTTTCTTATTCGTTTTGGTCAATAATTGCCAATAGGCAACAAAATGTTGGACTGACAGAAATCCTACATCAAATGGTACTTTATATGGTTTGTCTGCCATCAATCACTTTTGTTTTGTTGACGTCAATCAAGTTCAGACTAGAATGGGAGTGAAATGAGAGAGAAAAAAAGTGACGAAGAGTTGTACAAGAGGGAGCGACACAATGATACATTATCAGACATATGCGTCTAAACTCATCGTGTACACTTTACACTAACTCTCTAAATGCAATCTCTTTTCTCGCATTTTATTTCCCTTTTCCTCTCTTTTCCACGCTGCATTTTTTTAAAGCTCTGTCTCTCTTTGTTTATTAGTTATTTTCTTTGATTATTTTTTATTCCTCTTCTACTTTTTTTGCGGCTAGGAGACACTATTGTTTGTTCTTATTTGCACTTTTGATGAAAGAGATGTTTAAAAAATGTTTTTTATCTAATTGTAGATTAGTATCTTTTTTTAAAATCTGTTTCTTTGTTCTTGTTGCACACGATTATCTACCTCCTCTCCAGACCATAAAAGAATGGTTGCGTCTATCTTATAAATTAGATGTCGGACAGAAAAGTGGGGATTTAGGATGTATGTGAATTCCTGATCGAATAGAGATACAATTACCAAGTATTTGACATTGTTTCTTATTCACTATTATTACATAACAGTTAAAACCCACGACACAAAAGTTCTTTACCAGTTCCAATTTCAAAATGGTGTTTATACTCTCTCTTTTACACACACACATGTATATATACATATATATATACACAGAAAATACATACACATGCACATACACACGCACACACATACATACACACACACCCATATATTTATATATATATATATATATATATATAATATATATATATATATATCACCTATATTGACCATTGTTTATTTATAAATAAGTAGCCGTCTATATCATCAATATATGCATATATAAATATACATATAAGTACATATTTATATATGCATATATATAAAACATATATATATAAACAGACCCATACACACACAAACACACACACATATATTTATATATATAAAAGTAATTGGTAATTTGCTTGAAGCATTGTTAAGTTTGTTATAATGTTTTAATTTGAAAGCAATTACAATGCAAGTAAAAAATAAAAACAAAAAGATGTTATTTTCTGTCTTATCGATTTCAAAGTAAAACTTTATCTTCAGAGACGATTTTCGGAAATGGACGCGTTTTTTTTTTGTCGTTATTTTTTTTTTATGTTATAAACACGCGTCTCGTGGTGTTCTTTTTTTTTTAAACGTCACGCGCAAAACCGTGATGTGATGGACATAGCCGTTCATTCCATTTCAATTTTATTTTATTTTTTTATTATTTTCATCTATTTATATATTTATGTAATATTCATTTGATATATGTATAATGAAATGTACATACTATGTACTATATACTGTGAGGAACGTGTATTTAATTAATTATGTATTCAGTGTTTAGCTCTAATCCATTGTTTATACTAGGACCTAATTTGGCTATTAATAAACTTTCTCTAATTCTGAGATTACCAATGTTTCGTATTACTGTCTCTATCTTAACGGAAAAACTATTGTCTTTATTTTTGCATTTGATTAAATGTTTGTGGAATGAGGATGCACATGTGGATATGTTCTTTGATTCTAATGTGGAGGGGTCTAATTGTACTTCCTATATAGAAATTAAGGTATTTGGAGCAAGTTAAACGGTAAACTGTATAGGTTTTGTGACATAGGTTAGGGTCTTTTATTGGGCAGTTGGCTAGTGTGCATGTTGTAATATCATTCTTATGTTTTTTTGTTAGATGCTGGCGTAGTGAGGGTCCAGAGTGTGCTAGTTGGATATCTAGTCCCTCTTTATGAATAGCCTTGCGTATTTCATTTGGGATTGTTTCGCTGAAATGTGGTAGTTTCAGGAAACAGGTGTTAGAGTGTGTATGTAGTGCCCGTGTTTTTTTATTATTTAAATGGCGTATGAATGAAGTTGGGTAGCCATTGTTTTTTAGGGTGTTCATAAATTGTGCTGTGTGTGTGATTCTGTCTGTTTCTTCACTACATCTATTGTGTATTCTGTTAATTTCATTTGTAATGTAACTTCTCTTGGAACTGAGTGGAAGTGCTGACTTGAAGTGTACGAAGAGATCCTTAGTGGTGTTTTTTTTTTTATAGAAGCTAGTGTAAATTTTGCCTGCGGGTGATATTTTTATTCTAAAGTCTAGGAGTGCTAGGGAACTAGTGTTATCTGGATGTTCTATTTGGAATTGAATGTGGTTATCTATACTATGGAATTTCTCGGCTATGTCATTGGCTTCTTCTTTGGATGTTGTCAACATAAGTATATCGTCAATATACCTGGTGAAGAAAATGCATGATCGGCAGATGGTTAGTGCTCGTTGTTCTAATTTATCCATGTACGAAATCGCCAGTATGGCTGAGATACTGGATCCCATGGGTAATCCTGACATCTGTTTGTATCTATGTCCATTATACGTGAAGTAAGTATTGTCTACTATGATGGATAGTAGTTGGTGTATATCTGCTGCAGTTAAATTGTGACAGTAGAAGTTTTGAGAGATGATATGTTCTGATATGAGATCAACCGTGGGGTGTGCATGTACTGTGGTGTACAGGGAGACCACATCTAAACTGAACGCGTAATTATTTTGTTTAAGTACTCCAGTATTTAATTGCTGTAGTCTATGGATGACTTCATCGGAGTTTTGTTTTCTATTCCATCGTCTTTGAAGAGTTCATCTTATCAAATTTTTATTTCACTACTTACCTGTTCGTATATTTCCAGAAACTCTGAGAACAATCACATTTCATTATGGATAAATTAGGCTAGCGATACGAGTTGACGTCAGATTCTCGACGTCAGATTCTCGATAGAGATAAGAGGAATAAACTTGCGATTCTGACAAAAAAAAATGCGTCCATTTCCGAAAATCGTCTCTGAAGATAAAGTTTTACTTTGAAATCGATAAGACAGAAAATAACATCTTTTTGTTTTTATTTTTTACTTGCATTGTAATTGCTTTCAAATTAATACATTATAATTTATATATATATATATATATATATATATATATATATATATATATATATATATATATAACCTATATTGACCACTGTTTATTTATAAATAAGTAGCAGTCTATATCATCAATATATGTATATATAAATATATATATATATACAAATACATATTTATATATGCATATATATACACACAGACAGACAGACAGACAAACATATATATATATATATATATATATATATATATATATATATATATATATATGGTATTATACAAGAATCAGGGAAAAACTTAAACATATTCATTATTGCCAATAATTTCTGTGGAACTCCAATGGCTTAGGCACTGGTAGTAATTATTTTCCTTGGTGTTTGTTGTTAAAGTTCTTAGAATTCCCTTAGTCATTTGCTAATAGCTATAAACATCTGTCTGATTTTCAGGGAATCAAAATTGTCGCAAATAACGATTTTCGAATGTTACCATTAATGAAAATGAGTCATTTAAGATATTGATTAATTTTTGGCCAAAATTATCACGTAATATTTGTCAATCACTTATTGAAAGCAGAACTAGATGCTGTCAGACATTAATTGAGGCCAATTATACACTAGCAAATTTCAAGTAGGCATAAATTGTCTGAACTTATGACAAGTGTCATAAATTGACTCAATACATTTTTGACAGTAGTGTTTATTCGCCTAATACTATATATATATATATATATATATATATATATATATGTGTGTGTGTGTGTGTGTGTGTGTGTGTGTGTGTGTGTATAGAGAGAGAGAAAGAGAGAGAGAAAGAAGGAGAGAGAGTGTGTGAGAGAGTGAGAGAGAGAGAAAGAGACAGGGATAGAGTCCACGGGCTGCACTTTTTATGCAAGCATTTTTCTTATTTGCAATCGTTATTTGCGTCGTTATATATATATATATATATATATATATATATATATATATATATATATTATATATATATATATATCCAGCCTCAATTCACCAACCACCTATTTAAAAGAAAAATCCTATTAAACAGTTGTTTTTCACCTGAACACTGCCAAATCTGGAACGGTCTTTTATCATTCATTGTGTTTTTCTTTTATTCTAAATCAAATGAATAAATAAATAAGTAAATAAACTAAAGCAAAAAAAAAGCTTTTTGTTGGCTTGACTACATACATTTTGGTCCATTTTATGTTCTATTGAGTTATTTGTTCACTAAGAAAAAAAACTCATAATTAACTTATCTACTTCTCTCATGTTTTGCATCTGTCAAAAATAAAATCCCCACCTTCTCTGTGATATTTACTTGCGGAAATGAAGGCAAACCACCTATTTACAAACCAATGGCGTAGCTAGAGGGAGGAAGCTGGCGGTTTCATCTTCTTCTGAGTACCTCCCTGCAGAGTTCAACGTTTGCACCATTGTTTTAGCTATTTTATTCTCTTGTGCGATAGAACACGCGTATTTTTATTGTTATTTTTGTACTCTATACCATCACCTCCGAGGTCTCTTATGGATCTTCATTCTATTAACTTTTTGGTATTTTCAATATTTTTGGTATGTTCTGTCTTCTATTAGATGCTTTCGATGTTGACAAACAAATACCGTGTTCACTAATATTCTAAGATACCGTTCCGATTTATCTCTTTCAGTACCCAAATCGCAATCACAATTATTAAACATTCTAATGATAATGATTGCAAAGATGAGTAACTAGTAATAGTTTCATGATCAAACAAAAACAAAAGAAAGACTCTTAAAAATTTGAAAAGGAGGTGTCCTATTTACCATTCAAAAACACTGGATACCAACCACTACCCATCATAGATGTTATATAAATCAAAACAGAACTTGAGTGCATTTAATAGCATGTCAATCCGTCTAGTGCTATTTTATGCCTTCAAGCTGGAGAATGGCATTTTGAAAGTTTATATTTAATTTCATTGTATAATCGTTCATTAAGATGTTTCTATTTTTTTTGCGCACCGTGCAAATTGAATGCACTTCCTTTTTAATATATATATATATATATATATATATATATATATATATATATATATATATATATATATATATTCGAGGGTGAGTCAAAAATTAATGTCATTTTGTTTAGGACAGGTATAATTACCAAAAACAGGAACATGTATCATGTATCAGAATGAAGGTCCTCTGTGAATCACATCCATACTTGTCCACATAGTCACCGTTTCTTTCAATAACAATGATCCACCTTCGAAAGAGAGCATTATCGCTGCGTAAAATTCAGATGACTGTACTTTGAGCCACCTCCTTTCTACAGATTTCACTTCCTCGTCACTAGAATAATGTTTGCCTCACTTCGGCCTCATGAAAGAGGGTTTGAGAGCAAACATTACGTTATCACGTGTCTCTCTGTTTCTTTTTACTCATACTAAGTTTTTTGTCATTGCTTCATCTCGCTGTTGTCTTAGCTGTTGTTTTTGAGCCCCCATTCCAACGTTACAATCTGTTCGCATATGCCTAGGATATTTTTATTGAATATTTGCTATTTCCTTTCGAGCAGAAGAATATCGTACTGGCATTTTGTGTGTTTTACGAGGATCAGCGCTGAGAATATTTGTGTAAATGTAGAATTGCTAATTTTGGTAGAAAATATTCCATCTGCCTTAAACTACGTGCAAAAGATGACAGGGATGTTTGCATTCGAGAATAAATTGACAGCCTTATTGACGTAGTGTTATCTTCTTCCTAAATTGGATAACATGAAGAATCGGTTGAAATACTATTGCCAGACTTGTAGGCGTTTTGCTGTTGAATAATAACTGATAATGTAATCTGTTGTAAGTTTCTTGCTCCCTGCAGGACGCGTATTTATTACCAGATTCATTGAACCTTATTTTGTAACTTTTTATCACTTTATAGCAGTTGTTCCCCAACTTTTTCAAGCTAGCGCGCCCTTGGCTTCCTAGTGGTTTTCTTGCGCCTCTCATGTACACATGCGAACAATTATGAAAATGGAAAAAGTGGAATTTCTCAAATTGGAAAACGAAAAAACAAACGGAATTTACCAAAATCTGGATAAGGAATCAATATAAATTTAAACAGAAGATTAGAAGGCCAACAAGATTAAAATTAACGTGCAGTGCTTACAAATTTGGACCCTTGCTGATGTCTGCTGACTCTGCTCTCTATCCTTACTGGGCGGTCTTTAGTAAATGGTGCGCCACTGTACGAGCTATCCAAAGACATCAATCTAATGTTCAGACTTTTGACTCTGATTCGGGACTAAATAACAAATTTATGCATTCGTTTATAACTCTTATGTCGGTTTTATTCTGTATAAACTGCATACGGGTTCCTTTATTTTAGTATTTATGACACATATTTTGTTGTTCAGATTTTGTGAAAAACGTTTTATTTGTTAACTGCTACTAATGTCATCCTATCATCCTCCATAGTCCCTTTTCCCCACAGCCCCTAATATTTACACGGCCCGCTTTGGGGACCATTGCATTACAGAGGTAGTGAGTAAGTCTTGAAAACATTACGGTTCTAATGGGTCCGTTTCCTTACTCACCTAACACTTAGAGTGATAAGGCACTTGGCATGCTAATTTACTAGATACTGTATTTCTCGAGGGGCATTTAACACTGTAGTTATCGTCGTAGTAAACATAATCAGTGGCCTGATTTCAAACCATGGACGATGTTATTTGCTTTTCTGTTTAAGATGATACTATTGGGAAAGGCATGGAGGCATCTGTTCTCTCGTATTTATCGCTAAATAGTAGGGCAGACTCGGCTTTTTTTAACTTTGGTTACGCTATGAGTCTAGTAGAAAAACTTTGAATTCAAACTAGATTGACCTTGTGTCACATCCTGCTCTAGAAGAGGCTTTGGGTAAATACATATCTAAACTTATTTCAAGCAACGTTTACTAAATTTCTAAAGGATTTATTCATTTGATATTTGCTTGGTCTTTGATTTTTACATTGTAAGTTATAAATGCAAATGCTGTTTATCAATGCAAACAATAGTATGATGTCAATATATGGCCTGTATCAGATATAAGGCCCATAAATATGTACACCGCTCAATTATTGGATGAAATTATTATTACGATTTCTTAAATATATTTAGTTATTTTCTTCTAAATATGTTAAGACAAAATCGACTTCGGCATAAAATAATCTCAGGGATGACATGCTGTAAAATCCAATCAACCAGTCTTTTAGTGTCCCATCTAGGGATAATATATATCATATGAGATTGAAAATGAGTTTGAAAAATGTGTTTAAAACATGAAAACCTTACAGGAATAAATAAAGGAAAAAGGTCTTCGACATAAAATAACCCAAAGTAAAATCCAACCAACCAACCAGCCTTTTAGGTTCCCATCTATGTGTTCAATAGATGAAAAACGAGTGAGAAAAATGAGTGAGAAAAATGAATACCTAAGAAAAGGAATGAAACAAAAATGTCTTCGGCATAAATTAACCCAATTTACATGCCATAAATCCAACCAACCAACTTCTAATTACATTTTTGTATTATTTTTAGTGGAATATTATCTATACATATATATTGTGGGCAGTTGTGTGTATGTGTATGTCCGGAGGAGACTTCGAAAATAAAACAATTAAAGACAAACAATATATACATATTAAATATCACCAGGGCTTGGGTTTTGAGCAAAAATAAGGAAGATTTTATTTATATTCGTGAAAATAATTAAAAAATAAAATTTTAATTATTAAAGCATAGAATTTTTGGCATTTAGTATTTTAAATAGGAGAAATAATTTTTTTCTTTTCAGATTGTCTTTTTTACATATGGATTTTAATGGGGCATCCTGTGAGGATCCATTTCGCAATTCAACAATAATGGATCTGTGAGACTACCTTTTTTATCCCTCTCCCTCTACCCAGGTGACGCCGAGTAGCCGATTCTAGTACAATATAAAGCAATGTTATTAGGATGATTTATTTCGAAACTCAACTGCATTGGGAACAAAAATATGAATATGTATATTGTCGTCATCTTGTTTCGTATCATGTTTCTATTCTTTATCAATGTCAACTTCTATCGTGTTCCTGTTCTTTTCATCGTTCGTTTGGTTGTCTCTAGACATTTACAAATTTGCTAGTTTCTTATTTTAAAATGTTACCTAAATATTATTGAATTTGATTAAGCCGACCGTCCCTACAAACCTCAAAAAAACCTCTCTATGAATGGTCACACAATATGTGAAGTGTTAATCCTCTAACACATATGTGTATGGAATGTATTTATTTTTATTTTTTATTTATTTATCTATTCATTTATTTTAGCTGGACTTAGGATCTACTGTTGATCAGACATTCTTATTTTTTGTTTCTTTATTAGCCACCTACCATAAGGTAAAATATGTAAAAATCTAATAGACGTATAACACAATTTATGCAATTTTAATTATGGGTTTTGATGCCAGCTTGTTTTTGTAATGAGAGATATCTAATTATATCTGTTTTGATTCTGTAATATTCCCCTTGAAATAGTAAAAAAAAATATTGTTAGGGATGTACTTATTTATTGGAGTTGTTTTATTTAAGCAATCTACAATATTTGATTTAGATTGATTAGCGCATGAATAAATTTAAATTCCTTATTTTCAGCGTCATGGATTATGCATATTCTATTTATGGCAGCCTTCAGCAAACCTTTGACTTGATATCAAATTAAAGCCGAATTATAAGTATTATATTATGATTAACTCCAAATAAATGAACACATGAAAAGAGGTGTACTATAAGTAGCTTTTAATATCTTTCTAGGTAGCTTATAATGATCAGGATCAGTTTAGACAATACATAAGTATCATTAAATTAAAGATTGAATTTGACATTCCTTTATCTTATACGTTAGAGTAATTAATCGTATTATGCTCACAAAAACCTTGGCTGCATTATAGAAACACACATTTCAAAACGAAGAACCGTAGTCATTTTTATTAAAAGAATATTTGGGGAATACATAGTTATGTGCATTACTCTCTATCTATCCCTCTGGCTCATTATATATATATATATATATATATATATATATATATATATATATATATATATATATATATATATATATATATATATATATATAAGAACTTGAATAAGTAAAGTTATTGTATAAAAGAGAAGAAAAGGGAGAAGAAAATAGATTAACAAAAATGGTGGGTCTAAGACAGCAGGCTGCATGGACAAAATGGGATTCTATACTTCAAGGAAACATCAAATGATATCTTACTACCGCGCGTAGCTTAAATTCTTAATTAGTTCCGTATACGATACTCCCCCCCTTGCAAAACTACACATATGGAGCAAAACAAATTCAGCACTATGCCCATTATGCTAGCGCACAGGAACTACAAAACATATCCTGAGTAGCTGTCCAATACCACTTGAAGAAGGATGGTACAGATAGCGACACGACCAGATTTTAAATATTATCGCTGATATAGTCTGTACAGTCATCCGTACAAATATAATTCAATCCAGGGAAGATTGATATACATACCCTCAATGCTGGCATGAATATAATAAGAGGGGAAAAGCTAAACCAAATATGCTGTCAACCGTAATGGACTGGTAATTAAAAGACGACTTAGTACCCAGCTTAACATTTCCAGACATTATAGTGAAAACAACATTGCGCTCAGACTTAATTTTCTCAAACACATTTTAAAAAAAAACATTGGGATGGGAGAATTTACTGTACCATCGAAGGAACGAATGGGCAAAGCAAAGAAAAAAACAATATTTAATAAGATAAACCACTGGCGCAATGTCGAACCAATAACTGGAAGGCATCGTGCCTACCAAGAGAAATGGGCTCGGAAGGATTCACAACAGAATTTACAAAGTAAATGTCTATCTGACGTCAGTCTGGTTGGGGCTCCAAAAGGAAAAGCGATTAAAACAATCATTGATACTACCGAGAGAACTGAGAATGAGATATTATTAAAAAGAAGTAGTACAAGGGGGAAACAGAAGAATCTCCCGAAAAACAACACTCATTTTTCCATTTAGGGATTTTAAAAAATGAGATTTCAATTAATCTGAACAGAGGAGAAAAACGTTTAATTTTTTTTATTGCAATTCAGAAAATATTGTGAAGCTCATTTAAGTTGCAATAATATATTTACAATTTAAGAAGTGTTTTATTATTCTAATATTGTATCAGTATTTTCTTTTTGTAAATAATTGTCTTCAGGTTTTAGCATCCCCTATTTTCTTCCCTCCTTCAAGAAGAAAGATGTAGAGAAAAAAAAAGAAGCAAATTAAAAGGAAAAAATCTTATAATCTTTAAAAAGAGATGCTCATTTTTAAACATCTTCTTTGAAAAAATTGCGTTTTGCCATGCGCCTCTATCCACAAAAAAAATATCGTAATAAGCAAATTTGAATACCTCGTCAGCCGATATATTCCACATAACCTATATCTGTTTGAACTCAGTGAAAAAATGCATATTTCTTTTTAAAAACTTTTTGCATCTATACGCATTTATTTTTTGTAAATACATAAACCAGCTATATTTTATCGATTCGGTTTTTTTATTTCGTTGCATACAACACTTTTCTTCAAATTTCTACTGATAATGTACCCTTCACATCTTTAATAATATTTTAGCTTATTCTTTCGAAATTCAATATGTATAAAAGAAATAGTGTATATATATATGTATATATATATATATATATATATATATATATATATATATATATATATGTGTGTGTGTGTGTGTGTGTTATATATATATATATATATATATATATATATATATATATATATATATATATATAGAGAGAGAGAGAGAGAGAGAGAGAGAGGGGGAGTTTTTTTCTTAAGCCTAATATAAAGATGCTTATTTTTATAATTGTTAACAGAGTTATTTTAATCCGATTATATCTAGGAATCCATTTCGTTTTATAGATATACACATCGCTTAAACATTCTGAAATATTCATTAGATCTTAATTTTTTATGTGATAACATTCTTTCTTTAACAAAGTATACATGTTTTTCAGCCATGTGCACTTCGTAAGTTTTGGGTACATAAAACCAAAACAACTTTCAACCTTAAGAATATTTTGTTTCTTTTCAAAGGAAAATGTTTGTATTGTTTGAATTTCAAAGAAAACTTCTTAATTCTGCTAAAATTATTATGCTCACATATTCCTGAATTAAAAATACATTTTTTCTTTTGTATTTTTTAAAATCTTAATATGAGAATAATATATATGTATATATATATATATATATATATATATATATATATAATATATATCTTATTATAATGGAGATTGTGTGTTTTTCTGTCTGTAACCGAAACTATATTCCTACTCAAGTCACAATTCTCTTAGTTATTGACATCACATTCTCCATGATTTTATTTTTATCTAAACCTCAATTATTAATAAAATTGTCTTACATTATTAATACTGTTAACCATATCTACATACTGACAACATGCAATTATATTTATATATACAACAAAATAGCGGTTTACAGTGTAAACGGGAAGGCTAATTTGCATATTAATATTAAAAAATCGAATTTAATAAATATGTGCTTAGTATTATTGATTTCTAACTGTTTGGTTTTATTTTAATGAATATAAGCAAAAATCTCTTCAATGAATCTTAAATGAAATCCATTAACAAGATAAAATAACTGTCATTTTATTCTTTACTTCCTCTTATAACTAAATACTTAAATTAGAAAAAATAACAATGAAAGACGAGAGTGATGGAAAAGTAAGTTTCAGTTGTTCCATTTTTTATTATACTCCCTCTATTTCAAATTTGTTATTATACTCCCTCGGTTTCAAATCTTTTTATCTGTATTCTTATTTAGTTTCATTAGCCTTTCTAATTTAATACAATATTTTATTACATTAAAACTTAAATACTTGCACCCGGAGGGTGCATATATTTGCTAGTATATATAATATATATATATATGTGTGTATGTGCGTGCGTGTGTGTGTGTAAATGTATATATAGTTTATTTATTTTATAGTTTATATGTATAAATATTTAACGCCTTGTGCCACATTCATCGTAAATCTATTTTATTTTTTATATGTTTTATTCTTGTTAATTTTTAATTATTTTGTTTGTTAAAAATACTCTATGTAGACATGTTTACAATATCCACTCTGTTCACTGCAACAGCCAATGCGGTATGCAGAAACCAATGTCTGCTTTGGCAAAACTTGATATAAGCTAATTTAGCTGCTATTGGGTGGCGCACTGTGGAGTGATTGTGATATGAAAAGGAATTCCAATTTTTGATTTAAATAAATAGAACAATAATTTAATTTGGGTTATCAGTAGATGAAAAAATACAAAAGGAAAATTTCAACTAAGACTGACACAAGGCCATTTATACAATTATAAGATATTATCGAGTGGCATACCAATCAAAGAGAAGTGGGGAGCTTTTCTATTCCTCTCCGATGTTTACGCTGTGAGGCCATTGGTCCGGCGTTTCTATTGGATGGCCAATCAGAGCTGTATGTTCAGGGGTCTGGACCCCATAAAAGAAGACGCGAAGATGGAACAGAGGAGATCGAAAGCTGGCTCCATAGATATGACTCAGAGACCCTGCCAACCACGCTGCGGTTACCTTGCCAATCGGTCCTGAACTTGACCATTTAGCCATAATAATGTAGCTGTATATCGCCAGTCAACTCACAAACTCCGACTTTGACTTCGACATCCACATCCCTTTGTTATTGTACATGATTTTGGTCACTCTATGATTTATAAAGGTATTTTTGTATATAATCATTAATAGGCCTTTCGTGGTTATTGCGATTGTTGACCCGTTGACAGAATTGGTGAATTTGGTCATCTTCAGACACACCCTGAACCAAGAAAGTCCGAATCAGCTCTTCTTCAACCTTCATGTCGGTCAAACAAAACAACGTGGGTACAGGAAGTCCGAACGAGCAGGTTATTCAACCGATAAGTGGCCTGCAGCCGAACACTCATTTATAGGACGAAATTTGGTCCTGTGACTAGCATAGGACTACATTTGATACCGTGACAGCACAGTATCACACTTTTCATATCCGCCAACTTTCTTGAGATACCCACAACCTTAAAAGAGATTTATGGTTTCAGATAATTTGAAAGAATACAATACAGATTCGTTTTTGTATTATACGTAAATTTGAAATGTTGAATATCACTATACATTAAAAGAAAACCTGGTGGAGTCCCCGTAGTGTAATTGCTAACAATACTGAACTCCCAGGTCGGTGTAAACGAATTCAAACTGTCGTACTATTACGTCTACGTTCCCACTTTGACTAATACTTTTGTGAACAGTATGAACCCCTTGATCCCCACAATTATGGGTTAAATAGAGCAAATAATCTTCTACAAGGATGGCTTTGACATTAAAAAAACTAGAATATTGATATGCCATTAAACAAAGAAGACAAACAAACCAGTAGAGAAATTACGTTCGGTTATTCTTGTATATTTTAAAACCTCCATCAACTTTAAACAGAAGCTTTACAAGAAGAAAGATGATTAATGACTCGGTCATATGTTTCTCATTGAAGTTAACGAGTGTTTTCTCATATGATATGATCTCCTTCTCTCAGCTACTTGTGATGATGAAAAGATAAATGCACGAACATTTATCAGATGTAAAGGAGAACTAAAATTGGCTTATATGAGCAAAAATAGAAAAAAAGAGCCTACGATATGTTGAGTTGTTGAAAACCATTTGTTTAAAAAAAGGTGTAGATTTCTATCTATCGAACTGTTTCCTTATCTTTACAGCAACATCTATATCTCCTGAATATATATATTTAGGAGTACAAGAACGTTCCCTACACTAGGTTTTCGTCGAGGAAAATACTGAAAAAATAATTTCAAAAAAGGGGCGTGACTGTAAGGGAAGAAAAGGGACATTACAGCTGTAACATAATGGTGGGGGTGGAGCCATGAGTGTAACCCGATATGTAAATCTTTAATAAAACTAGCAAATTAAAA
>CM042139.1:93147268-93157268 GCA_023376005.1 Doryteuthis pealeii | reverse complement strand
AAACTGAGTTTATGAGCTTCAAAAAGCAAGGAGACATCTCCACATTTGACGGCAAACCTCTTAAGTCAGTAGAAAAATTCACATACCTAGGTAGTAATATTTCATCCACATAGAGCGATGTTAACACTCGAATAGGAAAGGCATGGTTGGCCACCAACAAATTATCAGTCATATGGAAATCCGATCTCCCTGACAAGCTAAAGAGACGATTCTTCCAGGCTGTGGTTGTGTCGGTACTGCTGTATGGCTGTACTACCTGGACCCTAACGAAGTGCCTTGAGAATAAGCTGGATTGGAGCTGCACAAGAATGCTGCGAGCGTTCCTGAATAAGTCGTGGAAGCAGCAACCCACAAAGAAGCAACTGTATGGCCACTTGCCCCCCATCTCACAGACCATACGAGTAAGACGGACTAGGCATGCGGGACACTGCTGGAGAAGCAAGCATGAGCTCGTAAGCGACGTACTACTGTGGAAGCCGGCACATGGGCACGTTAGTGTGGGCCGCCCAGCCAGAACCTACATTGACCAACTCTGTAAGGATGCTGGCTGCTGCGTGAAGGAGCTCCCAGAGTCGATGAATGATAGGGAAGGTTGGCGAGAGATTGTCATGGATATCCGTGCAAACAGCGCGCCATGATGATGATGATGATGATGATATATATATATATATATATATATATATATATATATATATATATATGTCCGTGTTTATTGATGTATGCTTTATTGTGTGATTATTAGTGTATGTGTGTTAATGCCTGGAAGTTTGAAAATATAAAAAAATGGCCTGATAACCAAAACTCTAAGTGATTAATATTGTGTTGTTTTTAATCCCATTTATTAATCCTAATATATCATGTGGTCTCCGCCCTTTGTCATAGGCTTCTGCAGACTCCCTTTTTATTATATTTTCTTTAAATATTAAATGTTCTTTTTTTTTTAGTCAGCTGATATATTTATTGCCATGTGTCTGGGAATTCATGTCCCCAGTGGAAGTAATGGAGTGTCGCTCTTGCTGTGCCTAACGATCATCTCTGTAAAATCTAATATATATATATATATATATATATATATATATATATAGTGAGAGAGAGAGAGAGAGAGAGAGAAAGAGAAAGAGAGTGAGAGAAAAAGAGTAAGCGGGTGTTCCTGAGAGAGAGAGAGGGGGGGAATTTAACAGCTTATCATAGATAAACAGACAAACCAATAGACTGATATGATGCGATTATGAACAGACTAAGATAGCAGTTTACAATTAGTAGTCAAAAGTTTGGGAATATAATCATACAGCTACAGGAAAACGAGTGAAGTCAAGTCAGGCGCAGAAATTCTCTTTCAGAGCCCTTCATAATCACCAACAAATTAAATCACGGTTGTGTCCTTGTACCAACTCTGCTCACAAGCTTATTGATGCTCAAGCAAGCCAGAGAAGATCTTGATGAGGAGAACGAGGTCTATATCAGATACCGTCTTAATAACAGCCCGTTTAATGTCCGACGATTACTGACTCACACGAAGACCCTGGAGCAATTGATATGAGACCTCAGTTTTGCAGACGATGCTACCATTGTTACCCACACAGAGTAGGCCTTGCAGCTGATTACTTCCTGTTTCACAGAGGCTGCCCAACTCTTTGGGCTAGAATCAACTCGAAGAAGACAGAGTTATTAAACCAGCCTGCACCTAAAAGTACCATCTTCCTTACATCCCCATTGAACTGGATGAGTTGAAGGTGGTTCATTGGTCACCTACCAGGGGGGTACCATGTCAGGATCAAAAAGAAGTAAACAACAGACTGGCAAATGCAAACAGTGCTTTTGGCAAACTATATAAAAGACTCTAGTCCAACAAGCACACGAAGGAGAGCATATATATATGTATGTATAGATCCATAGTCCTTGTCACCCTCACGTATAGCTCAGCTATATGTCACTTATCGATACAACTTCTCAAGCGATTCAACCAAAGCTGCATCCACAATATCAACATCTGCTGGAGTGACTATACCATATATATATATATATATATATATATATATATATATATAGAGAGAGAGAGAGAGAGAGAGAGAGAGAGAGAGAGTAGAAAAGACGTGACCCGTTGGGTCACCAATTGAGCTCGGATTAGATTGTTAAAAAAAATCACAATAATGTAATTTATTTTTAATATTTTAAAACTATTTTTCGGTCAATTTTGCTCCAATTTATCGTAAACATGACCGTCAACGCTTTCTAAGATGGCTCTCACTTGGAGCAATTACAGAAAGTAACACTTATGTATATTTACCAACTCCTCCGCATGAGCAGGATGCGACACAAGGTCAATTTCTTAAGCGGAGTTTTAACAGGTTTGAATTCAGAGTTTTCCTTCTCCTAGACCGGCTGCCTAACCAAGGTTAAAGAGTCCAGTTTGCCCTACTATTTACCCATAGCTGGAGGGAGAGTAGGATTCATACCTTTCCCAAGGGTATTAGCGCTAAGTGAAATGCAATTACTACGTCCAGGATTTGAACTCGGGGCCTAACACATATAATGAGTAGGTACTCTAAATGTATGGAGAGGGGGGAATAAATAGACAGCAAGTAAAGAGAGAAAATGGTGGATTTATGACTTAATTGCAAATTACGACTAATTAGAACCAAATGAAATTTTAATTTTTTTCAAACATTAATTAGATTTAGAATTAAATTATATTTTGGGATGTGTTTTGTGTCATTAACTATTTAGGACAAAAGCCTTTAGGTGCCAAATGTTTATTTGCTCAGCTTTAGTATAATAATAGATGTTTTGTGTTGGTTGAAGGAACGCACAATGCTCGATTACAGGCGTAAGAGGTATATTTATTATGGCAAGCTATGTCTAGCTTCCACGATCAAATACCTATACGCAAAATTGGAAAGATTCAGAGTTTTTTTAACACCAGAAAAATACGTCATATTCTCGTAGACTTTAGACACAACTGTAAAAGATCCACCACCATGAAAAATGAATGAAAAATACATTCCAAATATTTCTCATCATAAATGAAATGTGCGTATGAATAATACATGATTAGCTCAACGCTATATATAAGGGAATATACATTTTGATGACATTTTTCAAAGCGCTTTGGCTGACGATAAGCAGCTAATGAGCTACTTTGAAACCAGTGTTAGCAAGAGCCTTTCATTGTATAGCTTACCATCATATATACATATATACATATATATATATATATATGTGTGTGTGTGTGTGTGTGTGTGTGTGTGTGTGTAAGATAATCCAATTGAATGGTAAATAAGGGATGATTCTATTTGTGATCATCAAAATCTCGCTGTACATCCATACTGTATGATCATGTAGGTGCAAACATATACATTCACACAAGAATTTTTTTATAAATCCCCAAGAAAGCTCAATGTATAATAACTAATAAAGTAATAATATACGGAGCAATATTTAACTTTCAAAGGAAGAAAAACTTAACAAACCGTCATTTGACTATAATAAATTATTTTCGACCAGAGACTCTTCAGATAGAGTTAAAAATACTGAGAAAATCAAATGGAAAAATATTCACCAGAATTTAATCTTCTCATATGTCCAAATAAAACAATTTTTTTATGATAACAAAAACAACAAATTTTAAATATATATATATATATATATATATATATATATATATATATATATATGTATGTATGTATGTATGTATGTGTGTGTGTGTGTGTGTGTGTGATCTTTTTTATGTTTCTGAACCGTTATCTTTTGCAAACTTTTGGAAAACTATAGAACATTTTCAATGGCGGTTGGATACTCAACACAGCTATTATCACGCCTCGAGGCAACAGAATATGTTTCCATGAAATTAGCTACAATAACATAATCCTGCCAGAAAACAATACATAATCATTTAATAAAAATTGATCACCTGTGACGATAACGTTGTACATATTGCGTAAAATCTATAAAAAATGACAGTGGAAAATTCTACCATAGAACACAGGATTTATCTACTTGGTTGGTTGATTGATTGTTTGGTTGGTTTTTACAGTATGTCAAACCATGGTTTATTTTATGTCGAAGACGTCTTTATTTTATTTATTGTTGTTTGCTATTCAATATTTTAAAATTCATTTTAAATACATAATTAACACTCATTTTTATCTATTGATTAGACACTCATAGGTACGAGCACTCCAGTTCAGAATGAACTAGTGAGTAATAGCAGTAACTCCCCAGACATCCAATATTGGAACCTCACTACTAGATGCAGTTTAGTGTCATACACCGGACCTATTGATCGTCTTCTAGCACATATATGAAAAAAGGGTTTGGGGTTTCCATAAGAGCAATTGGAAATACGGTATGTGACAATCATATAGGTGCTAGAGCTTAGCGTGACCAGCCGATTGATTGGATAGGGGCTCTCCGACTGCCCGTCTTGCCCAATTAAGTGTCAAAATGGTGTGTTGCAAGTCATGGACTACTCAGCCTTCAGAATTTCACACAATTCCATCACATGTCATGACATACAGTCAAAAGGTGGTTCCATGGGGAGGAGTACTTATCCCTCTGCAGAGGTGTAGTCACCGTATTATACAGCCCAACAGCAAAGTGTGATATATGGTAAATTTCTTAAGTGGAGTTTTGATTCAGAATTTTCCTTCAAGTAATCTTGTTGCCTAAGCATTGGTTAAAGATCCAAATGTGCCATACTATTGACTCATAACTGAATGGTGAATAGCTTGATGTAAATCTTTCCCATTGGGTATGCATAGAGTGTCATCCAAGATTTGAATTCGCATCGCCAATCCCATTTTCTATGACGATAACCGTTGTGTTAAGCGGTGCATACAGTTTGGTAAAACTAACTAATGATAATGAGTTGTAAATCAATTGTATCTTCCTGTATTGATTCTTAATATAAACAATTTGCACACATTTATTAAATTTCACATCTAATACTATTGAATTTTAAACGGGTCTATTTCACCAAGGGATGAGGCTTTTCTTTAATCCAGAGATGAGATCTTTCTTTCACCCAGAATATGAGACCTTTCTCTCACTCAGAGATGAGGACTTTATTTCATCCAAAAACGGGCCCTTTCTTTCACCCATAAATGACGCTTTTCTTTCGCGCAGAGATGAGGCCTTTCTTTCACCTCGACATGAGGTCTTAATCATAATTACCACTGAGAATCAGAGTGAGACTGAAGTAAAGCCAACATAGATTTTTCAAATTATTTCTTTATCAAATGCTTGTTTGGCTTAATGTCTTTAGGATCAGTTAAACCATATTGGCTTTTCTATTTCTAGCATTTTTTCCGTTGATTTCAAAATTGTCATGAATATAATAAAAAAAAGTAAAGTCGACGGGGCGGCCTAGAGTCGGTATCAGCCAGTCAGTCTATCCTCTTTTCAATAGCGCTAGACCAAGGGGATTGTTTTAGCATCTGAGGTGGAGTGCCACACCTACCATCAGCTCATTACTTTACCGCACAGATCCCTATGCTACTCATACACTGAGTTGGCGAGGACCGGTATCGAACTAGGAACCTTGTGGTTTCTAGCCGAACGCTCTACCGACTGAGCTAACCCGGCCCTGGTAAATATCCCGCTATTTTTGGGACTGTTTTGTACTCCATTTTAGCATTACTGTCATTAGGGGCTAACATGTATCAAATAGATTTATATATGCGTTTAGTAACCGTGAGTATGTTGTCTGATTTTGTGTTAATATATACGGTTCTTAAAAAAACTTATCTGGTAAAATCGATTTGTCTGTTATTCTTATTTCACAGAAATAGCAACCATTCACCATGATACAAACCGTTGCATTGTTTAAAAAATCTATCAAGAGCCTTACTATCAGGTGCAGTTTAGTATTATTTCCAGGAAACTAAATACTGAGGCATATATATGTATTTACCCAACCTCTCCGCCGGAGTTGGATGTGACACAAGTTCCATTTTATTGGAGTTTAACAAATTGGAATTCAAAGTTTGAAGCCAAGTGTGACCTACTATTTATCCATAACTGAAGGGAAAATAGTTGGATGCATATATTTCCCACGGGTATTAGCGCTATGGTAAACACATACAGCCTCTTCGGGGGTTTACATTCGTTTTGCCATGTCCATTTTCTTCGACAATACCCATTATATCACAAACACCTTATTGACAGTTGAAGCTTTTCCCAATATTTTAAATAAAATCTACGTGTTTTTCAAAATCCTTATCTGACAAAGCTGGTACATATAATAAATATATAAACACCTCACCTAATTAGTTTTCACGCCATATTTTTTCTATTGGGCCGTGTATTTTTCAATTAACTATTCTTCTTTAACAGTAACCAGTTGTTGGCTCACGTTTACATGGTTTAAAGTATTTCTATTAATACGAATAATTTTCAAATCAATCTATTTATTACAGATATTATAATTCCAGATAAGATTGAACCTGAATGTAACGACAATGAAGGGGTACTCAAAACTAGTCGGAGTTTCAGGACTGGGGAATCACCACCGGATACAGTTTACTGCTATAACCAATATGTTTATTTATTGTTTTTGGATAATGACCCTTTTCAGTTGATACAGAATGTGTGTTCTAGGCAACCCACCCGAGAGAATTATTTGTAGAATAGTAACATTTGTTCATAACTTATGAATTGTTAGATATCTATATATATTACCCAACCGCTCTACACGAGCAGGAAGCGATACGAGGTCATTTCTAAACGCAAACAGGTTTGAATTCAGTGCGTGCATTCTCCTATGCTGGTTGCCATTCCAAGTTCAAAGAGCCTAATCTGGTCTATTTACCAATTCGCTGGAGGGAGAATAATTTTCTAACAACTGCACTACAGACGCCTATGTTATTGATCGGAAGGTAGATAGATAGATAGATAGATATATTGATAATTCTGTTCATAAAATAAGCTAAGTAAATTGTTGTCATAGTTGGATGAGGTTGCTATTAAAGCAAGGCTAAGATTTCTAATGCTCTTTAATAGTTACGCCCACAATCAGCCTCTTATAATTTGGATAATTTCCATAACACACACACACACACACACACACACATACACACATACACACATATATATATATATATATATATATATATATATATATATATATATATCCTTCCACACGAATAGGATGTGACACAAAATCAATTTTTGGAGCGGAGTTTAATATCTTTGAACTCAGAGTTTAGTTTCTCCTCTGCCGGTTGCCTAAAGACACCAGTCTGTCCTACTATTTATCCATAGCTGGTTCTGATAGTAATAGTTGGGTTCGTACCTTTCCCAAAATATATTAGTGCAATATGAAATACAACTCTTGTGGTGATAACCATTACACGACGGGCACTTCTACAAAATAGTTCCATTACATTTTATTTCAGAGTTCATACACACGTCATCAAAATTTTTATATTTATTGATAACATTCAAAATTGTTTTTAATGAAAAAGAAAATATATTCAGAGCAGGATTTTATTGTTGTTGAAGAATTTACCAACGTCAAACGTTTCACTTTTTTATATTAAACCATTATTATTGAATATGATTCAGAAGATCCAACACACCTATTGGCAGCGTCTTGAAAATGGAATATATTTTTTTTTAAATGAAACGTTTAACGTATAAAAAGAATCAGCCTTTGAGTAGCGTGTTTTTTCATAGACTATATTTATATACCGTCGGATTTATGTAACATACATACATTAATATATATATATATATATATATATAGAGAGAGAGAGAGAGAGAGAGAGAGAGAGGGAGAGAGAGGAGGGGGCTCACGTGCAGTACTGTGATATCGTAGTAAGCATTATTTTGTCCAATTTGGGTCAAATAACCTTGTTAAAGGTATAATCCCTCTTCTCCTACCAGCTATGGCTTAAATAGTACCACGACTATTCTTCCACAAGGATGGTTTCTGAATTTGATTATCCAAGAATGATGATATGCCATTAAACAAAGAAAGCAAACACACACACACACACACACACACACACACATATATATATATATATATATATATATATATATATATATATTATTGAACAAGGCAGCCACTTTTTGTCTGCAAATTCTGTTCCTTGTCCTTCCATTGTTATCATTGTTTCCGCTATTATTATTATTATTATTATTATTATTATTATTATTATTATTATTATTGTATAAATTGTTAATGTGATTACAGGCATTTTAGAACATTTGTGCTATTATCGAAGTTTATTTTGTTTAGTTTAGGAATTTTAATTCTAATATGTAGGGCTTCTAAATATATATATATAAAAAAGTAAATAAAAATGAAAATAGAAATAAAAATAAAATTGTTAAAAGATTCCGACCTTACGTCCCAGGCGACAGATTCTGCCACCTTTGTACTGAGGAAAAGTTAACAATAGCATGCTACCCCAACACCTCAGAACTCCTAAACCAAAGATCCAAAATTTTCGCCAAATGCATGCACCAAAGAAAATGGGAACTATGACGATATTTCCATACCAAAACATTCAGTTATATATTCTCGCACATCTTAACTTACCACGACTTAAAACCAAACACTCTTATCAGTTCAGGCCAATGATTAATATTCAATTAAACCACCAACATCATACAATACAGACACACATCAGCTTACACCAATCCTACGAATCCTTCATAATACCAACATCCCATTTCAATACAATTTTTAAACCCATGCATACTGTACGCCTCTTAACAGCACATCAATTACATCCCGCTTACATTTTGCTAGGCCCATTTATAGACGGGTTACCTTTTTTAAAACACACCGCCTTACACCGGCTAAATATAAACATTCAGATCCCTTATGTAAAAACACGCGACATTTTTTTTTTTATTTGTTTATATTTTTATATTTTTTTATTTCTTCATTTCTTCTCCAGCTAACACTCATTAATAATTAAGATAAATAATAAAACTATTATTGTACAATACTTAACTACCATCACCAAGATTATTTATAATTATCTACATCTATTTACCGTATAAAAAAAAGTCTCCGATCGCAAGTTAACGTAATTTTTTAAATTTTTTTTATTATACCTTATTAGATTCCCTCCACAACCAGATCTAATCATTCCAGGGAAACGTGTCGCATCAAAAACATATAATATCTATATACCTATCATCAAATGTAAACTTAACTTATCCTTTAAACATCCCCTACAGTTAATATCACTAACCGTTTCCCAGCATAACTCAACATATGCAAAAACATGTGACAACAAGCCTATCCACATTCGTCCTACACTTATCCCGAAAAATTAAAACAATAGACAACATCACAACTCCTTTCAATACATTTATACCCTAACAATAAACCCTTAAGCCTTATTTTTAATAATAATATACATATCTCGTCATAAAAAAATAATTAAAAAATAAAAGAATAGAAAGGTGAAGGATAAGGATAAAATAAAAAATAAAAGGATAAAAATAAAAATAATTTGAGCACACATAAGAGGAATTATGGGTTTAAGGGGGGATAAGCCTCTTAAATCTCCCAGTTGTAGGCAAATTGTTCGGACGAAAGAAGACAAACACACAATGGAATTTTAATACATGTATTGACAAATAATACAAGAATTCATTGCAAATTTTATTGGCATTTGCTACGAGACTTATCTGTGAGTTTAAATACTGTTCGAGGGAGAAGTGGCACTAACAAGGGTATTCTGGTCGCTGGTTGTAGAGTTCTGTAGAGACGCGTCCGTTTTGTCGGTTCTCGTCCGATAAGTAAAGTAGGGGATGCTATTTTAGAAGCTTCTCGGCTGGGTAACTGTTCCTTTAAATGACTGTGGATGGGGCCCTCTTCAAGTAGACTATTTAGGTCCTCAGGCTTCTGATAAATATGCTGTCGAAACGGCCTTCAGAAAGTATGCTGTTAAAAAAACGCCTCTGTCCAGGTCGACGGCCTGTAGACAAGTCAAGTCTAGGGAACGCTTATTTTTGCGACTTCCCACGGTGACTGCTC
>CM042139.1:93142268-93144768 GCA_023376005.1 Doryteuthis pealeii | reverse complement strand
CGAAATGTGTAGTATATTTTGCTGGAATGTTAAATTCCGCTTCCTCAGCCTTTATTGAATCATTAGGATCATACAAGTTGTTTATAGAGGGAAGATGTAGGTAGGTGGGTAAGTTTTGTGGTGAGGGGAAGATTTGATTGGTTATATGAGACATCTTTGGGGAAATAAGGTGGGAGATAGAAGGGAAAGGGGCAGGTAGAAAAATGAATGGTGAGGACACCAGATAGGGGAGGGGAAGTAGCCATTTTTTGGAAAGAGATTTGAGTGAAAGGAAATAGTAAATGAGAGTAATAAAAGGGGGGGATTAGATGACCATAAAATCAAAATCAAACCAGTAAATTAGCGTGTGGGTATTGGCCCAAATAGGTCAGCAAGTGAGGGTCAACAGGAGAGGATAGGTTGGTTGTGGTGGGAAAGAGGAAGGATAAAAGTAAATAGAAGTATGTAAACACATACACAGACACACACACGTACATACACATGCGCAAGCATCAATATAAACATAAAGATACAGATACATACGTAGACAGCAAAGTATATATGTGAATATACACATATGATGGCAGTAAACTCGTGTTCAAGTATTGCCATTGCTTGATATATATATATATATATATATATATATATATATATATATATATATATATATATAAAATGTTCAACAGTTCAAAGAATATAATGGTGAGATTCAAAAAGTTCAACAATGAGCTGCACGAAAGTGGCTCTTTAGTCCTGACAAAGTCTTTCCACATTTACAGGTAATTCCAGGGAGCACAGGGTATTTTATTAGTCCATCCTGCCGATGCATAGATTGGTGACTGATCAGGCCAGCCTTGCTCATACATAGCCTTCCACACTGGCCACATAGTAGACCGATTTGAAGCCCTTGGTTGTCTACTTTTTTACTCTTGCGAATATCTCGTTTCAACTGCTCATGCTGTAAATAAAATTCATGTTTTTGCCGTTTTAGGTTACAGCCAGGCTTAGTACACATAAAGGACAAAACATGTATTGTATATCAAGCAATGCCTGTGCCTGAAGCTTTTTTAAGTGACAAAAGGCTTTGCACAGAACCAATCCCACTCTCTAAGTGACTGCCACATTGAACCAAAAAGAAGAACATTGGCTGCAGCAGCCGAGTTTTCCTTCTCTTAAACACTTGCTTTGACAAGGCTGAGGAGTGTATCTCTCCCGGTGGTTTTGCTACGCGCCTGGATACCAATCCAAGTATTTCTACGTCCCCGCGTATGTTATTTGCTAGATGGCCGTTAAACGAAAGGCTTCATCCGCCCTTTGACAGGTTTTGTTTCTCGTCCAGCTGGACGTCTAGCCATTCTCCTCACCAGATAAGCTTGGTGGGGTAACCGGTTTAGTCGCCGATACTCCGACTATGAGACTGGGTTGCATAGTACCAGTAGCGTCATATGCGACCTGACTGTGACCTAACACTTTGAATTGTTGAATTCAAAATAGATTTCGTTAATGTCGCTGATAGAATATTTTCCTTGTGAAAGTCCCGAAAATCAACGTCTTTACACTTTGAATTGTCCGATCCAAAACAAACAAATATATATATATACACATATAAACACATGCACATGTATAGCTGCATATACATAAATATAAAAACATTAATATATACGTACATGAGTACATATACACATAATTACACATACACATGTAACCTACTGCGAGGGTAATATGAACACAAGTATATATACACAAAAACATACACATACATAAACGCACATACATACACATAAATAAACATGAGTAAACAACATGCAGACCAACATATGAAAGTGCATATAGATAAAAAAAAAAACATGAAAATAGAGGGGTGAAAGAGGAGGATAAAGGCAATGGGATTGGGTGGGTAAGCGGGGAGAAGATCAAAATTATGGGTGATTTATATATATATATATATATATATATATATAATATATATATATAAGGTGTGTCAGAAAAGTATGGAGATTGAAGCTGTATTTGCCAGGATATAAATGAAGAATGAATGGTACGTTAATTCTTTTCAGAATACAAGGTTTGTCACAAGATTTCCAAGTTAAAGCTGTATTTACCAAGACAGAAATGAAGAATGAATGGAACGTTATTTTTTTCAGAATACAAGGTGTGTCACAAAAGTACCAAGTTTAAAGCTGTATTTACCAAGATAGAAATGAAGAATGAATGGAGCGTTATTTTCTTTTCAGAATACAAGCTGCGTCTAAAAGTAGAAAATTGTCGATACTTTTTGACACCTTGAATATTATACGTGAATTCAAAATTTCAAAAAATGAATAGATAAAAATGTCTTCTCTGTACGTGTCTGTGGGCATTGTAAAAAAAAACGCAGAAAAGAACTGTAAATCCAAAATCTTTGCGAAGAGAAAATTAGACCTGATATTTAATTTTTTTCCACTAGAAAATCACACTTGAATAACCAAAGGTAGAAATATATATATTTCTGATAAATTAAGGTTTTCATATATTTCTATCT
>CM042139.1:93117268-93139768 GCA_023376005.1 Doryteuthis pealeii | reverse complement strand
AATTAAAGAGATGAGATTTATTATTTGGCATTTCCTTCCTTTTATCATATTGGCTTTTCTATGGATGTACATCGCTTCAATGATAGACTCACTTTCAACTTCAAATGCCTACGGGTATTTTTGGCAAAATAGTGTAAAACAGCTACTTCAGATATTCCTGGTAATTTCCCATGCCAATTTAAAAGTATTTTATTTGAAAGATAGAAATTTCATTTCAGTGATTCACGCAACGTAAGAATTATACCCAAAGCATGTTTACCGTTCTAAGTATAAGTCTGGTTGAGAGATTTAAAAGTAGCATGTATTGAAATATTTAGGGTATTTTGACAAAAGAACATAACTGCGAATCAAACTCAATACCGTATTCTTCAAGGTTAGCTTGTTAACTATTGATGAGGATATGTGTGTTGTATAGAATCCTTGCGTTGCTCACTGCTAAACACAAGTACTGGGACGATCGTCATCTGATGATTGGGGTTCGAATTCTAGAAAGAAGGGAACAGTGGCACCAATTCTTTTCAAACTGTTTTTACTTTCTTAGGCTCTATCTTTTACAATGATATCCATTATGTGTTACATAATTATTAGATCCCTAATACTTATATAAGGTAGTATAGAAACATAATGGCGTTTGGTGCAGCTGATGGCCTTGAAGTGAGTGACGGCGCTTGACCTCACGCTCACCTTGCCCTCCGGGGATAAATCATGAGAACCGGAAGGCATAGAGGACCCTGTCTTCCGGTTTAAGGATAGTAAGTCTCAGTCAGTTAGCAGGTAGGAGCCGAGCCCGATAGGGTGTAAGTCGATCTGCGCAGATGTCTGGTGGGGATTTATCAATAAAATAAGATCAAAAGTAAATCGAAGTCTTGTGTTTATTATCTAAAAACTAACAATGACACAGGGCTTCTGATAACGAGAAATCCCCAACAGAAAACCAGACCGAAGTCCCCAAGTCAACTCCAGACGCAAGATCTTAGAAGATGCCAGACCAAGTCAAGATGTTAGAAGATATACTAAAGCCGGCCAGAAGAAAAGACGACTAGAAGTAAGTGAAGTGGAGAAGGGTATGCTACATATATCGATTTGGTACCGTGAAAACTTCAGTATGCAACATATGGATGTCATTGTAAAAAAGATATATGATGATGATGATGAGGAGGAGGAGAGAGAGAGAGGGAGTGAGAGAGAGAGAGAGAGAGAGAGAGAGAGAGAGAAGAAACAAGAGAAAGATAAAATTTAAAAAATACGAAGACTCGTATATGTGTATGTGTTTATGTGGTCTACACGTGTTCAAATCCTGGGTTAGGCTTTTTGCATTGCGCATCGTGTTAACGTCCTTTAGAACCGTAACCGATGAATCCATCTCATCCCCCCCCCCCAGCGCTGTGTAATAGTAATGCAGACTGTGTTCGTTAGCCTTGGTACTGCAACCGGCCAAGAAGAAATTAATCACTGAAATCAAGTCAGCTAAACTCCAATGAAAAAAACAAAAATGACTTCATGTCGCATCCCACCAGCGGCAAAGTCGAGGGTGGTATATACATAGTTTCGTCTAATTTATTTACATGGTAGCTGTCTGACTGTGAGGATATATGTGCTAACTGACAATTCTAACCAGGGCTTAGCACCGTAACCGCGGGTTCACACTTTCCATGCGACACATTTCTAGTTTGTTTTAACAACCGATCCGTGTAAAGTTAGTTGGTTGGATATTACGACATGGTCTTTACCTCATACCCCACATGTACGGGTTAGGTACAAGGCCCTATTAATGTGGGACCACCTACGAACCGAAGCTTATGTGTGGCGGGTGAAAAATTGCATTGATCCCGTTGGCATTCCCCCTCAAGGGGGTGCCTCAGGCACTGGGCAATTAACCCAGCCCTACCCCTTTAAATCGAGGGGACAGGTGTTGCCTGGGGTGGATGTCCTCCCCCCTGGGATCAACACTAATAACTTGTAAAAATCCAGGACCGTAGCCACTGGACACCGGCGTTGGATATTACGACATGTCAATACGTCGAACACGTTTTGTTTTATTTATTCTTGTTGTGCTTACCATTTTTTTACTCAACTTGTTAAACACATTTTAAACTCGTTTTTTTTTTAAATCTATTTAGCCCATAGATGGGACCCTAAGATGTACTACCAAACGGGGTCAGGTAGGACCTTGGTGTAATGGCGATGAAAGGGTACTACCCAGAGCACCGGGATTAGAACTTCACCACTAGATGCAGTTTCACGTCATACCCAGAACGAAAATCTGTGAAAAGTATCAATTCCAATCACGTGGATACTTTATTCATGCTTGATCGGACATTTTGTTTACTCAATGTAATAAGTAATTGAAAGTTACTTCCCCTACTTTATGATTACCTCCCTTTTGGAAAAGTCTCTAGGGAAGACTAGATTATATAAACTCTTAATAAGTTTACCAGTTATCCCAAGTAGAATAAAGTCTATCGGTGTTAACGTTTGTCATTACACCCAATAACACCTCTGCAGGTGTTTTTAATGATACCTACACTTCCTACATCAACACCGGGTGACAATAACAAGATTTCCAAGTCATTACACTACACTCCTGTGGCACGTGATGACACCCGCGTTTGGTGATATCCAGCCGGCATAGTATAGATATTCTGAAGTGGCAGTCCTGAATAAATAACTACAAATATGACACTGTATATACCTACCCGCCCGCACGAACAGGATGTGACAAAAGGAACATTTCTAAGTGGAGTTTCACAGGTTTGAAAATTTAGATAAATAGTATCAGATTAGTTGTCCTAAATTACTAATCCTGCCTTAGATTTTAAGGTATCATATCGTATGTGCGTGTAAACAAACCTTCAGATGAAGATGTGTTTGGTTTTTATATCGTTTTAAAGAGAACATCAAGAATGTAAATATAAAATACTAATTTCTAAAAGTTTTTCAAAATCCCATATTATATTCGTTGTATTTCTGTCTATCTTTCTGGGGATGCAAGTAAAATCAAAGCCCTATAACAAGATCAAACACAACTTTTCTAGAGTGGAATTGTACGAGTAATCGAGTGGTGGGATTTATATTCATCCTGAATTCATTAGGATTCACTAGGGACCGCATTAGCAGCTGTGGTATTAGAAAATAGAGAAAATAAATATTCTAAGAAGAATAACTCCAATAAATTTACCAAATTAATGACTTTTCAATCATTTTTGGCATCAATATTTTTCTTTATTTTCTCATCACTTTCAACAATTCTTTTTTAAATAAACATATTGCTGTTTTGCACAGACTTTTTTTAGAGGGTGGGGTGGGGGATCTTGTCTATTTGTTTTGTTTTGTTTATTGGGGGGGGGCAGTTTCTTTTGTTTTTTTGTTTTTTTTTTCTGTCTGAAATGTTGGTTTCTACTTTTCTTAAAGATTCTTACAATTTTATCGAAATTCTTCATATTGTCACAATTTTCTTTACTTCGTTTTTTCTTTTTATATATCTTTTGTCCAAATTTCCATTTACTTTCCCCACCATCCCCAACCCCACCCCACCTTCCTTACTCGTTATTTTTATTCTGTTCCTTTTCCTTCTTTTTTTTTTCTTTCACTTTTTTCTAATACCAGCTTCATTGGATAACATGGACAACCTGAAATATTTACGGGGTTTTCTATACTTACACATGGACGCTTGACTATTCATGTGTATATTTATACACCGGATTGGCCAAAAAGTTAATTCTGTTTTGTTTATTTTTGTTAAATGGCACTAAGTGTTTAGTTTTAGCTAATTTCATTCAAAAAATCACTTTTGATTGTATTGGGATAGTAATCACATCAACGCGTATTTTTGTTTCAAGTTTGAATTAATTCTGTTCATTAGGACCAATTGCATTATTGATAACACTTCTGATATTGCGTCTTTCTTACTATCAAAAAGTAGGATAGTTGCGTTTTTGGGAAATCGGGGTTAAAAAGCAAAAGAATACGTTGTATCATACTTACACTAAGTACTTCGGGCGATGAAATAAAGTGAAATATATTGTGAAATTTATGTAAGTTCCTCGTTTAAGGTAAACACTTTCTGTCAATTATTATAATTGAAAAAATGAAGTGATACTAACAATAACCCAATATCCATACATTTTTTTCTTCTTAAAAAGTAGAACGGATTTATGAAAATAATTGTTCTGAAATTGAAAATAATTAGATTTGAATTTATTCTTAACAATTCTACGAAAATTCCCGGGAAAATTAATAAAACATGGCTTTTATTTTCGGAAAATTCCACTCCTCCTCCTCTTCTTCTTTTGCCATTATTGCGAAAAAAAAATTTCTCTTCATCATCGATATATGCTTCAATTTCTTCCAGGTTAAATTGGATATTTATTTATATCCCCACCTTTTTTTTTTTTGACTGAATTAATCAGGTTTTGACTAGTTTTATTTACCTATTTATTTTCTTAATCTAAACTCTGGTATTTTAAAAGCTGATGAACGTGGAATATTTTCTGTTGAAGTGGTTTTCCCTGTATTACTAATAAATTCTTTTTCATATAAACAATCTAATTAGCCACGAAACTAAAAATAATATGCTGTAAAACTAATAATAAACAACTATGCCGTAAAACCAACCAACCAATCATCCAACAAACATAATAACCACTCCTAATTTCCCAGTTAAATAAACAACAAATATATTGCATCGGAGCAACATTTGAATATATTTTAGTCTCGAGATTTTTAGTGTATTTTCAACGCTCAAGAACAATATATATACGTACCAAAGAGCTAAATTCTAAAATGGTTAAAATACTAGGGAATATTTTGTATTTAAACTTAATGCCACTATTTCATTGGTCAGCAAATATCATATCATTTCCTTTTGTAGACAAGTAAAAATGGAAATGAATCCGATAGTATGATGAAAACAGAGTAAGAGTTAAAAAATTTAAAAAATATCACTCGTTTGAGCAGAAACCAAAACCAACACATGATATTTATTACCCCGAAAAAGATTAGAGATATATATTTATTTCAAATATGTTTTAATACTATGGATTAATTAATCGAAACACTCAGTGTCGGAATATTTCACCAAATACTAGTAAATCATCCCAATTTTCTAATTTTCACCTTTACTCATTTTTCAACATCAGTTACCTATATAAACCTACCCGCATTCATGTGACATATGCAATGTTTCTTCAGTAATCTTGCGCATGTTTGTATTACCGGGCTATCCAAAAATCTAAACCAAACCTGACTTATCCAAGAACATTCAAACATATTGGTGTTCCGAATATCTTAAAGAGGTTAAATTGCTGGTTTCATTTTGATAATGCTGACACAATCTCATCACCAAATCCGCATGAATGGCCTTACAAAGACATTGATAAAGACAGCCACAAGACCAGTCTCTTGTAATAAGCTGGGTATTTCTTGACTCCTTTGTCTCGTATCAATGCTGTAGCACTACAAATGCTCTCTTCTGTAGGCATTTATTCAAAATCTAATTTATCTAATTATCAAGCGGTGTAAGGAAGCTACAAACATCACACAAACATTTATTGGTTATTGTCAATGATGTTTACATCATTTTAAAGTTTCAACGTGTATCTATTTTTCTACATAGTCGCCATTTTGGTCGATGTATTTTTGAAGGTGCAGTGACAGTTTTTGTATTCCCATGTCGTACCAAATCACATGTCCTTGAGGAAGCGTTGAACCTCGTTATCGTTCCAAACTTCCTACACCACTTGTGGACGTTTTTGCCATCCCTGCATTACTCACCATACACTTTCGTTAACTGGCGATGAATTTTAATCGGTTTAATACTCCATCAGAAATGACTGCCAAGCTAAAAGTGAGCGTTGCACTGAGGTACGCATAGAGGAAGGTATAAGCGCATGCACAACAAACACAACAGCCAAGAGCCACATGAACAATTTATCTGCGCCCCGAGTGGTTTAAAGACCTTACTTTTGAGATTGTTTAAAGATAAGTGGGTAATGAAAACAGGGAAATGTTACAAGTCATTGATATGGGGTTGCGTATCATTTAAAGAAGATGGAGAGATGTCAATCATTACCTCAGCAATCAATTGACATGTGCACATTGACATTTTGGGTAATTTTCTCATTTAAATTTGTCAGAATATTGGTTTGATGATGATTTTTCAGGACTGTAATGTAACCTGTCCAAGAACAAAGGAGATTTATACCGTTCTTCAGGAAAGTTTATTTTCTTTTAAATTTGGAAGAGTAATGAGTGAAAGGGAACATACGAAATGTGAGGATGATATATTTATATTTAAAAAAAAGATTCCTGCTAAATCTACATCAACCTATACACGAAATCGTTTTATGCCCGAGTTTATAGAAAAATAAAATTCTTGATGATAATTGTTTATTTTTCAGTAGAACCAGTACTCTCTATATTTACTGTTGTGGGGTTTCAAGGGGTCAAAATGAGACAAAACGACGGGTAACAAATGTAGGAAAATGTATTAACAAAAGAGTAGACACTTACAGTAAGAAAAGTGGGAATTGCGTCCGACAAATAGAGTTACGAGCTGACTCGCATTGGCTTCCCTCAAACCATAATTGTTCCTGTTACTTATAGTAACCCTCGGCGCATTCCACTATAGTCTATAGGGTATATCACCTATAACATTTACCTAAGCTCCATGTCATGTGCAGGATATGAAACAAACCCAATCTTAATCGGGGTAAAGCAGGTTTGAAACCAGAGTTTTCCTTTTCCTAGACTAGTAGCCCAACCAAGGCAAAATCAATATTTATCTCCTACTATTTACACTTAGTTGAATGGAGAACATATGTATTCATGCTGTTCACTGGGAAATAAAACTGAAGTGAAACACAAACGGCATCGTCCAAGATTTAAACTCAGATTTGCGATTTATTTCTCATAAAGATAGCCGTTATGCCAAGCATACCTCTGTACTTTCTACTTGAGGCCAGGTGAAATACAAAATGGCAAATGCTGATCGTCTTACTCTTTAATTGTTTCAATTCAAATTGTACTATTTTTTTAAATATCAACATATCTCTTACACGTCTTGGGGCACTAAAACAATGTTTTTAAACATGTCATTCTTTGGTGGTTCGGATATAATGACTCAACAGTATTATTGTATAACGAATAACTGGGATATTTACATAAATTAACTTATTGTATTGTAACATAATAGCCACCTGCCACCTCCAGTGAACCGGCTGCCACGCTGTTTGACCAACAGCAAGGTCATGCGCAAGAACTTGGAATCTTTGGAATGGGTCAGTCAATTAGATATTACGATAGTTAGTAATCGGCAGATTTTAAAGACCCGCCCCACTACATTTTGTTTGGCAATGATTTTACTATTACTCCATAGACTCATGAATAACATTTCCCGCCTCTTTGTTTGGAGCCCGATTCAGAGGTAGGTCGTGGCACAATAATTACGTGAGTGGTATCTTTTTCTGCGACCACATGTTGACTTTTTTCTCTTTACAGTTATGAGCTCGTTGTCATCTATTCATCTCGTGGATTCCTTTGGCAATTTTCGTCGAATCCCCGCTACGCAATAATTTCCAGAAAGGTCTAATGACTCAATTATTTATTTTAATATATATTCAATTTTTTTCCTGTTAGTTTAATATTGATTTATCCCATTTCCTCAGGACTTCCATGAAAATTTAAAGGTATCAAATCAACAGGGATCTTGGAATAGACCATTCCAAGGTAAAGATTAATATGGCATCGTCACTAACGATTGCTATGTGGTTGATAGTGTCACGGATTACGAGAAACATAAAAACACTATTCGCCTCAGATAGTGGATCATTTGATGCTTAAAATATATCATCTTTAAAGGAGTCCGTTAGTTGTTTTGTTTTATGGCATATCAACATTTTTCAGGTCATTATCTGTCGAATCAAGTCATTTTGATAAACAAAGGCTCAGATTTATCACAGTACCTCTTATTGCTTAAGTGGTCACAAAATTAAGTACTAAACAGGTTCATTGCTGCTTAACGTCGGTGATCTAGCGGGAACCGATGCTTTCTGCTTGATTTGACCGTAAACATTAAAGGAGGTAAAATATGTTTGGCAATCTTCCAGTCACGTAGATCCCACCGTTTGGTTTTGTATTCTGATAAAGATAAAATCTATGTAAAACGTAAAATATCGATGTGTTTGTTTAGTGAATTTAATAATCAAAATATTCACATTTGAGGCAGAAAAACATCTCTAAGTCACTTCCCAGCCAAACCTCTCCCACCATAATTATGCGTTTGAATGTTGTTTAATTTAAATCAGAAAATGGTATTAGAAATATCGTCTATCGGTGTATATACACGCAGTATTACGTCTCCCCACCACTCTTTATCAATAATAGTTTGAATATTCACCGTTCGAATATGAGATGGTCTGCAACCAGATCAAAGCTGTCCCTCAATGGTGGCTATTGATTTTCCTGATTCGTGTTGCCGATAAAATGATGAAAATTTGGGTCAGTCTACACTAATCAATTAACACACAATGTGAAGTAATTAGAAAGTGTACTGTTGCCGACCAATTTAATCTAGAGTTTTTGTTTTTTTTGTGTGCGTTTTTTTTTCTTTTTAGACTTTTTCTCTTTTTTTTATTAATATGTTTTTGAGTGTTTAAACACTCGAATTATACAAAAAAAACTATTTAAACTTTTATTTTTCTACATTTCAGCGTATTTTACTTATGAAAAACAAATACAAAATATAATGGGATACAGTTGGATATTGTGTCTGTCGGTTTTGCCCGACAAAGTCAGAAACTGTAGTCGAAGGTCGAGGGAAGAGGTTATTACATGACATAAGTATTTATGATTTCAAACAAAAATGCAAAAAACACCCGTATTATATCAAATTGATTCTAGTGAAGAATTGTTTTCTATATCGGTATTTACTAAGCTTAGCTTAAATGTAGCACAAGGTCAGAAATATGGGGTTCCCAATGAGAATCGAACTCACTAACAATCGTCTGCAAATCTAGCTTGCTAACCATTTTACCACGTGAGGTGCCCATTTGTTTTCTATATCCACGCCTCTATAAGTTTATCCATATATTTATCAACCACTCCACACCAGCAGGAGGTGACACAAGCTCAATTTCAAGCGGAGTTTAACAGGTGAATTCAATACTTTTCTTATCGTAAACTGGTTTTCATGCCAAACGTATAGATTCCAGTTATTCCAACTATTTGTCGATATCTGGAGGGAAAAAGTATATTCGTACCTTTCCCAAGAATATTATTCCGAATGTGCGCGTAATAGCGTGACAGATCGTTCTTACTATGATGACACAATCGAGCACGTTAGCCCCTACGCCACAGGGAATCCCCCTAATAATTTTGTGGAATAAAATAGATATAGTTCTATTGGACGACTGACATACATTAGTATGACTTATTTGGGAATTATGTAGGAGCGAATGTAATATAAAAGGTTAATAACTCGAGAAATGAAATCCATAAATCTGGTTCAAAATGAATACGTTCTGGATATCTTACTTCTTTTCTTTAGAAGAAACGGAATATATAAACCCCTAAATCATGCCATATCTTCAGAGAATATTTTATTTGTATGTAATCTATAGACGGATAAATAATTTCTGAATGATCTATCAAGTTTTGTAAGCTTATATAGTGGAATAAATGGAATGTTTTACCGAAAAATATTTCTCGTTGAAAAATTAGGGTTCTCATCGAGAGGAAGTCTACAACAATTAATAATAGTCGAGAGAAAGCCATATTGTTGCAAGACGTCACATATACAGAATTAAAATGTCCAGCTTCGAAAGAAAAAATATCATTTGACTTAAAAAAATATCTAGTAATATTTAATAAAACATTGCTAATCCTTTTGTAGATTGTGTTTCATGAGGTTACATAACATAATTATTATTCTAAAAAAATTAGGCTTCCGAAGCACCGAGGACACAAGGAAACTGTTCGTTTGGCTATTGTCAAAACGGTTTAGTTACGCATGACCTGCATCTGTGCTCAGTCTTGGCTTGCTTGTCGTTTCGGATAGATCACCTGATTAATGCTCAATAGAGATTAAACCAAATGAATTTTAACGCCAATTCACGGAAGTTTATGGTGATTCATACAGTACAGGGAGTTTGAAATGACGACGAGATTCAGTGCTTCCTCAAAGACATGGCCACGAACTGATATTACATTGGTATGCAACAACTGTCACAGGACCTACAAAAGTCATCGTCCGAAATGGCGATTTTGTATGAAATAGATATGTTGAAAATTCAAAAGCATATAAACATCATTGACAATATTTAAAAAAAAGGATTGTGTGATTTCTAGATATGTTCGATACCTTACCTTAGAAGTTACCTTAGTACATTGTTAGAAGTAACATTTTGGACAAAACACTATTTTAATTGATAAATCTGGTGTGTCTCAAGGTAAACAAAAATATTCCTCAAGAAGATATTTATTTTATAACTCAATAAGTAAAATGTAATTATCAAATTACTTCTCTAATATTTTTTAATATTTTCCTATTTAAAGAAATAGCTATTAAAGACACACAGTGTGTTTTTAAATTGTAACAAGCATTCCATGGAGATTTTTATATTAATAAAGTAGGTTGAAGTGATTTTTCTGTTAGTCTCAACATTTAAGCAATTCAATTTTGTACTTCTTACCTACCGTAGTCGATTATCTTAGCTTGTATATAATTAAGTATTTATTTCTGGAATAGGATACGAGGGAAAGATCTGGAAATGCAATCCACTCTCTCATAATTGATATCCAGATGGTATAAATTCTCAAAATCACGACAGGCGTTAGGATATATTTTTCTGTGTTTGGAAATATATCAAGATGCATATCAAGTATATCTATAGAGTATTGCGTTCAAACAGCTCATTTTGTAAAGTCTTGTTCGTGGCAACGAACTGCTAAGATTATTTGATTAGAGGCGAATATAGGTAAATATGTATGTTTAATCTAAAAATAATTTCCAAAGTCGAAATTAGAATTTATCAACATGAATAATCTTTAGATTACATGTAATAACCTCAACTGAAATGTCACCTGATGGCAGGTGACTTCATAAATAGGAATGGTTATATCTAAAAGCAATATATATATGTGTGTGTGTGTGTGTGTGTGTGTGTGTGTGTGTGTGTGTGTGTATATTGCGATATTGAGTTTTAAAATTGCTTTATATATAAAAGGGTTTTGTAATTTGCTTGAAGCATTGTGTATATATTGGTTTGTTGGTTGGTTATATATATATACACACATATATATATACATATATGTATACATATATATATATTATGCCGCCATAATGATGCTCTACAAAGACACTAAAGCAATGGTACGCTCACCAGATGGCGACACAGATTTCTTCGACATCACCGCGGGGGTCCTTCAGGGAGATACATTAGCACCATATATATTTATCATATGCCTAGACTATGTACTCCGAACTTCACTAGATACCATAAAAGAAAAAGGTTTCACTCTAAGAAAAGCAAGAAGCAGGCGATATCCTGCACAAACTGTCACAGATGTAGACTATGCTGATGATCTCGCACTTCTTGCAGATACCCCGGCACAGGCTGAGGCACTCCTGCACAGCCTGGAGAAGGCAGCAAAGAGCGTCGGTATGTGAACTCTGATAAAACTGAGTTCATGAGCTTCAAAAAGAAAGGAGACATCTCCACACTTGACGGCAAGCCTCTTAAGCCGGTGGAACAATTCACATACCTAGGTAGTAATATCTCATCCACAGAAAGCGATGTTAACACTCGAATAGGAAAGGCATGGTTGGCCACCAACAAATTATCAGTCATATGGAAATCCGATCTCCCCGACAAACTAAAGAGACGATTCTTCCAGGCTGTGGTTGTGTCGGTGCTGCTGTATGGCTGTACCACCTGGACCCTAACAAAACGCCTTGAGAATAAGCTAGATGGGAGCTGCACCAGAATGCTGCGAGCGGTCCTGAATAAGTCGTGGACGCAGCACCCCACAAAAAAGCAACTGTATGGCCACCTACCCCCCATCTCACAAACCAAACGAGTAAGACGGGCTAGGCATGCAGGACATTGCTGGAGAAACAAGGACGAGATCGTAAGCGACGTACTATTGTGGAAGCCAGCACATGGGCACGCTAATGTGGGCCGCCCAGTCAGGACCTACATTGACTAACTATGTATGGATGCTGGCTGCTGCGCGGAGGAACTCCCAGAGTCGATGAATGATAGGGAAGGTTGGCGAGAGATTGTCATGGATATCCGTGCAAACTGCGCGACATGATGATGATGATATATATATATATATATATATATATATATATATATATAGAGAGAGAGAGAGAGAGAGAGGAGAGAGAGAGAGATATATATATATATATATATATAGAGAGAGAGAGAGAGAGAGAGAGAGAGAGAGAGCGATATCTCTCTCTCTCTCTCTCTCTCTCTCTATATATATATATATATATATATAGAGAGAGAGAGAGAGAGAGAGAGAGAGAGTGAGAGAGCGAGCGATATATATATATATATATATATATATATATATATATATATATATATGAGTATAGATAAAAGGAGATGAAAACAACACAATATGCTGTTAAAGTGATAAGATTTTATATCATATTCATAGCTAATATAGAACAATATTTCGATTTATAAAAAACTCATCTTCAGAGCTTGTTTATACTCCGTATTTATTAATAGCGGAGACGAAAATAATATGAATTCGTTTTGAATTCATATTATTTTCGTCTGCGCTATTGATAATTCCGGAGTATAAACAAGCTCTGAAGATGATTTTTAACGTAATTCTCTAACATTCAGGCATAAAATAACACCCAAGAGGAGTACATACTGTTAAAATCAATCTATCGAAAGCTAAAATAACAAGTGTTTTCGTCTAGAGAAATTACGAGTACTGTAGATTTATCTAGGCTATCCTAAATTCTTGGGGACATAAGATACAATGATTGCAATTCCCTAACATCTAGACCTAAAATAACCCCAGAGGTTTTGACCAACTCTTAAAATCAATCTAAAGCTAAAGTGTTTCCATCAAAATAATTTACGAGTATGGTATATTTAACTAGGCTATCCTAATAATAATTCTAAGACGAAGCCAGACTTCGCCACCGGCCTTGAAATATTCTAAGGGAATTAGATTCAAATGAAAAGAGTTGAGTTTTTATTCTATTTTATTTAATTGCAATGACGTCGCTTTGGATCAAAGTGAAGACAATGTCAAATCATCAAGTCAATGTATCTTAACGTCATCAAGAGACTGAGCAAATAGCAAGGACTATCGATCCAAAGCAATCGATCGATAAATCAATCAAAATAAGGAAAATACAAACGAGAGAAGATTCACTCACATTAATGGGAGCATAATTATTATTGTAGTAAAAAATAAACTTGACAAACCAAGTTCAATCTCTGGAAGAGGTGGTTTAATTTCAATGTCCTTGTGAAAGGCAAACATTCACCGCTTCCTCCCCAGCGTAGTATGACGAAACAACAAAAGATATTGTTATGGTAATTTACTACGCACGCATTAACTCTTCCAGCTATAAATAGCAGCCGGTACTGCTGTTAGACAAGAGCCAATATTCCAGCGGTCTGCTCGGACAGTTGATCGACCGCCTCGCTGGTACCTTCTCATTTGTATATGTTTGTGCTACTGTTCTTTATTAATATATTTGTTTAACTAGTTTCCTCTCTTGTGTCTTTATTCTGGCCACTAACAAGACCACAACAGATACCACAACGGAACATGAGAAATATATGTCCCTCTATATATGGGTGTATTTACCCAGCCCCACTTCTACCAGCAGGATGCGAGACAAGGTCAATTTTTTAAGCGGAGTGAAACAGTTTTCTTTCTAAATAACGCAAGGTTAAAGAGCGCAGTCTGCCCTACTATTTAACCATAGCAGAAAGTAGAATAGTTCCATCTATACTTTTCGCATGTAAGCAGCCACGTCCAGAATTGGAATTCGGCTCGTTCTGCTCATTTCCTGCGACGATAACCTCTACTGAACGAGCACATCATATATTAGTATATATTGATCAGTGTTATATGTTTTTATATGTAAATAAATCTCCTCTTTATTAATAGCAGCAAGTTTCCTGGGGCTCAGAAAATATGGAATCACCGGTAGCGAGCATTTTCAAATTTCATCAAGCATATGGAAGGGGAAAAAGTTGAACATTCTTATAAACTACGTATCGCCTGATGTGTAAGAACTTTCAGCGAAACTACTGACGTTGAGGAGGCTATTTGCATTCTGAAGAGAGCCTTTGTGGAAGAAGAACGTGAAATATAATAAAGTAGGCTAAATAAGTCGGCGGTTTTGTGGTGAAGTCGTTTTAGTAAATCCCATTTTACAGCAATCAGCTCATCTTCAAGGAAATGTAAGCAACACGTAAAACTGTAGTCATTACATGGATAAAATACAAAAAGATTTATGATATGGTCCTGCACATTTGAATAATAGAATGTCTGATGATGCTCAAAATAGCCGACAAAATAATACACCTCATCACGAAAGCTATGGAAGACTGGAAGGTAGAATAAGCAGCAGAAGGCCAAACCTGAGCAGAGGGGAAATCTGAATAGGCATCTTCCAAGAAGATTCTCTCTCGCTATTGATATTTCTCATCACAGTGATACCATTGAATTGTATATTTACCAAATGTGGAGGAGGCTACTAATTTACAAAGGCACAGGGAACGTCCACCTTAGGTAAATGGATGATAATATGATATGTGCCTAAAATGAATAGAAACGAGAAACTCTTGAATAAACTATAAGTGTATATAGCCGAAATATATTTGGAATTGAAAAGTATGACATGCTGATAATCTCCAAGGCATTCCGACGATGACTTCAGCCGTGTTTTGACAAATCTTACGATGATATTGACGCCAAATTGCAGTGCACTTTTCCTGTCCTTTATACAATATCGGGATTGTAAATAGAGGAAATATATGCACGATGGGCAACAGCGTGTTTTTCCTACAACCTTGACTATGCCTAAGATGCGAATCAGTCGCTGGCATATTATCCCGTTAGATCCCAAGAAAGAAAATAATAATCCTAAGATCCTTCGACGAAGTTCATTTTTTACTCCTTTTGGAACAATCTAATATAAAGGATAGAAATAATTTTGTAACATATTTACCGCTTCCCACAACCAGTGAACCTGATGACCGGCTCTTAGTCTGATGCCAAATGGTTAATCTCTCGTGATAGATGCGAGAATCGGTTAACCAGGAAAGTTTTTTTTTATCGGCTAGCTGTTATTAATTTGGCAGAGGAAAAGTAATAATCAAAATTATGGGGCTAGTAAAACAGGTAATCGGAGATTGGCAACGATTTCATAAAGAATACACCTTTTATTCAGAGACTCGATTATACAACTTCATGTCTTTCTGTTTTTGTTACCGATACAAAGGGAGGTAGCAATAAAAGGAAATTATGTCTTGTGATAAAAAAAAAAGTGTTACGGTGTGACAGTATGTATATATTTCGCCTATTGTTTTAAAAATGATAGTAAAATATTATTTTCTTAAATCAGGAAATATATTTTACTTTACTTAGATAATTGGCCTTGGATAACATTCTGATAGTGGCGATGATTTGTGGAAAATGCATACATTCGATTCAAACATCTACCCTGTCTAGATAATCAAATGAGATTGTAAAAATTATCGGTAACAGAATAAGTTCTCCATAACGTGCCAACTCGATTTCCCAGGACACATTTAGCCAATAAATTCACAGACGATCCTGAAATAATAAAATTATGTAACACAATTTCTTTTACTGGAACATACGTGTTATTTCTTAATTGCTTATTTCTTAATTGCTCGTAAAAATAGAAAATGGTCAACGTTGATAATGGTTAATGGAATTTAGAAATTAACCTATTTTCCATGTGAAAATGGGCTGATTTTTACATTTACATAAAAACTGAATAACGTAGATGCATTATTTCAAGTTATACAAACTGAAAAAACAATTCAAGAAAATGTTTAGATAAGATATTCAGCATATATTCTAATATTCCTACATTATTGAGAAAAATGGGGGAATTTAAATATTTTTTTACACAGGTGACAAAAGGTGAAAAAAGAATATAGATCATTACTTAAAAATCTGATTTTTTTTTCGTCCCGTGAAATTTCATTGGGTCCTGCTAGTACTGATAATTTGCATACAGTTATGTGGTTTATAGCATTCGTATCTATAGGTATTTTTTAAACAGGCACCCTAACAGCTGCTACCACTCCGGTCAGTGTAGATCTAAGAGTAATAGCAATGAAGGGGTGTCTCTTCACAGTTCTAGAACCGGATGCTCAACACCGGATACAGTTTCGTGTCGTACGCAGGACACCTCTCCTTTTTTTTTCCTCTTACGCCTTTGCACGGTTGTAGTCGAAATATTCTACGCCTCGGCGATAGATCACAAAAATATGAATATACAGAAATCCAAAAGTATATTACTTAGGCATATTCATGCAATTTTATTTTTGTTTACAGAGTTTCAATATTGTTTGTTAAGATGCAATTAAATCGAAATAAAAGAGTAAAGAAAGTTTCTAAAATTATAGTGTAGTTGGTTTATATGTGATCCTTTTTTAATGATTTGAAAAGCGCTTGTGTATCGAACAATGATGTAATCTTACGTTATATGTTGATTATTTCCTGCCATAAGTGATCCTTGCTTCTAAATTGGCATCCATTCTCATAAACACGTCGCCTCAGAACGCACCACAAGTTTTTAGTTGGGTTTAAGTTTGGAGGAATGACAGGTCTGTTCAACCTCCAAGGTCCACAGAGGCCTAATGCAGGTACTTCGGAGTTTATGTGCTAAATGTGATGGTTCTCCTGAAGGTGATTCTTTTCGTTTTTAGCCAAGATTCCAAGTGCCCTTTGAGGAAGGCTATATAAGCTTATGTGGTTATTTTCCTACCGCCAGGCAACTCCACGGACCAACCTCCAATAATGCCTGTCCTCGTTGGCGTCTAAACTGTTGATGACGATCCCGTCCATTTACAACCCAAGTTTCATCTGTGAACAGAACTTCCAGGAATTCGATTGTCATGTTCTTATTTGTCCATTTTAAACGCATTTGTATGTGTACTTTTGTCAATCGAGGTTTGTTCTAAGTCTCACTTATGTCCCGACCTTTTTCAGAAGAATATAGCGAGTACTTCTGGACTATTACTTCTCCAGTGCTCTTAAAAATTCCTCCACTGCTCAAGCCTCGGTTATTTACAACTTCACATTTCATTCCTGACCAAGAACATCTGAGAATAACTCTTTGGTGACCCTTATTGACCCTCTTACGTACTTTTGTAGGAGCTAACAAATATTTCCACGGTTTCAGGTATTTCTCACGTAGATTTCCCTTTGAACATTTCAGATGTGATATTAATTTTCTCAGAAGAGGTCAAGTCACATTTGCGATCCATGATTGCACGATTATAATGACACTCGTTTATATTCTTGAACATTTTTACATCGTGTTAATATTGCAAATGGCCACCGATTGTTTCCTATTGCGCAGAACATATAGATGTTTTTTACAGCAATTATACAGTGGAGATTACGTTTCAATAGTTAGTTTTTGGAAAAAATGTCACCTCGTTAATAATTTGAAACGGAGTGTATATTGAATTTTAGTTAAGGAAATAAAATAAATTATAAAAAGACAAAATTAAATTTTAAGAGAGTCAATAATAAATAAATACAAATGCGACCCCACAAACAGACAGAAACATAGTGCGTCTGACCGTCCTTTCTTCAGTATCAAAGATTAGAACTAAAAAGCGTTTAGTAGATTCGGAAACGGAAGAATAAGGACGTCTGGTGATTGACGTAAGGGGTATCACCGGAAGAAGGCGTGGTTAAGTTAGCGTATGCATTCAGAATTGGCAGGGCCAATATGATTTAACCGGGTCGATTTTGGGAGTCTGAGTTCAAAGTTTGTTAGTCACTTGCGGCTAGCTATTTCAGGTAGTCTCATAAGGCTTACTGCTGCGTCAAGAAGACCGGCTCTCTGCCTCTACACTTCGTGCCTCCACGACCTTGTGGGTCGAAATGTACCCGAGGAAGAATAAAAACTGGTAAAGTTCTGTCTGCGTTGGAAATGCAATTTTTTTTTTAAGCAAAAAAGATGATGTTGCAACATTTACGGATGCTGTGTCTAGAGATGCAACAACTGCTGAAATAGTGCCGGTCAATACAACATATTAATATGAAGCGATATTGGACTTTGCAAATCTATAATTGTATTTTTCAGTTCATTGTCCGGATGATTTCATTATTGATTATTAAATTCAATCTATTGGTTTCCGTTTTGTTTTCCATTCTTTATGCGTGATTAATACATTGGCTCTGATATTTTAACTAAGTATGAAGTGGTTATCTGTTTAAAACGATTGCAAAGTTTATCAATACATTGGCTTCTAGACCAGTATGGCTATTTGATGGGTATAATTAATTTCAGAGATATAATTGTTCAGATTCTAATATCGTTATGAGTTTTTCACTCCAGCGTTAGATGAGGGCCTTTCAATGAAGCCTGTCTGACAGCAAGTGTCCTCAGGTTTCCAGAACTCTGCTGAGTATTATAGCCCACTTGAACAATGCTGTTGCTTGTATGATATCAGTTCTTCCTCTAATTTCCATTTCCCTTTGTCTCTTTTCGAAAAACTTTGAGACCATTCTAAAGGGAACCAACCACAGTCGGTTCCAGCTTCACCCACATGCCGCATAGTTTTTTTTAAATCTCTGGCAATCTCCAAGTATTTGTTTATCTTTTCGTGTTTTTTTTTAATTTGTGGTCCGCCGGGACGCAAAATTAACTAGATGACAAGATATCTTCTTATTAATTAACAATACATAATCAAAATTAATAATAATAATAATTATTATTATTATTATTATTATTATTATTATTATTATTATTATTATTTGCTCCTTTTGAGTTTTCACATCAGCATTAGCTGATGGTCTTTCACTGGTATTATTATTATTATTATTATTATTATTATTATTATTAGGTCAATGTGACTTTTAGGTATTTTCATATTGTCAATCATTATTGTATACAATATTAATTACTTTAGCTAATTCAACCCTCCAGCAAAGGTCAAAGTAAAATTCACATTGATCTAATTTGTGTTGTTTTTCTCACTTTACTGAGAAAAATATCTTGTCATGCGTTTGATTTCGTTTCTCGCCGGGTGATTCATACTTGTTAACACAAGGTAACAATATTTGCTAGTCATGGATCTACGAGACTAGCTTGCTAACAACCATACCATGATGACATGCCAGTTATTTACCCAACCCGTTTGTCACGGCAAAGATGTGACACAAGTTCGGAAGTATGGGTCCTCCAGCAAGAATTGAACTCGCTATTCAGCAGTAATTAATCTGTGATACTAGCATGCTAGCCATTATATCATGATAGGATGCACTTAGTAGGCCTTAGAATATATGAATTAGTATATATATATATATATATATATATATATATATATATATATATATATTGTTTTCGTCGTTTTATTATGAAAATTCACTTCACTTGAGCTTGTATTCAATCCAAGGTTATTCAGCATATAAGGAACATCCATTATGTTTCAAGTCTGTCAACTTGGAATGACAAACGAGTGTGTCCCTCAGAGATTTTACCATAGAGCCAAGATAATCCATCACATTAAAAATTAAACACCTGCTCTAGCAGGTTATAAAACTATTTCAAGTCCAATTTGCAATTTAATGGTGAACATTTCATTTTTTTATTTCTCAAAATTCTCGATATAACGAAGATAAGCACGAAATGCTGATTAGAATATGCCACTATTTCATAGATAGAGGCATCAATACGTTCCTTAGTGTAATAGTCGTACGAAATGGAGTTGGTGGACGAGTTTGTTTGCATTTTATTTCAAGCTGATTTTCTTTTCCTTCCCAGGTTGATAATACTCTGATATGGTTCTTTAAAATTGATTTGGCAACCGGTCTAGGAGAAGGACAATTCTGAATTCAAACTAATTCCACTTTTCAAATCTGATCCAGCGCCGAGTAGTGGCGGAGGGTTTGGGTAAATACATGAAACGAAAACTCAATGGATTTACAGGATTTCTTGTAATTTTCGATTGAGATAATATTACAAATATCATTACAGCCTTGTTGCAATCATACCGGGGGCGTCACCATTGTGTAGAGGCTAATGTGCAAAACTGCAACATCGTAATAAGAGATTTCGGAATCCTCTACGGCAAGGAGACTCCTGTAATATACACATTAATATGGAGAGCCAAAACGAGTCAAACTAGGTCTTTCTAGAATTAAAACACCAAACAAACAAAAAACAAACAAGGTATTTTCAAACTTATCACGCTATAAAGTTTTGAAGACATCTCAAAACTCATGATTCTTTCAGCTGGTTACCTTTTAACTTTATTACAACAGCTTTGACTACACAAACGCGTATAGAGGTTGGGTAATTCGCCGTGGCGTAGTGGTTAATCAGCTAGTAGGTGACATAGTTGAAAGCGTGTTAGAACTCCAGTCACGTTATTACGTTCATTTTCGAACTAGTTTGGTAAAGTTATGAAAACCTCATCCCATTAGCTATGTATTAAATAGTGCCACTACTGGTCTTTTATAAGTACTAGCAAATATATGCACCCTCCGGGTGCAAGTATTTAAGTTTTAATGTAATAAAATATTGTATCAAATTAGAAATGCTAATGAAACTAAATAAGAAAGCAGATAAAAATATTTGAAACAGGGGAGGGTATAATAAAGAAATAGAACAACTGAAACTTACTCTTCCCTCACTCCCGTCTTTCATTGCTAATTTCCAAATTTAACTATTTAGTTAGAATAGGAAGTAAAGAATAAAATTACAGTTATTTTTTCTTGTTAATGGATTTCTTTTAAGATTTATCCCTGAGATTTTAGATAATATTCATTAAGATAAAACCAAACAATTAGAAATCAGTAATACTAAGCACATATTTATTAAAATCAGATTTTTAATATCAATATGCAAATTAGCCTTCCCATTCACACTGTAAACTGCTATTTTGTTGTATATATAAATACAATTGCATGTTATTAGTATGTAGATATTACCAACAGTATTAATAATGTAAAACAATTTTATTAATAATTGAGCTTTAAATAAAAAATAAAATCCTGTAGAAGGAATTGTTACTTGAATAGTAATATAGTTTCGGTTACAGACAGAAAAACACACAATCTCCATTATAATAAGATAGCTTTGGCATTGAATAACATATAAATGTTGATAGGCCATTAAATGAATAAAACCAATTATTCCATCTCTTCTGGTTTTAATAAAATATCTATTGACTTTTAAAAAATAAGATCTAAAATAACACAAATAGGTAATAGCATGAAAATAATTTACTGCAACACGAAGCTTTCAGTGGTTTTCTATACTTACTCATTTATGTTATTTTCATACTATTACCTATTTATGTTATTTTAGATTTTATTTTTTAAAGTCAATAAACATGTTCTTAAAACCAAAAGAGATGGATTGAATGGTTTTATTTATTTAATAATAAAGGACTACGATTCGAGGCAACTCAAATTACTGCAACACGACGCTTTCAGTGGTTTTCTATACTTGCACCTTTATGAGTTGGCTCGTTCCTAGTCCTTCCACTGATTCGTTTCTCCTTTCTTACTCACACTTCTTTCACTTCCAGACTTTGTTACATACTTCCAAAGCACAGTAATGATCTATTCACACCGAAGTCACCGAATTGACCAAAACAAACTCCTTATATCCAGTTTTTCTTTGGTCACAATTTGTATAGGCGCACGGCATGAACGAGACAACACGACATAATCTAAAAAAATCTGCCTGTTAACGGTTGTCATGTTCTTTTTCAACTAAAATCTAAAATCCAAATAGATACTTTTTACGGTGGTAAGTCATCTCATTCACCACAGGTCGATTATCTGTTTAATTTATCTTAGTCATAGTTATTTAGTGAAACCACACTAACATTGATCTAGTATTGATTGAAGAGCATGCTTCAGATGAGCCATGTCACTTGAACCCTTGGTAGATTCGATTTCTTGTATCTTCTGTTGATATTGGTCGTCTCATTCTCGGCTCAGATCGATCGATCTCTTTTTACACTGAAACAAATCCAAGTCAAAACATTTCCGACGTTGTCAAGCCTGAATCGTTTGATAAAAGGCCGAGTCAAGGATCGTTTCTATCTGCCAGTGCCATTTCATAAAAGAACAAACCTTTCGCATTTTACTTGAAGAGAACATTGGCACCGACACGTGGCCTTCGAGATGGGTCGCAAACGAGAAAGGATTCAGCATAGCTCTATTCCGACCTGAAAGGTTATGATAACTCGTATACAAAAGGTCTTCAACCGGAAAGTGTAAAAC
>CM042139.1:93014768-93114768 GCA_023376005.1 Doryteuthis pealeii | reverse complement strand
TGATTCCGTTAATTACGACTGGGTACAAGTGTTAAGGTACGTTATGTATTCTATGATATTTACTTATTGTTTCATAACTTAGTCCGGAAGAGAACGCACCGGAAGCAATATGAAATAAATGATCTTTTGACATTTGAGATCATGCCACCTTTCTTCACGACAGAGCTTGGTTATTTAGCCAACAACCGTAGTAACTAAGCAATGAGGGCTTTTCGTATTATAGATGTCAAAATTACTCCTATATCCCAGCCTTTACCTCGTCTTTGATGTGAAGTAGGCATGTATGTTGATATCAATAGCACAGGCCTTTCGGGGCCTGTGTCTATTCATGAAATTAACAGCGTCTATCCCAGGGGGCTATCCCCACAGGTAACACCTGACCCCTCGATTTAAAGGGGCAGGGCTGGGTTTATTGCACAGCTCCTGAGGCGCCCCCCTCGAGGGGGAATGCCGACAAGATCGACGCATTTTTGTGACTACCATCATGAGCTTCGGCTTGTGGGTGAGCCCACATACAAATGTCCTTGTGTCACGCCCTCGTAAGTGGGAAGAGAGGCAAATACCTTTATGTTGATATTTTACGCATTGATAGTAATAGCAAATTTTTCCTCTAAGATACAATGAAAAAATCAAATACATTTTCAAAAGATGTAGATTGGTATGAATTGAAAATTAGCATTGATTTTCGATTTTTCATTAGAAATGTTTAAGTTACCGTAATTACTCGTGTATACCGAGCATTGGTGAATATTACGCTTATTGTTGCTTCGTCCACGTTGTGTTTACTTAAGATCTGCAAATAGTAGATCGACGCAATTATGTCAGAGAGTATTTGTGACGGGCCTGGAGGTTATTCAACATGTACTGCCCCTGTTGTTAGCAATTCCAAGAACGAGACAACACACGGTTAGCAATAATTAAATGGTTATGTAATAATATATAAAAGAAATAACATATAACGGAAAAGAATTTGTTTTTCACACTTGGTACGAGTGAAAAGACACGGGGGAACTTTTCTGGTGTTTTTGGTTTATGCTAATTAACATTGAGTATTTCAGAGGTAACGGTGACCTAACCTGCGTCACATCTTTCGTTGCAGTTGTTCTTAAGTAGCATTTTTTTCTATTTTTTCAAGCAACAAATTCCATTAGCAATTCAACCGATAACTAAAGAATCTTACAACTGTGCCTTTAACAACCACTGAGTCGATATTGTAGACCCAAATACCATTGATTGACCAGCCAATTACGGATCGCCTCTTATAATATTTCTTTGGCATTCATCAGGAGAAATGATGATTGGACATTGCACACTCGTATCTCATTTGAGAGGAGGGGCTACAAAAACAAAAAAGGGCTGACGAGATCAACTGGTGCAATTTTCTGGCTTCAGAGAAATGTCAAGAAGCACATGTTAAAACAATCCCATATGTGACTACTGTAATGTGGATGACTGTTAAACTTACTTTCGGAAGAAACCAAACTAAAATGTTTTATTAAGATTATCTATTTCGCTTTTTCCTATGCTCTTCACAGACAACAAAATGTCAATCATGAGAACTCTCGAGTTAGTTTTGAGAAACGGTCCCACACACGAATTGGACATGTTTGAAAAGAGGCAGTCAGTTACTGGCAGAGCAAAAAATAACGTCCTAGATATCAGGGTTGGCGATACTGACTTTACTCATATTAGGATTGACCTATCATTTGTCGAAAAATAGATATTTCTAATATAATTTGTAGGTTATCTCATGTTCTAGTCCTCTCCAAATGATCAAACAAAACACCTTATATCTAGTTTTGCTGCCATAATCACACTACGATCGAAACTTTTATATTTATTTTTCTTTCAAAGCCGATTCAGCACGCGATCTGCCACTTACCTTTAAAGCATTCAAATATTTTGGAACATGTTATACCAGATTTTTGTAAGGAAAATCAACAGGAAAAAAAAAACAACGATAAAAAATAAATGCCTTTAAAAAGTAAGTAAAAGTAAAGTCGTCGGGGCACCCTAAAGTCGGTATAAGCCAATCAGCGAGGCAGTCTATTCCCTTTTCACTTGCGCTAGACGAAGGAGATTATTTTAGCGTCTGAGGTGGAGCACCACACCTACCATCAGCTCCTTACTTTACTGCACAGATCCCTGTGCTACTCATACGCTGAGTTGGCGAGGGCCGGTATCGAACTAGGAACCTTGTGGTTTCTAGCCGAACGCTCTACCGACTGAGCTAACCCGTAGGTTTCTGTAAATGATCATTTTTTTAATCTGGTATGTTAATAATTATTTTGAAAATGTGAAGCAATTTGAAGATCTGTGTATGGAAATAAGAGAAAGACAAATTATAAAAATAAAATATCCATGGTTACTACTACTACTACTACTACTACTAATAATAATAATAATAATAATAATAAGAAGAGAAGAAGAAGAAGAAGAAGAAGAAGAAGACTATGTTACTACCACTACTACTAGTACTCCTTCTACTACTACTAATTTAGAAACATCGCGAGAGTTGCTGTTACTCAGTGACATCAGTGAAAAAACGGCAGTTAAAACAAGAGGAATAAAAAAAACAAAAAACAATACCCCTCACAAAAGCAGGTTTCTCTAAATAATATTCATTTAATCCGGTTTGCTAATATCTATTTGAAAACAGTGTTGCATAATGGATAGGTAGCCTATGAATTAGGTACGATTGTCTAGTAATTCAAACTCACAGTTTTGAGAAAGATTGCAGGTAATTTGATTGGCGGATTTTAACCTCTTCTCTCATTGTTAGTTTAGGCAAATCAGATTTTGGCTGTGCTGAACAGGACGGATGGAAATGGCGATCTGTTCGTTGAAACCAAAATCTCTGCGCGTTAATTAATCTGGATCTTAAATAATAAAAAGCTCTTAAGTAAAACAAGAAAGAAAGTATCGTGTTCGTTACTATGAACAAACAACGGGTCAATACACTGAAGAAATCACAAGAGAATCCAGCCCAGATCCAGAAAATATTTAACAGCCCAGATCCAGCTACCAGTCAAGATAGAATATACAGAGATGGATCCAGCAACGCAGATAAGACAGCAGCCACTGAGAACAATAGAAGATGATAGAAGCTAAGTATACATCGAAATATAAGTATGTCTATATAACCATATGAAATAATATTTGTTAATGTATGTATTAAAATAAGAAAAGAAAACTTATAAAATGAAATCTCCACGTTTACCACTACTAAAAATATATATTTAAAAAACCCTCTGCACGAGCAGAATGCGACAAATGTCAATTCCTTGAGCGGAATTTAACAGATTTGAATTCAGAGTTTTCCTTCTCCTATACTGGTTACCTAGCCAATGTTAAAGAGCCCAGTCTGTCCTACTATTTACCCATAGTCGTGGGGAGAATATTTGGATTCATACCTCTCCAAGGGTTATTAGTGCTATGTAAAATGCAAGCATCTTTGTCTAGGATTTGAACCCGGGTCGACGAATCTATTTCCTACTACTCTAACCATTGCACCACGTACCTTCATAATAATAATACTGCTATTCTGGATATTTGAGGAGTTTTGTTATTACTCGGACTTAAGTGAAAAGCCACTAGTTAAAAGTGGTGTGAAAAACTCTTAAGGATACACAAGATTTTACACTTGAGAGATGATATAGACAGACTCTATGTATCAAGGAAAGAAGAAAAAGGAAGTAGCCAGTATTGAGGATTATAGCAAAACATCAAACCCGGCTAGGGTCGCGCTTACTTGTCAGTGCCAATTAGACATAATCTTTTTATTTCCGACAATTGGACTCCTGAAGATGTGTCCATCTCTCCAACAGCTGTCAGAATGGTCGCTGTTACAAGTCATTATCAATTTCTTCTTTGTGTTGTGTTTTTTATCGACTGAAGAAATTCTTGTTTTTTTCCAGCAGTTAAGCTGAGGTAATTTCTTTTGGTGATGGATGAGTAGAATGGGATTTGTTTCCTTCCAATGAATAACTATACCTATACTATAAAAGATTTGATAACACTATTTTGAATAAGATATAACCAAAATTCGCATAAAAGAGAAGGGTGTCTCGATTTGTTATTACTTGTGTGTAAGTAAATGCGTCAGTCGCCTACTATTTGAATGTAGTTATTTGATAACTGCTATAGATGCGTGTCTGCTATGTGACGTCCGCTTGGTCTAAATGTAAATCTACGACTCCCCTTGTGACGTCAAATTCAGTCATTTAATACGATTCTTCCAGAAAATCCTTTTTCACGACAAGAGCAGATCTCCAATCAGCCATTCTTCAGATTTAGTTCAAAGCGTCATTTCCCTTGCCAACAGCAATATTCGATTACCAAAACAATATTTCCAGTCTTATTGGGCTAAAAACTATATCCAGCCCGAGTGAGCATCACAGGTTGATATGTTTAATGTTCGGGTCACATCTACTTAAATTTATATTTTGGGAAAATGTATAAAACCTAAGTTTGTTTTTTTCTAATCAAAACCAAACTGCTGTGAACATATTATAACTATGATATTTCTAAAAACAAGTAACATTATTGTGTAGTTATAATAATTCAAGAAGTCATGAAATACACAAAAAGGGCAAAGAAAGACTAATTACATCAGCCAGTAACAGCAATATCAACAGGAGTATCTTAAGGACAAATATTAAAACAACATAATCTAGAAAACAAAAATGTGAAGAAGTACAATTGTATGGATATTTCAAACGGCTAACTCAGTAGATTCCAAATACGAAATGAGTTGTGTATAGCTAAGAAGAGGAACCCACAAGAGATAAATTGCAGCAGAAAATAATGCCATAGGCACTAATTAGTTCAAAGTGAAATTTGATAATACAGAATAGAATTGCAATATATGCTGTGTGGGGAGAGAAATGAAACGGTTGACCACAAAAGAAATAAAAGACTAGGTATGACTGGGCAAGAAAAGTTATCCTCTGGGCATTGTGCAAGAGATTGACATTTGACCATATAGACAATCCCAGCCAAAAGTTAATTAAAAAGAAGAAAATAGCTTTTCATGTAGTGGATTCTTTGTCCCAGGGGACCTTAAAGAAGAAATGAAAGAAGCCCAACAGATAGATAAATACTTGGATCTTGCAAGAAAACTGAAAAAGATAGGAAAGGCGAAGGTGAAGGTGATATCAATTCTTGTTGACGCACTTGGAACGATCTGTACAGGCTTGGAAAGGGGAATGGAGGAATTGTACATCAGTGGAAGTATCAAGACTTAACAGACCACAGGATTCTTAAGATCGGCTAGAATAATCAGAAGAGAGATTTAAGACTTGATGAAACTTGCTATCACGCAGACACCAGAGAAATAACACCAGTTGTTAAAAACTCACAAGCAGTAAAAAAAAAAATAATAATAATACTTGACTGAATTTTTAATATGAGGCTTCATAATTCTAATTATCTAGATATTTTTTACTGTTGTCCAAGAACACCTGAAGAAGACTGGAGTTCCGAAAAGGCTCTTGAATACGACATGAAGATCATGAGTTGGATGAGAATGTTCCCGAGTTCGACAAAAACACCTAAAGAAGGTCGGAGGGCACATCGGCCGAAATCTTATGCGTATAACATTAAAGATGAGGACAGCAATCCAATAAATTTAAATAATAATAATAATAATAATAATAATAATAATACTCCAGTGAAAGACCATCAGCTAACACTGATGTGAAAACTCAAAAGGAGTAAATAAAAATAATAATAATGCATAAAACAGAATCTGTTCTTGAGAACGAAACGCATAAAATTCTCCGGGACTTTGAGATAAAAACGGATCACCTTATCCCAGCAAGGAGACCAGACCTAGTGCCGATTAACAAAAAAGAAAGAACTTGTCAACTGGTGGATTTTGTAGTTCCAGCAGATCACAGGGTGAAGCTGAAGGAAAATTAAACAATGGACAAATAACTAGACCTTGCCAGAGAACTGAAAAAGTTATGGAATGTGAAAGTGAAAGTGATATCAATTTTAGTTGGTGCACTTGGAACGGTCCCAAAAGATTGGAAAAGGGTTTGGAAAATCTGGAAATCAGAGGAAGGCTTGATACCATCCAGAACACTGCACTGCTGCAATCTGCCAGAATACTGGAGACCTGAGGAGACTTGCTGTCACACAGACTCTAGTGAAAGACCATCAGCTAACGCTGATGTGAAAACTCAAAAGGAGTGAATAATCTTATTATAAAGGAGATTGTGTGTTTTTCTGTCTGTAACCGAAACTATATTACTACTCAAATCACAATTCCCTTAATTATTTACGTCAAATTCTCCATGATTTCATTCTTTTAAACCTTCAGTTATTAATAAAAATTGTTTTACATTATTAATACTGTTGACCATATCTACATACTAATAACATGCAAGTGTATTTATATATACAACAAAATAGCGGTTTACAGTTTGAACGAGAAGGCTAATTTGCATATTGATATTTAAAATTTTATTTTAATAAATATGTGCTTGGTATTATTGATTTCTAATTGTTTGGTTTTATCTTAAGAAATATAAACAAAAATCTCGTGGATAAATCTTAAAAGAAATTTATTTACAAGAAGAAATAACTGTAATATTATCCTTTACTTCCTATTTTAACTAAATAGTTAAATTAGGAAATTTAACAATGAAAGAGGGGAGTAATGGAAAATGATGGAATAGTTAGTTTCAAAGTCGTTCTATTTTTCGATTATACCCCCTCTGTTGCAGATCTTTTTATCTGCATTCTTAGTCAGTTTCATTAGCCTTTATAATTTAATATGATATTTTATTATATCAAAACTTAAAACTTAAATACTTCCACCGGAAGGTGCATATATTTGCTAGTAATAATAATAATAAATTCAGGGAGTTTGAGACACAAACAGGTCACCTAATCCTGGTCAGAAGACCAGACATAGTTTTAATTAACAAGAAAAGGGTATTTACACATAGTGGATTATTTAAATGGACCGTATGCAAAAAGAATCTATTAAGAAAGAACTAGCCTCAAAAATATAATTATGAACGAACAATGAATGCGATTCTATACCCTCTAGGCATGTATTGACTCCAGACGGGTTGACATTCCGTTAAACTTAATCAATCCCTGATTTCTCTGGTATCATGAGCTTTTCACGCAAGGACTTTGAGGATTTTAATAATGTTTATTTATCTTTTCTTTTTATAAAGCTAATTGTTATTCAAACCTGCACACTTTCTTTTGTCAGGTTTGTTATGACAAATAGCTCTTCTCTACCAAACATCAATAAAAGTCATATTGAGTTATTCTTGATATGAAATATGTTGCTTGTAAAGTTCTGACTAGTAACCTATAAGTAAGTAAAGTCGTCGAGGTGGCCTAAAGTCGGTATCAGCCAATCAGCGAGGGAGTCTATCCCCTTTTCAATAGCACTAGACCAAGGAGATTGTTTTTGCTTCTGAGGTGGAGCGCCACACCTACCATCAGCTCCTTACTTTACTGCACAGATCCCTGTGCTACTCATACGCTGAGTCGGTATCGAACTAGGAACCTTGTGGTTTCTAGAACGCTCTACCGACTGAGCTAACCGGATATAGATTGTTATTTTTTAATGGGGGTACGTGATTTAATGGTCACTGACGTAGGAAATGGACATGGTGAAACGGGTTTAACTCCTGGACAAGGATGTCTGCATTTCACACAGCGCTAATACACTTGGTAAAGGTATGAATGTAACTATTCTCCCCCAGCTATAGGTAAATAGTAGGACCGGCTGGTTTCTTTATTTTTAGCCTTATTTAGATAACCAGACTAGGAGAAGAAAAACTCTGAATTCACACCTGTTAAACTCCGCTTAAGAAATTGACTCTGTGTCACATCCTGCTCGTGCGGAGGTGTCAGTCGGTAGAGCGTTCGGCTAGAAACCACAAGGTTACTAGTTCGATGCCGGTCCTCGCCAACTCAGCGTATGAGTAGCACAGGGATATGTGCGGTAAAGTGAGGAGCTGATGTAGGTGTGGCGCTCTACCTCAGAGCTAAAAAATCTCCTTGGTCTAGCGCTATTGAAAGGGGATAGACTCCCTCGCTGACTGGCTGATACCGACATTTGGCCACCCCGACGACTTTACTTTTTTACTTTATATATATATATATATATATATATATATATATATATAAGGGTTTTATAATTTGCGTCAATCATTGTGTATATATTGGTTTGGAGGTTGGTTTTGAAGCCTATCACAATGCAAGTGTAAAGAAAAAATAAGGTAACAATGGTGTTGTTTGTTAACCTGTGATTTATTCTTAATTCACAGGTTAACAAAACAACACCATTGTTACGTTCTTTTTTTTTTTACACTTGCATTTTGATAGCCTTCAAAACCAACCTCCAAACCAATATATATATATATATATATATATATATATATATATATATATATACACAGAACAAAATTATCAGCCATACTTGTACAAATTGTATATTTTCTTTATCCTGTGTGTTAAAAATGTCAACTTAAGTTCAAATGGAATCATAAAATCTATCGGTCGCTCTCTCTCTCTCTCTCTCTCTCTCTCTCTCTCTCTCTCTCTCTCTCTCTCTCTCTCTCTCTCTCACTCTCTCACTCTCACCTTCTCTAGTTAACCCTCTAAAACTAGCACCCCACCACCTGTATGTTTAATTCACTTTAAAAAGACATATACTATACCAACCTTGTAAAAGACTTGGCGGATCCTCTGGCAGACAACTGATCAAAATAATTCTATATTTTTATATTTTGTTTTAAAAATTAATTTTTTTAAGAGACTAACCGTCCAAAATATAATTTTGTTCTGTGTTTAAATACGTTTGCAAATCAGCCATACTTGTACAAATTGTATATTTTCTTTATCCTGTGTGTTAAAAATGTCAACTTAAGTTCAAATGGAATCATAAAATCTATCGGTCGCTCTCTCTCTCACTCTCCTTTTCCCTCAAATTGAACCCACACCTTATTCTAAAAGACTCCAAAATTCACAATCTAACATAAAAAGTAACTGCTACAGCAATTATAAAAAAAAAAATTTAAAAAATTAAAAAAATCCACCACCTACACTCTAAATCCTATTCCAGGAGGGGACATGTGGACTTATACTAAGTTAAAACTTATAACTGACATCCCCCACTTTCTCTCTCTCTCTCTCTCTCTCTCTCTCTCTCTCTCTCTCTCTCTCTCTCTCTCTCTCTCTCTCTCTCTCTCTCTCTCTCTCTGACTTTCTCTGACTCTCTCTATCTCCTGCCACATCGGCTTGTAAAACGAAACCATGGGTAGCAGCATGGTGGATGTGAAACGCGGCGGAAGAACCTCCTTAGGTCAACGGCGTATATCACAAGATGCTGGGCGGAGGAACCCAGAATGGGTCAACGGCCAGGATCAACCAGTTCAGTCAGGTAACTACTGCTCCTTATCTCTAAGACCAGCGCCTATTGATGAGTTAACTCCACAGCTACCGATAGATATCTATGACCTCGACCCAACCGAAACTATTCATGACAGTGCAAAAAGCTGAAGAATCATTAAGCGTCGTGCCTCCTGCCAAAAGCACGCTATCAGCTGAGGCTCGAGCTCTGGCCCAGTGTCCGATAAATTACATACAGAGCTCTAAATACATCACACACTTAAACCACAACATTTTAAACACAGAAAAACAAGGCACATACGCAACAGAAGACATAAATCTAACCACAATATCTAATAAGACAGACATAGAACCCAAAATCAATACAAACCTACTTAGATGTAAGAAACCACTGAAGATAGCAACATTTAACGTTAGAACATTAAAAACGATAGGCCAACTCCCCGAACTTACAGCGTCCGCAGCCGAAAAGAACATAGATATCATATGTGTGCAAGAACACAGATTTGACCATGGTGATATAGAATTAAAATACCATGAATCTGGAAATGGATGGACATTTGTGTCAGCATCTGCATGGAAAAACTCCGTAAATGCCTCAATAGGAGGCATAGGAATGCTTCTCAGTCCTCGAGCTCTAAAGTCACTGAATAGCATAGAAAAAATCCAACCCAGGATCATGAGTGCTACGTTTAATGGCAACCCATGCATGACCGTAGTCTCGTGTTACAGTCCCACAAATGTCAGCGATGAAACAGATATAGACACATTTTACAATGGGCTATCCTCGCTATGCAGACACACCCCCAAACATAATGTACTGATCATTGGGGGAGACATGAATGCACAGATAGGAAAAACAGAACACAATAGATTTAGCTTACACAACACCTCAAACAGAAACGGCGATCTCCTAGCTGAGTTCTCCCTAGAGAACAGACTCGTTTGCCTAAACACCAAATTCCAAAAACGGAAGGGCAAACTATGGACATACACACACCCAAATAACACAAACGCACAAATAGACTACATCCTAATAAACAAGAAATGGATAAATAGTGCAATGAACTGCGAAGCATACTCCTCCTTTGAAGGAGTATCCTCTGACCACAGAATAGTCACTGCAAAACTAAGACTAAGCTTGCGTAGAAATAAAAAGCAAACTAGTAGATCTGTACGATACGAATGGTCGACACTTGCCAACAGCGATATATGCAATAGCTACGCTGTCGCAGTAAGAAACAGGTTCGATATCCTCCAAGAGACAGCTGAATGCCTCTCACCAAACGAGGAATACGAAAACTTTGTTAGTGCACACCTAGAAGCAGTAGCAGAGTGCGTACCAACAAAACTAAGAGCTAAGCACCAGGTTCCCTGGGAGACAGAAGAAGTTAGAGAAAAAAGAAATATTACCAAAAAAGCAGCTCAACGTAATAAAGCAAACCCAACTAACACAAATTTACATAACCTTAGGAAAGCCCAGATAGAACTAACCAAAACATACAAAAAAGAACAAACAGAATATATAAAAACACAAATAAATAACATCAGACAATCAGTGGAAGACAGACAGTCTCGATTAGCATGGCAAATAGTAAATGAAATTAGTGATAGAAAAAGTACCTCAAGATCAAAGCTAAGGGCAACCAACAAGAAAGATAGACTGCAGAAATGGAAAAGCAACTTCTAGGAAACCCACCTAAAATCATGGAAAATAATACCCAAAAGATCATAGATAGACAACTAGACATAAAACTGGGGGACTTTACAACTGAAGAACTCGATGAAGTATAAAAGAAACTAAAAAGCAGAAAAGCAGCAGGCCTTGACGAAATACCCCCAGAGGTATGGAAGTTGGGGAAATTCAACGACATTCTGCTTAGGCTATGCAATGCTGTGTATAGGCAAAATAGGATAGATAGATGGACGAAAGGATGCATCCTCCCATTCCCAAAAAAGGGAGACCTAGGAATCGCCAAAAACTACAGAGGCATAACACTTACTGCTATTGCAGCTAAGATATATAATGCCCTTCTTCTTAATCGCATCCGACCCGAAATAGAGAAAAATCCTAAGGAAAAACCAAAACGGATTTCGTAGAAACAGATCCACAACTTCTCAAATCCTGACTATACGACGAATCATAGAGGGGGTCCGAGCAAAAAACCTAGAGGCAACGCTACTATTCGTAGATTTTTCTAAGGCATTTGACTCTATACACAGAGGGAAAATGGAACAAATACTACTAGCATATGGTCTCCCCAAAGAAACGGTTGCCGCCATAATGATGCTCTACAAAGACACTAAAGCAATGGTACGCTCACCTGATGGCGACACAGACTTCTTTGACATCACCGCTGGGGTTCTGCAGGGAGATACGTTAGCACCATATATATTTATAATATGCCTAGACTACATACTCAGAACATCATTAGATACCCTAAAAGAAAAAGGTCTCACACTAAGGAAAGCAAGAAGCAGGCGATATCCCGCACAAACAGTCTCAGATGTGGACTATGCTGATGACCTTGCGCTCCTTGCCGATACGCTGACACAGGCTGAGACACTAATACACAGCCTGGAGAAGGCAGCAAAGAACGTCGGCCTCTATGTGAACTCTGATAAAACTGAGTTCATGAGCTTCAAAAAGCAAGGGGATATCTCCACACTTGACGGCAAGCCTCTTAAGTCAGTAGAAAAATTCACATACCTAGGGAGTAATATCTCATCCACAGAAAGCGATGTTAACACTCGAATAGGAAAGGCATGGTTGGCCACCAACAAACTATCAGTCATATGGAAATCCGATCTCCCCAACAAGCTAAAGAGGCGATTCTTCCAGGCTGTGGTTGTGTCGGTACTTCTGTATGGCTGTACCACTTGGACCCTAATTAAGCGTCTTGAGAATAAGCTAGATGGGAGCTGTACAAGAATGCTACGGACGGTCCTGGATAGGTCGTGGAAGCAGCACCCCACAAAAGAGCAACTATATGGCCACCTGCCTCCCATCTCACAAACCATACGAGTGAGACGGACTAGACATGCAGTTCACTGCTGGAGAAACAAGGACGAGATCGTAAGCGACGTACTACTGTGGAAGCCAGTGCATGGGCGCGCTAATGTGGGCCGCCCAGCCAGGACCTACATTAACCAACTATGCAGGGATACTGGCTGCTGCGCAGAGGAGCTGCCGGAGTCAATGAATGATAGGGAAGGCTGGCGAGAGATCATCATGGATATCCGCGCAAACTGCGCGACATGATGATGATGATATATATATGAGTTTTACATCTCTTAGACTGGTTACCTAGCCAGGGTTAATGGGCCCAACCCGGCCTACTATTCACTCGTATGTGGAGGGAGATTAGCTTCATGTATACGATTCCTAAATGTATTAGCGCTATGTAAAATGCAAACAGCCTCGTCCAGGCTTTGAACTTGAATCAACGAGCCCATTTCATACGACTCTAACCGTTACACCAATCACCACCATAAATATGTATACAGATTATTTTTTTCAGCTGACATATTCGTTGACAAAAGTTTAATTTTACAGTCGCACAAACGGTAGATAAGGGGTTAAACATCAGTCTACAATATTTCGCATCCATGTAATGCTGGTAAATAACTTTCTAAGAAAGCATTAACTTTTGCTATGACAATGATAACATCAAGTTTTCAATTATTTAGTTTTTGTTCTATAAAAGTTAAACGGCTTTGTAATTTGAGGTGATACATTTCCTTATCTCAAGAACAGTGATAGATGCTCGTCTCCAAAAAAAAAAAAAATTTAAAATTGAACAACCTTAAAGGAGGAGATTTTAAAGAAATAGATTTGCTTGAACTTGTTAAATAGAATGTGATTTTAAAATCAGAAATATTCATATTGTTTATGCGTTAAAATCGTTGGTTGCTTTATAAAAAAAATCCTGGCACTTCTGGTTTTCAGTTTCTTTCAAATAAGATTTCTTGTTCTTAAAATCTTCATTCACATACATGCAAATATGCAGTTACACACATCTGAAGATGAATATCTAAAACACACACAGATATATATATATATTATATATATATATATATATATATAAATATATATATATATATATAAATCCACATACACATACACATACACACAAGCACACATGTACGTATGTATAGGTTTTAGTAATCTGTACTCTGACATAGATGTAGATACGCACAGGTACAAATGCATAAAGTAAAATATTTCAAACATACACACACACACACGCACACACACACACACACACACCACACACACACACACGCACTCATATATATGTATGTATTCCTGTATGTGAGTTTGTTAGATATATTTGATATCACATTCACTCAGACACGCATAGTTATACACACATAAAGTGGAATACTTGAAATAGACACTCAGACAAAAACATATATATAATATATATATATATATATATATATATATACATATAATATATACACACACACACACCCACACACACACACACAAAATATATATACAACACACACACACACATATATATATGTGTGTATATTTCCATTTGCGGTCGCATTATTACACACACACACACACACACACACACACACACACACACACGCACACACACACACACACCAATATATATATATATATATAATATATATATATATATATATATATATATATATAAGGAATGGAAAGGACAAATTGGCTTCAAATAAAGATCGACTGAATGCTGCTGAATGATTGTTTCGAACTACTGCAGTAGCAAATTACAGTAGATAATCATACAATGGTGTATAATTGGGTAATAAATAATATTTACTAATATCCGTTTTGGTGGTAAAATGTCCAACTAGAAATAAACCATCCTGGTGTTTTAGGCTTATAAGAAAATTCAATTCACTTTTTGAAAAAATTGGTACTCTACTGCTAAATTTTAAGCGGCAATATGCATAAATAAGGGTGAAACATTAAAATCTCATTTCTATTATTTATACATAGTTGTTGTTTCTAATGAAACCAGCCAATTTCCACAGATTCATTTCGTCCTTCTTTTTAAATGTTGATGCAAATGATATTTTCAATACATAATTCTAAAAAATGATTTGATATATAAAACTATAAAGAAATAATAAACAAAGCAATATTTTACAGAATTTTGCAGTTATATATGTTACATCTTATGATTTTCCCGAGTATAATTCTTACCGAAGCAAGATATAGACACAAACATATATATATACATACATACATACATACACACACACACACATATATATATATATATATATATATATATATATATATATATATATATATATATAATATATCAAGCAGAATTTATTTTTCGACTGAAGTTTCATTTGAAGCAAAATTTCCCTGTTAAATGGAAGTTCATTGAAATTTTATAAGTAGAGATATCGATAGAAAGGAGGAAAAGTCGCCATATTTACCGGGGAACCTTTTAATAGATAAATTCAATTATCTATGAAATAAAATGAAAGAAGAAAAACATGAAATTCTATCACTTAGTTAAAAATACCCAGATTCATAGAGAGCGTTAAAATTCTTTATATTGCTTTTATTCATTATTAAAATGTAATAACTGAAAAAAAAAAGGTTTAATCATATATATCCCAGTTCCTTTTAGAAAACGATTAGTTGATAGAGCGACTGCCTAGGAACTACAAGGTTTTGGGTTCGATGCTGGCTCTCGCCAACTCACCGTCTGTGTAGCACAGAAAAGTTGGGATTTGATGGTTGGTGTGGTGCCCCACCTCGCTGTCCGGCTGATAATATGAATAGGCCACCTCACCAACTTTAAGTTTAAAACAGCAATCTACAATCCATTCATTTAAAAAGTATTATATCATTCTGAACGGGATTAAAATAGCAATCTACAATTCATTCAATTGAAAAGTATTATATTATTCTGAACGGGATTAAAAAAGCATGACATTGATGAAATGGCAATGTGGTTTTCGATAAAGTCATGTTACCATTGGCATACGCTCTTCGTCAGGTTGCAGAAAAAGTCTGGGGAAAAATCAAAAACTATACATGATTTTGGTGATCTGAACAAGACTTTTGACGCTGCTAACAGAATCGTTCTTGGGAAGGTCAACAGCAAAATTGTAATTTCCGACGAAATACTCAATGTCATCGATTCGTTTCATTAGGGTATGAATGATTTTGTTCTATCGATGACGAATGTTCATACTTTTTGCGATATTTCCACTTATACAGGGTGAACCCCAAAAAACAGAACCCAAATAAATTTTATCTAATCATATCAACGTCTATAAAATTTCAAGAAACGTGACACAAGTATCAGGACAAGGGAGAAAATCGCCTCATTCGGGTGGACAACTTTACGGCTTCCTCCATACTCACCAGATTTAGCGCCTTCAGAGTATCATCTCATCAGCACCATGAAAATGGATTTGTGAGGCATACATTATTCCAGTGACGAGGAAGTGCAATCTGTAGTCAAAGAACAGTCAACATAATTTTAGGGGCAGGGATACATGCTCTCATTCGAAGATGGAACATTGCTATTGAGATATACGGTGACTATGTGGTGAAGAAGGGGTGTGATCCACAGAGGACCAGCTACATTTTGATGTATGATTCATGTACCTGTGTTGGTAATTATTCCTGTGCTAAACAAAATGGCTTTACTTTTTGAATCACCATCGTATCTTCGTGTGACCTGCACATCATTGAATATTGAAACTTTTGTAATACAGAAAATGGAAATAATATGGTTTCAACACAGATACATATTAATTCAGACTTAGATAGCGACATTTTCATTTTTGTTTATATCGCGAGTTGAAAAGTTTTTCCCAAAATATTGCGAATCGTTTATTTATTTACTCCACCAGCTTCATATACAACGGCATTTAATTATAAGCCCATTATATTTTTCTATACTTTCTTTTAGTTATTAAGATTATTTAAACGTATAAGCCATGCCATTTTCATCATACATTATTCTATGGTTGGTTGGTTGGTTGTTAACCTTTGGCTTATTTTATGCCTAAGGCGTTTTGTTTCATTCATTCTTGTTGGGTATTCAATTTTTCTAAATTCAATTTTTAAAAAACTTATTTTGATTTATTTAATCCATAGATGGTTCACTATCAAGTACTATATCTCCGGGTAGAACTCCAGAATTGGAAATTTAACTCTAAATTCATTTTAACATCATACCTAAAAAAATAAAACCCACAGCCACCGCCCTCTAGCCCATATAATAAAATAGGTTGAGAGTTTGAATAAGGGCAATAGGATCGTGACAATCATATAGGGGCTAAGGTCAGCCGATTGATCGGAGAAGGCCATCTCCGACAACCCTCCTTGCCTAAGTAAAGACCAAATTCCAGTACTCCATGTCATGGACTGCTCAGCCATCAGCATTTCATCCATACACAAGTCGCCACCCAAGGCCAACAGGTAGACCCTAGTGGGATTTTACCCCTCCGCATAGTTGCAGTCGGCGTATTCTACTGCCCAAACCGATAAGGCGCACATAATTGTATGTTTGTGTTCTACGTGTCAATAACTCACTAGTTGTGTTCTTCATTGTACCATTCGTTACTTCGGATCATTTGAACATTTTATATAACTATTGAATTTGGAAACGGATTTCAGGATACTTTGCAAAAACCATTGAACCTAACCTCTTCGTGTTCACAACTGACCATTCCGACTAAAGTGTATCGATTTCTCTCACTTAAATATCGAGAAGTAGGTAAATCAGTGCAGTTGATTATTGGATGAGTCAGTTAACTATGGAGCGGTTAGTTATAAATTGAGAAGGCGCACATGTTCCTTTAGGCCGGAATAGATTAACATTTTATTTGATTATTTAGTCTCCTTCTAATATACCTTAATTGTGTAATACTGGAATCGCTTCGTCACTATATCTGTCTCTGACTGAAATGGCTAGCTTGATTTTTCTTTGAGAGTATATATATATATATATATATATATATATATATATATATATATATATATAGCAAACCCTCTGCACGCGTAGGATGTGCGACAGGGTCAATTTCTTAAGTGGAGATTAACAGCTTTGAATTCAGAGTTGTTTTTTTCTTATACTGATTATACTTACAAGGTTAAAGAGCTTCCTTGCGATTTACTCATGTCTAGTGGGAGAATAGTTCGATATATACCTTTCCTCGGGGTAGGGCGTCCTATCATGGAGTACTGGTGCTATATAGTACCTAAATAAGGAGAATGAAATCCTCCGTTTTTCCTATAATGTTTGAGGAAACCTCGGAATAAAGAAATAGATAAAAATTTATCATTACCTAATTTAACCATCTCCTTTGAGATTATAATATAATATAATTCTAATATACAGATTGCATATTTACCCAACTCACAGGGAGGATGCAAAACAAGGTCAATTTTTAAAAGGATTACTGAAATACTTCATAATATCCACATTGATTGTATAATGTTCCACCAGAAATAATAAAATCCTGATTTCTTTGGTTTAAAAGAAAATTACTTTTTTTTTATTTTAAAAGAATTGTTTGTGTTGTACTAATTTATGGGGGATACAATATAACTTAATAATATTCATTTTTATTGTACAATATTCCACTAGAAATATAATCCTGGAAATAAAATCCTGGGATCTTTGATTTAGAAGAAACTTGTTAGAAGTGTACTTATGGGTAATATTAAGTAAATTCAAATCAGCAGTGTGGCCTATTGTCGGTATCAGTCGGACAGCGAGGGAGTCTATTCCTTTTTGCTTTTTCTAGACGAAGCAGATTGTTTGTTTATCTGAGTTGGAGCACCCCACCTACCATCAGCTCCTCACTTTACCACACAGAACGAAGTCGTGCTACTCTTCTTGTACTTAGTTTGCGAGGGCCGGTATTGAACCTGGAACCTTGTGGTTTCTACTGCTTGTAATAAATAAGTTATGTGTTATTACGTATTGTCTGTACCAGCCGGAAAGAAAAGTGAGTTTATTCTCTTTTCACTAGTGCTAAACCAGGGTGATTGTTTTTTTACTGTGATGATGCACCACACCCACCGTTAGTCTCCAGGTGCTTTACTGCATAAATCAGATTACCCAAGATGTGCTACTTATGTGCTGAGTTGGTGAGGGGTGCTAACGAACCCAGAACCCGGATGCTCAACCAACTGAGCTAAACTGGCCATAATTCTGCACATTAATAGCCATAATTCATCCGTAATTGTACATTAATTTCTAACTGCTAATAATCTGGAGTTTTTTTATAACTATAAATAAATAACATTAAAATAGAGGGTGTCAAAGAAATTTGAAATCCTTTTATGAAAGAATGTCAAATTTTATGCCATTTTATGAAAATAAAATTCATTTCATGAAATTCTTTTCTTTGTTTTATGAAAAAATTTAATACATTTTTTCCTCATTTAATGAAATTTTTTCCTCATTTTATGAAAAAATAATTGACTTGATTCTATGAAATGATGTCAAATTTTTGGGGACGCCCTGCATATTCTGAAAATGTTTGCCATTTCTATCTTTGCAAATTTTAATAGACGCATATCGTTTTACTGAAAGTGACCAAATATGGTAATGATGCATCAACTCCACCCAAGATGCATCTCTTTTCAAAATATTCTTTAAAAGAAATTCGGACCATATGACCTTTAAGCACCTCTTTTTGATCTCGATTAAGAAAGGATATGTTTTTCATTTACACCGTCAATATCCGGTTGTTTTAAGAGACGATTTTTAGATTTTTAAAATTATAAAACTAACACTTAACCCTAACCCCTAATCCTAAACCTAACCATAATCCCTAACCCTAACCCATAATCCTAACCACTAACAAACAATCGGATATTGACGGTGTAAATGAAAAATATGCCCTTTCTTAATCGAGATCAAATAGGGGTGCCTAAAGATTATATGGTCCAAAAATTCAAATTCGGGTGTCCTTGAAGAGAAATTTGTAAACTCTACATAATGAAAGTGCATTTTATATCTTTGTCCCGCACCCCACCCCCCAACTTACCCACAAGTGTATCCCATTCTTTCAGGATTAGCCATTTATGAGAAATATCCTCAGTTTATCAAAGATGAAAATTAACCTTAACAACAACAACAACAACAGCAATAAAGGAAATTATAGTCTAGCGATATTTGTTGATCAAACAGAAATTGTCGTTGATTCTGCTAAGATTCTCATAATATTTAAAGGTTTATTTAATATGTGAATAGGTCCTCACAGAAACCTGAATAAACACGGAGATATTAACAACTTGTTATTGTGTGTTTAGGGCCAGTTTAGCTCATTCGTTAGAGTGTTTGGCTGGGAACGTCAAGGTTCCGGGATCGATACAGGCTTTCGCCAACTCGGCGTATGAGTAGCACAGGGATCTGTTAGGTAAAGTGAGGAATTGATGGTAGGTGTGGCGCTCCGTTTCAGACACTAAGACAATCCCCTTGGTCTAGCGCTAGTGAAAAGAGAATATACTCCCTCGCTGATACCGACTTTAAGCCACTCCAACGACGACATTTATTATTGTGTGTTAATCAAATATTAATTCATAAATATTGTCATAAGTTCTCAGATGACGTTTTGTCATTATTATCCATAGTATTTTGTATTATCTTTCAAATTCTACTTGATGTTTATTGATAATTCTGATTAGTATTATCCCTCATCTTCCTAATTCTAGTTGTTTTCTATCAATAATTGTGACTAGTACTATACTTCATCTTTCTAACTCTACTTGCTTTTTATTAATAATTTTGACTAGTATATATATATATATATATATATATATATATATATATATATATATATATATATATATTATATATATATATATATATAACCGTTAAAGAGAGATGGAGTGTGGGTAGGGAGACAGAAACAGAAAGAGAGAGAGAGAGAGAGAGAGAGAGAGAGAGAGAGAGAGAAGGCAGAGATGATAAACAGTTGTGTGGAGAAACAATTTTCCTTATTGCTTGAATTGACACATCGCAGAAAATTAGTAGCATTATAAAGCAATCTTCCTCCCCACAAAGAAATATAGTGTTGGCCTCATCACGTGAATAAAAAAAAACTCAGTTCTTTTTAAGGAATCATTTTTTAGCCATTTCTACATTTTTCATCCAAAACATTCTCGTTCTGAATATAATATGTAACTTTTCACCTGCCCAATTTTTGTTCGCTGCATTGGTAAATGCTAGTGACACATGCCAATGTTTTTTTTAAACACGTGAATCAAGCAACAACAAACATTTATTTTGTATTATTTGGATTTTTGGACTGTTGTCATCAACCTTATTTTTATATACACAACGGTTCGGCTAATGTGTTCTCTGAACTTCTTCATGTGTTTTTGTCGACCTTCTAAGCCTTCATGTCGTAATTGAGAGCCTTCATGCAAGTTCGAACCGAACATTGTAAATAACAATAAACATGAGGACAACAGTCCGGAAAATCCAAATAATAAAGATTATCGATCCTCGAAAATTCATGAAGTCCGTGGAGTGTGCTATTGTCGGTGTCAGCCCGACAGCGAGGGACTCTATCCCTTTTCACTAGCGCTGGAAGAGGGAGAGTGTTTTTGCGTCCGAAATGGAGCGCTACACCAAACATCCACTCCCCAATAACTGCACAGATCCAAGTTGTACTAATCATGCGCTGAGGTGGTGAATGCCAGTATCGAACTGAAAACCTTGTGTTTCCTAGTGGAATGTGTGTGTGCGTTTTTGTGCGCGCGCACGCGCGTGTGTGTGTGTGTGTGTTTGAAGAAAGTCTGACTTAACGGAGAAGACAAAAAAATCGAGTGTGTCAAAATTTTGACGATCGAGAAAAAGGAGTAACCGAATTAGTTGGAATTATGAATGAATATAAAAGTGCTCAATACATTTGCAGAGAATATATCTTCACCAGTATGATAATTCTGATGGAATAAAAAAAAACCTATGCAACCAAAAAGTTTCAATCTTTAATAGTTATATACATATACATATACACACACATACACACATACGCATATATATATATATATATATATATATATATATATATATATATATATATATATATATATATATATATGACGGGCGGTGCAAATGTACATTTTTGGAAGATATTGCCTGATTTGGGTAGGATAATTAAATAAACAAAATAAAACGTTTAATATTGTTTAAATTAATTATTTACTTAAAATGCATTATATTCAGTCTAATCTGCTGAGATATTTGTTTTGTTTTACGACAGTAGGGACCTCGAAAACTTTTCTAAACATATTTGATTAAATTATTCAGACATTTATCTTTATAGAAATATTTCTAAATCATAACAGTAGACTTTTTTTTCATAAAATTAAATAAATGTGGGCGTCAGCCTATTACAAAAAAATGTCCCCTAATATATTTCACGAAAAAATTATGGTGAATAATTACCGAAATTTTCGGGAAAATTTGACTCTGAATTGATTTTTCATAGAATTATTTTAAAAGCGTTGATGCGAAAGTAGTATTTTAATTCAATTGATTTAATGGTGAGAAAATGTAAACATTGTTTTCGTTCATAATTTTCATTATTTCCGTAAATTAAAATATTTATATTAAATCATCAGGAGTTTTTCAATGTTTCTTCTTTTGAATGGTCCAAAAACATTGACGATAATATAATATTTATTCAATGTTTCATTGTGTTAAATATAGGGAGTATATTTACACATTGAACTGGTCAGACGACAATGTTTTTGTTTTTTTTCTTTTAGATACACCCATTTTTACATCATCATCTTCATGTTGTACTTAGAACGCGGATATCTATGAAAATCTCTCTCCATCCGTCTCTATCACTCATCATTCTCAGGGAGGTCCTCTATGCAGCATCCTGCATCCGCATAGAGCTGATCAACGTACGTTTTTGCTGGTCGGCCCACACTGGCTTGTCCATGCGCTGGCTTCCACTGGAGGACGTCGCTTATGAGTTCGTCCTTGCTTCTCCAGCAGTGTCCCGCATGTCTTGTCTGTCTTACTCGGATGGTTTGGGCGATATGTGGCAGGTGGCCATACAGCTGTTTTCTCGTAGGGTGTTGTTTCGACATCTTAATCAGGATCACCCGCAGCATTCTTGTGCAGCTCCCATCTAATTTATTCTCTAGTCGCTTAGTTAGGGTCCAGCAGGTGGTGCAGACATACAGCAATACTGACACGATAGCGGCCTGGAAGAACTGTTTCTTTAACTTGTCTGTGAGATTGGACCTCCATATGATCAATAATTTGTTTATAGCGGTCGATGCTTTTCCTTTACGTGCATCAACGTCGTTTTCTGTGGAGGAGATGTTACTGCCTAAGTATCTAAATTGTTCTTCAGAGTTTAGGATTTTGCCATCGATGGTTGTGATGTCACTTTTGTTTTTGAAAGACATGAACTCAGTTTTATCAGAGTTCACGTACAGGCCGACATTTCCTGCTGTCTTTTCTAGGCTGTGCAGTAAGGATTTTTACATAATTCATAATTCATAATTCAGCGAGGGAATCTATCCCCTTTTCGCTAGCGCTAGACCAAGGAGATTGTTTTGCAACTGAGGTGGAGCGCCACACCTACCATCAGCTCCTATATTTACCGCAGAGATCCCTGTGCTACTCACACGCTGAGTTGGCGATGGCCGGTATTGAACTAGGAACTTTGTGGTTTCTAGCCGAAAGCTCTACCGACTGAGCTATGTCGCTCGATCACTAGATAAACTACTCAAACAGATTTTTCAAAATGGCTTCTCTCTCTTTCTCTCTTTCTTTCTTTCTCTCTCTCTCTCTCTCTCTCTCTCTCTCTCTCTCTCTCTCTCTTTCTCACACACACACACACACTCTTTATATATGTATATATATATATATATATATATATATATATATAATGTGAGAGGGGGAGTGAATATATTTAAAAAAATAAGTTTGAGTTGTTTAGCTCGTGATCGATCAACATTAGAATGAAAATGAATTTATTTCTAAGAACGATTACTTAAGGTATGCAATCTAAACTATGTAACGACTGTCGATACTTTATCATTTTTTATTCTTTTCATTTAATTTTGCTCCTAATTAAGATAATAGCTTTCATAAATATATTATATATTTAATAAAATAGTGAAGATTCCCAAGTTCGACAAGAAGGTTCCTAAGTTTTCATAAATATATTATATATTTAATATTATAGTGAACACTACCGAGTTCGACAAGAAGGTCGCTGACTTCTTCAAGAAAGGCCTAACGAAGGCCAGAGAGCAGACAATCCGAAACGTTTGGTATATGAGAATAAAGATGAGGTCAAAAGTCCGTAAATAATGTAATTCATACATTTAAGTTGTTTATTATCTCCCTTCCCTCTCTCTCCCTGTTTCTCCCTCTCCCTCTCCCTCTCTCTCTCTCTCTCTCTCTATCTATCTATTATATATATATATATATATATATATATAGGTGTGTGTGTGTGTGTGTGTGTGTGTGTGTGTGTGTGTGTAAGAGAGAGAGAGAGACAGACAGACAGACAGGCAGAGAGACCGAGAAGGGAAATGAGAACACAGTTTGGAAAATCAGATTGAGAGTTTAGGCTGTTGGAAAATCAGATAGACATGTTTATGTAGTTGTCTAGCGAAACTACAATGAAAAAGAACTCAAAAGCTGTTGATTTCGCAAGTAGAAGTAAATTTAGAAGATCTGACCGTAATCTCTCTTTATATTTTTTAAGGGAGGTGTTCGTAGTGTAATTGTTACCGTCGTTGGAAGTGGACACGGTGACTCAACTTCAAATCCTAGCCGAGCCTGTTTGCTTTTCACCAAGCGCTAATACCCGGTGAAAGGTATGCACCCGCTATACTCTCTCAATTTATGGTTGAATATCAGGGCAGATTGACTCTTTAACCTTGGTGTGGCAACCGGTTTAGGAGAAGAAAGACTTTTATTTCAAATATGTTAATCTAAAAAAAATTGATCTCATGTAATACGAAGTGGTTTGTATAATCGTTTATATAAACGTTATTTCTTCCTTGAAATAAAGCAACGACCTCGACGATCACCTGTTAAACCACCCACTAGAAAAATAGATCATAGGAAGATAAAACATGTAGAGCTGTAGGGAAAGTCTGCTCGTAGACTCTCAATTCATTTATGAAATGAGATATTTTTGATCCCCCTGAATATAAATTTGATCTGGGAACAATATATATAGAAGCTTTTAAGTAGTTGTCATGACATAAATTCCATTCTATGATATATGATGTATATGATATTGATTCGTTTCTTCAGTATGTCTTATAAGTGTTCCTTTAAAATATTTATTTCAGAATTACATTTCATGTTTAAAATTGTACGAGAAAAATCGTTGGTTGGTATTTTGCCAAAACATATCAGTTTAAAAAATAAAACGAATATTCATATTGAGAATAAAACAAAAGAAATCAAGTATCAACATTCAAATTTTGTTTTAAAAAGATGGCAAGAAAAGAACAATGGTCATAATTTAAAACAATGAAAAAAAGAAACTTATTTGATGAAATAAATACAATTAGAAAAGATAATTCAAAACAGGTTTTCATTGTTTAGCCAATCTCAATCTGAACATCGATATTTTTTAATATAAACAATTCTTATCTTTTTTTTTATAGATTGTTTTAATCTTAATTAAAATTGTAAAAAAAAAAAATGAATTAAAAAATCTGATGCTGAAATTAATTAACCTTTCCTTTCGTCTTGTACAAATATAACGTATAAGGGACGGTTTAGCTTAGCCGTTAGAGCATCCGCCTTGGAACCATAAGGGTCCAGTTTCGGAAATAAACATCGAGCTCGAACTGGGGATGACGTGTATCACTACAGAAGAATTCCGCATGGAATGCTCCTCAACCCAAAGACTATATAAATGTAGTGCATCCACTCAAGAACCACAGGATTCAGGGTTCAGTACCGTTCCTTTCCCACTCGTATATATAGTTAATAATTAATGGCAAAATGAATGAGTGAATGAATGAAATAAAAAATAAATGAGATGAGTGGAATAAAGGAAAAAATCCTTTTCAAGGTACCTCTCTCAAAAGTAGAAAAAAATAGAGAATAAACATTTTTTTTGAGAGAGAAGTATATATATTCTCTTTAAAAATATCATAATATTATGGGCCATTATGTGATATTTTAGACAATAATATATATATATATATATTATATATATATATATATATATATATATATATATATTATATCGAACTACAGAATAATTTGAACCCCCTCACCCCAAAAGCAGTTAAATATAACACTATAAGAATTTTCATTGTCACTTACTTTATATATATATATATATAATATATATATATATATATATATATATGTATATATATATATATATGTTCATTCATAATTCCAACTTATTCAATTATTTCTTCTTCTCGTACTGATTTTTTGGCTCCTCCATTGTCATCCTCTCTACATCAACCCCACACATATACACATACGAAGGCACACACACACATATATGTATATATGCACACACACACATATATGTATATCAGTGTGTGTGTGTGCGCGCGCGAGCGCGCGTGTGTGCTTTCCTATGTGTATATGTGTGGGGGTGATGTAGAGAGGATGACAATGGAGGAGCCAAAAAATCAGGCGATTCCCAATTTTGACTGTCGAGAAAAATAAGTAGCTCAATAAATTCGAATGATGAATGAACACACACACACACACACACACACACACACACACAACACATATATATATATATATATATATATATATATATATATATATATATATATATATATAGTAGGTGAGAAGGAAATATATATATATATAGGAATGAATATATATATATGAAGTAAGTGAGAATGAAAATTCCTATAGTGTTATATTTAACTGTTTTTTTTTTTTGGGGGGGGGGGCTCAAATTATTCTGTAGTTCGATATAAAAAATATTATACGATAAGAACCGGTTGCTCTATAAATCGCTTATTTCATTTTTGTCCAAAATATCTATCTTTTACAATATCCCCACCCCAATTCTTCTGTACGTCAGAAAACTTGTAATTATGCCCGAACTAAATTGCTTCCCTTTCTTAAACAGTCGTAGCAACAAGAGCTTCAGCGATCAAATATTAGCAGCCTGTGAAGATATATCATATGTTTCATGTCCTTCATTCAAATAACTGTCGAGATACATTGCTGTCCAATTGACTGACAGACTATTTCTGTTTTATCGACTTTCTCTTCATTCTTTTTTTTTTCTTACTTTTATTTATTTTTACCTATTTTCTCTCTCTGCAATTCATTTTATAACTGTAAAATATATTTATTATTGGTTTCACAGTGAAATTTCCTGTCGATAGGCTGATATAAAAAAGTTCAATTATATTAGCTTGTTCTACGGACACGGATATCAATTTTATGTCTCCTTCTACGTCTTTCTGTTAACATTCTGCTGCGATAAATAGATAGATATGTTGAAAGCTCATCGTTTTTCCATTATCTACTATCCACATGGTCTGATATATATTCTTGTTTTTGTTTACAGAGTTTCAGCGCTGCACAATTTAATATTAAATAATACCCAAGGGTATTCGTTTCCATTGTATAATTGTGATGTACTCCGGGTAGCGTTGGTTTAGAAGAATATTTGTTGCTCTGTCTCTGTCTCTGTCTCTCTGTCTCTCTGTCTCTCTTGATTTGTTTGGTTCCTTTGTTTAATGGCAATACAACTTTCCTGGGTTATTTAATGCCAAACCCATCCTTGTATAAGAAACATAGTGTCTATTTAACCCATAACTTGGGTTATGAGTGGTTTCATACCTTTTACAAGTGTATTAGTCCAAAAGGAAACAAAACAATTCGACTGGAGTTCGAACTCACTTACTACGATGTCATATTACACCATGTCAGCCAGTACGCCACGCCCCCTCTCTATCTCTCTCTTTCTCTTTCTCCCTATATATATATATATATATATATATATATATATATATATATATATATATGGGAAAGATTTTAAAAATACACAAGATTCAAGTTTGCGTAAGAGAGTGAGAGAGACAGAGAGACAGACAGAGATAGAGAAACAGAGAGTAAGAGAGATAAAAAAGAACAGATAGGTAGATGGAGAGAGATATGGCATCATTAGTATTTGCAGAGAAAACCGGAATTTAAGAAAGGCATTATGGAACAACGAAAAACATCCCTAACATTGAACAGATAGAATCCCGACTAAATTAACTTGGAAATGAGATGAACAAGCTGAATAGAGAAGGTATTAAAATCAGCAGCAGTAGCAGTAAATGAAGTTAGAAGAATGGAGGATTCACTTGGGATCCAGGTGGATTAACCAACTGACGCTGGAAGATAATTGGAGTTTAGCCACGGCAGCTCGTATAACCTGAACGAAAAATTAAGGCACGCAACGTTAAGTGTGTTAGCAGAAGGCCCACAAATAAATCTCAAAGCTTCGGGTTGCACCTCAAAAGTGCGTTGCTTACCCAAAAAGAGGTATCTATATGGAATTGAGACTTGTGTTTTAACACTTTTGGAGAGTATCGTACCTCTTCATTACATTTACACCGCATCAACCAACAAATCCATAAAAGATTTGGTGATTTTCAGATGCTGTTGTCCTGGCCTCATGCCCTAAAACACAGCTTGGCGGCCCCTGCTAAAAAAGTTAACTGTGCTAGTCGTGAATCACATAGCAGTTTGAAAGCGTTTTTATCGACAAGTTAGTGCGACATTTTACAGCCCCCACCCGAAGTGTTTTTTTTATCAACAGTTAATTGTAAATATTTTAAACCCTTCACTTTAGAATATCTTTTTTAGCGTTGTGATGGCTTTTTTATCAACAAATATCTATTTCAGCGATCTGAAGTCGTTTTTATTGACAAGTTAATTCGATAAGAAAGTGATATTTTACAGCCCCCCAGCTCGGTTTTTTTATCGACAAGTAAATGTAATTATATAATATATAAGGAGTTCCTTCTTGTTTTTCGAAAGTAGGTTTATATACCGATACTGGAAATATTACAGCTCCTAATATCTTCACTGGTAGAAGAGTTCAAGATTGGGAATGTACGCCTTCATATGATGATGAATGACTCAGAAGACGAGGTCATTCGGAAGACACATCCAGACATAAAATCGAGCACGAAGTGGTCAGCCGTTAAGATCACCCAGGAGGCGGAATGCAGCCTACGAAACAAAGACATCATTTAAACCAAACAAGCTGGACTGGGCAGTACGAGCAACAAGGTATTCTCCAAAGAGTCTCCAAAGAGGGAAGAGACGTGGTGATTGTAGAAGTCAGGATGTTTAAAGAAGAGTAAAGAACAGCTACTCCTGTTATTCAGGACAAACAATTTGCGGGGACAAAATATAATGATATCGCGCCAATTAAATTATCGTGGAAATCCTTAATTGCAATGGAACCACAGGCGATATCATTGTTTCTTCGATCTACATATGATCTCCCATCAAATGTGATCTACGTAAAACTATGGGGATACATCGATAGGGATCTGTGATTTTCGTATAAAAGTCACCGAGGTGCCTTGCGCCATGTGCTATCTGCATGCTCACAATCTCTTCAGATATACACATGACTACATAACATGGTTTGGGAGGTGATCATGAGTATAATAAGAGCACAATGTAAGGAAGCAAACCAGCAGCCTGTGATAGCCTGGGAAGCTAAAATTCAGTTTCTCAAGAAAGGTATTTGTCCTGCGAAGAAACATTAAAACTAAACTCCCAATATGGAGATGTTGAATGGAGCTGGTGACAGGAAGGTGTCAGTGTATCTCAAGACATCCCTACAATTTCCTGTTCAAATCATTCAAACAGATAAGCGCCGCGACATTGTAGCGTGGTCTGACTCAAAGAAGATTACCCCCTTCATATAATTGACTGTTCCACACGAGCGGAAGAAGAACCGGTACGAGTCACTGCATGCCGACTGCGTTGAAAAGGGTTGGACATGCCATGTGATTCCTATTGAGGTCGGTTGTTGTCGATTTCTGGGACGCTCAGTCATATCATTTCTTTCAAAAATAAGAATTGTATATATATATATATATATATATATATATATATATATATATATATATATATATGTGTGTGTGTGTGTGTGTGTGTGTGTGTGTGTGTGTGTGTGAGTAAGTTAATCAAAATGATTGGTAAGTGATTCCATTTGGGATCTTCGAAATGTCATTGTACAACCATACTGTGTGCTTTTGTAGGTGCAAAACTACACACTCAAACAAGGATCTTTATAAATCCCTAAAAAGAGATTTTTATAAATCCCTAAAAAAGACAGTGTTTTTGTTAAACACGTCTGATGAAGCTATAACTCAATTTTTGAGTTTCTTGTTGAAATATAGATATTTACGAGATGACGGTTTGATATATATTGCAAATGAATCAATGTTTATATGGCCAATAAGCCTTCCTCACATAATACATCTGTTATCGGGCAGGGTTTGTGATACAAAGCAAGATAACTTCTATAGCAGAGCGTCCCAGCAGCATTACACAATATTAAGAGACTTTACTGGTTTTCTGTTACATTGTAGAAATTCCAGATCAAGATGTAGCCTCGTCGTACAATGTTGAATTCGCAACTTTCCAGCGACGAAATGTTAATTTAATGAAGTAAGATCTGAATTAACAGATTATATCACGTCAATAGTCCGAACTCGAATAGAAATCCTTTAAAATCACGTCGAAGTCCGTGTACAGGATCTCAGTAATGAATCCCAAATTCAACAGTGTTAATTATAATTATGTGACGTGATGACAAAATCAAATTAGATTTGAAAATCGAGACAGCATTCTGTGCTGATCAAATTAAAATTACATTTTTTATGAAGTTAGCCTGATTGCGGAACGATTTGTTGGTTACTGAAGGATGATGCACTCTATCTGAAACGTGAAACTGCTCTATATTTTTTAGGGATTGAGTTAGCAGCAGTAATAGTGACGGTAGCGGCACATTAAGGAAGGTAGCTGAAGCAGGGTTCTTGACAATAAAAAATATCAAAAATGGCAGCTTGAAAGTCATGAAAGAAGAAGAACACTACAGCAGAGATATAAAATAAAACTGTAAAATAGAAAGAAATAAAGAAATTTAAAAGAAAAAAGAGAAAGAAAGAAAGAAAGAAAGGAAGAAATTCAACAGAAAAAAGAAAAAGAAAGAAAGAAATTTAAAAGAAAAAAGAGAAAGAAAGAAAGAAAGAAAGAAAAGAAGAAAGACAGGAAGAAATGTTAAAGGAAAAAGAGAAAGAAAGAGAAATTTAAAAGAAAAAAAGAGAGATAAAGAAAGAAAGAAAGAAAGAAAGAAAGGAAGAAAGAAATTTTAAAGAAAAAGAGAGAGAAAGAAAGAAAGAAAAAAGGAAAAAAGAAAGAAAGGAAGAAATTTAAAAGAAAAAAGAAAAATGCAACAGACCCCAGTTTTAAACTGGTAAACACGTCATATTTTGTTGCAATGTCAATGTTTTAAAGACCTAAGAAAATGATTTGAAATTAGTCTTGCTCTTACTTTTCAAGCAACGCTCCTACTGGAAAGCCTAATTTCAGATCATCATGCCTATAACATTCTGGATATGAATCAGCGTTAAGTAAAATATGCAGATGCTCACAAGGGATACAACAATGAGACTGTAAGCGATTGAAAATCTAGATAATTATTGTAACAAATGTCATCCCAATTCACGGCGTCTTACATTATGTCAGGGGAGAATATTATTGTAAGTATTTATCCAACCCGTTAACCACGGCCCGGATGTGACACAAGGTCGCAAGTATGAGACCATTACATAATAAATAGGTTGGTCTATTTGTTATGTAAGGTAAGTGCATAATTTTCACATAACAGCTTAAAAGCAAGAACTCATTCGTGGGTCCATGTAAGTGTAATAGACAGGTAGTGATCTTTGGCTAACCTATTAGCAGTTCTCTCAAATGGTTGGTTTGGTCATGTGACCACCGTGTCCTTAGAACAAGTGAGTTAATCAGATTAGTCACATACGTCTTACTACTCATACGTGTGTAATGGCTATCTTTATGCCTGAAATTGAGGGAACTTGAGAAAATGAAAATATATGAAATATATCCAGTTTCTGTGTTCATTTGTAAAAACTAACATAAAGACAGATTCAACCCAAGAAGTCCCTGATGAAGAGCTCAACTGATCCCAACTCGATCTAACCAGAATACAAAATAGACGAAGCAAAGATATATAATTTTAAGAGAGATTCATAATAAGAATATGAATAAGAATGCGACTATTTAACAGAGCATCCAGCGAGAATCGAACTAACTCGCTATTCAGTGAATCTTCGAGACTAGTTGCTAACCATTAAATCTTGATTGAATGCCCTGAAGATGAGGTGAGGATATACCGCATCTTTGATAATTATTCAAAATCAGTCGACGTGGCGGGGGCGAACACAGATATATTCATAAATAAAAGAATCGCCCGATAAACCGGATACACCAGTTGACATTTCTTTTCAACCCAAATGTTTCTGGGCAATGCGCACATGTTTCTGGATTATTTTTCACGCTGAATCCGAAAAGCAAGTCCATTTTGCCTCAAATACATCTCGCTTTCTCAGTACAGTTAAAATCTATTTTGCTTAAAATAAGACAAAATGCCAAATTCACCGAAATATTCATCGGCTTTGATATGCGAGTGACATAGTTGAAAGATTTCATTTCATGTTAAAACGATTTGTCATTCAAGTAAAAGTATCCAAATCATTTTCAAAATAAATTCTAACCTATTTCAGTTCAGATAAGTTGACCTGAAAATGTTTGATTTTATGAGGGATATCTCACAGTAAAATGTTCTTGTGTGCTCAATATTTACGTAGGCCTGATATTGTCATTGATAAATGAGGGCTGTTAGGGTATTAGGGGAGAGTATTTCAAACTAGTAAGATTAGAATGTTCTTTAACAGTGCTTAGAATAACCATTAAACACCAAATAGGCATAATCAACTTGGTACTTTTCCTACACATCTCCAACACATCCAGAATTTTGTCTGACCAAAAATGTATGCAGAGCTGTTTGACATCCTGTACCTTGTTAACACAATTGGAAAGCAATTTTAATTTACTCTCTTTATTGCTTGCCGATTGATAGCAGTCAAAATACGATTGAAGAGAGAGAGAGAGAGAGAGAGAGAGAGAGAGAGAGAGAGAGAAAGAGAAATATATAGATAGAGAGAGAGAGAGGGGGTGAGACAAACAATCAGACAGACCTAGCACCTATATGATTGTCCCGACCGTACTGTTCTTATGAAAAAACTCAACTCTTGTGCTGGAAAACTGTGGCTGAGGATCTTCCTGTCCTAGTTATGGCGTTTTTAAAATGCATCTAGAGGTTAGGTTCAAATTCTGGTGCACTGGCGAGTGTGGCGTACGTCTTTATTGCCACCGCTTCCAGATTCACTCTGACACGGAGTATTAGGCTCCTATCTATAGGGTAATAGATAAGAAAATGAGTTTTTAAAAACGTGTTCAAAAAAATGTATACTCAACAAGAATGAATAAAACAAAACGTATTCTGCATTAAATAACCCAAAGGCTGACATTCTATAGACTTAAACCTACCAAAAAGCGAACACATTGCTTTCTAATTGTGTTAACAAGGTACAGGATAGATGCAGATACATCTATCCTGTGTATATTAGATGCAGGATGTTTTTCAATGTGATTGTGTATGGGTTGTGTATTGTTGGAATTCGAAATTTCCACCAGTGGAATTGGCATATATTTTACCAATTGTGACATACGCAGATCTTACAATGGATCATTGGCAGCACTTGATGCTCACCATATTGAAGCAAGTTAACGCAAACAACTTCGTGCAGGGTTGACACCAAATCGATTCAGAGAACAGTTTGCTGACTTTTGAGTATCTTTTTGGTCCCATACCTGCCAGAGTTAAACCTCACTAATCCCGTCTATTTATTTTTCGGATGAAGATTGTCAATCAAATATTTTCGATACACGCTCTATGAGGCTGTCGTGGAGATAAGCGCCTGGGTACGTTGCGATTACAAGTACAGCCAAAAGGATAAAGTAAGATACTAGTTAAAATTAGATGAAGTAAATACTCGATAAAACTAACACTTAGAATGGTAGTTTCTGGTTAAATAATAGCTGAAATGTAAAATATTGTAATTTGTTATTTAACAGCTTGATTGGCTGTTTTGATGCGATGCAATAGTTATATGGTACATAGTATTCTGCAGATAGAATTCTCGATATAACATCTTTATGTAGTGCTACCAATATCAGCTGCTCAGGGTTTTATCTGTTACTATCAATAATACATCAAAGTTGCTTTTTATGTTTTTTGACTTCAGTATACACACACACACACACACACACACATATATATATATATATATATATATATATATATATATATATATATATATATATATATATATATATATATATATATGCTTTTTAATACTATCTTATTTTTCATTTTGGTTTTGAAAAAATGTAAATAAGAAAAACCAAAATATTCAAAAGGAAGCATTTTTTGTAGATGAAAAAATGTAATCAATGTTAAAAGGTTGTTGTTGTTTTTTTGTTTTTTTTGTTCTTTTTCATGAAATCTTCAACATGACAATTCACTGAGTGGGATGTTGTTAAACATGGGTTAATTTTTCTTTAAAAGGTAAACTAAAGATGAGAAAGAAAATATTATTTTTCCGTTAGCAGCGTTCCGTTTAAAATTTGTGACATAACTGATGTTCGGGATAATATTTGAAGTGAAACGCATTTTCCTAAAGATTATAATATAAATTAATGCAATTAAAAGAAAAAGAATAAAACTTACTTTTTTACTCACAACTTGCATTTACCTATATCAATTCTTTTCAACTTTACAAACCATATTCATAGCTATATATGTTTCTTAATAATCTATATTCTTCATAGCTGAATTCATATGTACGGGTAGCATTTTGAATAACAGGAATAAATTAAAATTTCAAAATAAAAATGTTCTTTAATACTATCTCATTTTTCGTTTTCGTTTTTAAAAAAATATAACTGAGGTTACACTACTCATTATATTTTACTTAGGATTGTCTTATGAAAAAACAAAAAAAAAGTCATCCACAGAAACCGTGTTTCGACGTCTCTTCAGTGTGGCTAGACATAGCAACTACCTCTGACCAGGAGCAAAATCTGACTGATTTTCGTCAGCCCGATTCGTTAACGTCTCGGCCATTTGACGGCTACCGTTAAGGAGCAGTCTTTTAAAGACATACATTTTCATTTTATTTTACGATCACCAGAGAGATCCAGTCTGTAAACAACAGACGATAATTGCTTTATGCTGGCAGTGAAAGTTAATTTTCATATATATATATATATATATATATATATATATATATACATATATATATATATATATATATATACAAGGTGTGTCATAAGAGTGCCGAGATTGAATATGTATTTACCAAGATAGGGATCAAGAATTAATGCAACGTTATTTTTTAAAATACAAGGTGTGTCTCAAAGTACAAGAATCTGGATACTTTTTGGCACACCTTATATATATATATATACACACACACTCACACACACACACACACACACACACACACATATATATATATATATAATATTATATATATATATATATATATATATATATATCGTTGCGCCTCTATTTATAAGTGATGATGACGTGTTAATAGTAATGGCAATATACTTCTTCTTATCCTGTTCTTTTGGATGGACACTGGATATTGAATCTGATGTTGGGCTGGATGGCATTCTCGCTGTTTGAGTCTGAAACAACTAGGGCATCACTGGAGGATATCTTGCCGTGTGCCGTTTATAGTTTATAATTACAACACAAGAGGTTATTTTTTTTTTTTTCGTGAACTGATTTATTTTAACCCTAAGTTAAAATGCCTTAGGGAACATACACGCATATATCGTCTGTTCCCTTACACATCTTTGTCCAAACTCATCTTTCACCTATCTTTCTTTCTCTAGCTCTCTTCTTTGGTTTGTCTTAACTAATCACAAATAGACTATTAGTGTTGTGCTGAGCAGTCAGAAATCGACAGGTAGCCTTCTTACTTTCTATAATGAACTACACGTAATTTCTTACATTTTTATTTTTTCCACCTTATGATATTACACACACACACACACTTATATATATATATATATATATATAGTTATAATTAGAGTATATGCTTGACACTAGCTTACTTAGTGATTTTTTGCGGTACTACTAGGAAAGTACTCTATATCGTGATAGATCTGTTACGCATATATATATATATATATATATATATATTGCATAGGAATTTTTTGTGACCTCCAGGTTTCATGATTTTTATGCATTCCTCAGAATATATATATATATATATATATATATATATATATATATATATATATATATATATATATATATATATATATGGTGGGGTTCGCACGACTTTACTTAGTTTACTTTTTCCGAAAGACTAAACAATCCAGTCCGCCTCACCACCAAATCATATCTGAGCAAGAACAGATGGATTCATGCCTTTTCATTTTTTAAATATGTATGTGTACATGTAAGTTTATGTGATTGGATGTGTGTGTGTCTGTGTGTTTTAGTATGTATTTCTGCTACTTTTTATAGAACGAGCAAGTGCTCTTCATTTTCAGACCTTTTTGCACATAATTCAAACTTCTAGCCGGAGCTAGTCCTCGTCGAAGATCAATACAAAAATCGATGAATAATATCTTTACCTGCTCTTCCATCATCCTATAAACCGCTAGGCTTTTCTTCAAGCACAAAAAAATATCTATATGATAATACTTTTTTTCTGTTTTTGAAACAAGCTCTCCGAGCCAAAACCTATATATCCGTAACCTGTGGCTCTGTCTTGAGGTCAAATGAATAGCAATATCTTGGGGGTCACTTTATGAAGAAGAAAAAAGAAGAAAAATGGATATTGTCTGAATGACGGTTTTATTGAATTTCCCTGACCTGTGACTCTCAAGATCATTCAATGCATATGACTTGACCAAAAATCACATTGACAAAAAGTATGTAAGGCCTTGGAGTGTTACCGCCTTTAGAATTGGAAGTATATGAACGTCTATCTTTTCTTTTCTTTTTTTCATCGCGGATTTGTGGCTTTGCTATATTTGCAGATCGTACACACTCGTCTCACCTGATTCATACATACTTATAGGAATATTAAGAGGTGCTAGAAATGCAGCTGTAGTAGGAAGGAATTTGTAAAAATGTTCGGGGACATATTGGAAGCACATATTGATATAAAAAAGACGGCCAGACATCGTTACCCCCTGAAGGCAACGCCGTAATAAGCGCCTACTAATGAACAAAGTAAGTTTAAATAATGTATTTTAGACCAGAATCATTATATGAATTCATAACTTATCTTCCTGTCCATATATATATATATATGTATATACACACACACACACACACACACACACACACACACATATATATATATGTATATATATATATATATATATATATATATATATATATATATATATATTATAGTATCAAAATAAGATATAAAACAGGATAAAAACTCAACAGTTTCACGATTACCATCATCACATGAGTCAGTATTCAACTCGTCTAACATTTTCAATATATTTTTCTTTGCACAAGTTATATATATATATATATATATATATATATATAATATATATATATATATATATATATATATAAAATATCAAAATGTAAGAATTTAACATATACTTAAAGTATGAAATGACAAAGTTGCATAAAAATAAATGTAATGGATTTTTTGAAGCGTGGAAAAATAAGAATTTATAATAAGGAACACTCAAAGATACACCGTAACCAACTTCTTAACCTGGACAATTTGTTGAAATGACAGTAATCTAAATTATTTGATATAGCACATGGTATTCGTCATCTCCGTTCTTATAAAGACTAATGATTTTGTGCCTGATTTTGATATGATATATAGAAAATACTTTAAGTCAACATAGATTTAAATTAAAAAATGATTCGATTAAATGGTCCGGCTTAAGAAGGTAGTTCTATTGTATTTCAGTGTTTGTTGTTTTGAATGTTTATTCTTTCATGCTTCGAAAGTCTAGTACAGTATCAAAATCTATTGTGGTTATCAGCCCGTAAGAGAAGGACTTTGTCCTCTATGTACTAGTGCTAGACAAAGGATATTGTTTTATGCATTAGAGACGGAGCATCACATTACCATTAAAGAATTGTACCCCTCTATTAAAAAAGAAAGAAAAGAAGCTTAGTAAATACATGCCAACTTCTCGAATGCCCGCATATTAACAACAAGTCATTGGTGTCTTAGTGGCGTAATGACTAATGTACTGGACGGCGACATCTTAATAAGCGAGTTCGTGCTATTAAGTTCACTTCCGTAGTGATGCTCATTGAAAATATATTAATCTATATTATTTGAATCAATCGAATCCATGTAAATCTGTTTGCCATAGTGTTACGTTTTTAAGGGCCATTCTTTGGCGTTAAAGTAGAAGCGCTTATCCAGTGGAATTGGATCCTTGATAAAGAGTCCCTCGATAATTAAATCCTTTGGTTACTAAAGTGTTCCCAGTTACTGGTATAGAGTCGTTCGATAATGAATCCTTTGGTTACTCTGGTAATCGTCTAAATCCTTCCTGAAAATTGGTAAAGATCCAGCAACCCTATGTCCGTCCTCAAAGAGTGTAGTTGTAATTAGGACCAATGTGTGTGTTGGTGGGGGGAGTAAGTATTCTATCAGGCTCGTAGTATTGCTTGTGATTGGTTGCAAGAATAACTCACATGACCATGGCTAGTCTATAAATCAAGGTGAGGATTTAGAGCACACCTCATATCAGAAAAGTTATAACACATAGAACCGCAGCATTATCGATACTTGAATACGTCTATTACGAGGTATGAAAAAATAACACTTTTCCTGACACATAAAAATATGCTGGTTTATAAAATTCATCTGATTACACAACATTAATAAAAATTTCGGTTGGATGTAATAAAAGTATCTTCAACACAAAATATTCGATTGGATCTCCATGATGTAATTGCTAACGTGCTAGACTGTGACGTAGAAAGCGTGCTATTCACTTTCGAACTAATACTCTTGGGAAATATATGGATCTTTTCCCTCAGCTATAAATTCAATAGTACCACGACTAGTTGTCTGAATCTTTGACATAAGACTTGATCATTTGTATTGATTAGATGTTGGCGCATGATGCAATATTTATAATGTTTGGACTAATATAGTTTTAAGTGACAATCACCTGTAAGTTGCAGGGTCAATCCTGGCTACGGGCGAAATAACATAGAATACATAACACTTGTATCCGGTCATGGCTAACAGAATGAGAGATATTTAGCCAAATTGATAAAATAAAGGGGTTTGTTCATAGTTCTGTGAAGGCTACTGATTCCGACAGGAAGGCTCCCGAGTTCGACAAAAACGTTCCAGAGATTGACACTGAGCACCTGAAGAAGTAGAAAACAGTCCGAAAAATGTAAAAAGAAAATACAGTATCACTACTGTTCTTATCTAGGGATAAGTTAGGCATGAAATGACCCACGGGGGTTGATATTCCATTAAAAAATAAACAAAAGCAACCAAAGCAACCGAGCCAATGTTCCCGCGGGTATGCAGAATCTACACTGTGTTTAATGGCGTATTTGACACAGACACTTGAGCTTGGGTTTTGAGTGCAGTCAAAAGCCGTTGGTATAGCTCGAATGCGATTTGTTAATATATTCCTGATTTGATTTCACAGCGGATCTGGGATTGTGATTGTTATAAAAATTAAGTGTTAATGAAATCCGCTGAAACCTCAGAAAATATTAATATTCGAACCATTCGGCCTCTGAACAAAATAGATTCCAAATATGAACAGATATAAGAGATTCCCAACGTTATTCCTTTTAATTTAAAATGAATCAAACTAATTAAATCTCTGATTCCATCCAACGAAATTATATTAATTCTGATATTATATATGCTTCTGAATTTAATATTCATCAAATGCATCAAATGTATTTCGTTTTTACAGGCCTTTACTCCCATGATAATTTCATCTAAACATGTGAAGATTATGCCGGAACCCCTTTTTCCCGTAATGAATCACACTGGAAAAGGGAACACCATCTTGCTTTGAAAAATCTCAAGAAAAATAAATCAGTCATTATTACCAGACCTGATAAAGGTGCTGGAGTGGTCATCTTAAATCACGATGACTACGTTGATAAAATGGCTACCATATTGGATGATTCAACCAAGTTTTTGAGGCTTGGTCCGGTGGACACTTGTGATCGTACAGTGTCCATCGAGGCCAAGTTTCAGAAGAATATCGTAAAGTGGGTCAAAAGCGGTGCCCTGTCCTCTACAGTTGCCGAAATAATTAGACCCACTGGCTCTATCCGACCACGTCTCTATGGTCTACCCAAAATACATAAAGATAATATACCATTGAGACCTATTTTATCTATGACCGGTTCATCGCAACACAAGGTTGCGAAATGGTTGGCCCAAATGCTAGAGCCAGTTCTGGACTTTTACAGTAACTACTGTATAAAAGATTCTTTTGACTTTGCGAAGTTCATCCAAAATTATCCTAGTACAGATAGCTTTATGGTATCCTTTGATGTCTGCAGTCTTTTTACTTGCATTCCCATTTTGGAAACAATTGACATCTGCACTGATTTATTGTACCGCAGCCATTTGCCCCCCCCCCCCCCTGATATACCAGAGAGTACATTTATTGAACTGATGAAATTTGCCACCACTTCTGTGGAATTCAGTTTCAATGATATTATGTATCGACAGATAGACGGAGTTAGTATGGGTTCTCCTCTGGGTTCGTCACTGTCGAACATTTTTATGGTTTTTTGGGAGAAGAAAATTATGTCTGATCCCAATAGACCAGCGGTATATTTCCGCTATGTTGATGATACATTCTATCTGTTTAAAGGTGCTGAGGATGCTGATGCTTTTTTCCAGTCTCTCAACAGTTTACACCCGGCGTTAAAATTCACCTTAGAAAAGGAGAAAGATATGATGTTACCTTTTCTAGATGTATCTGTTTGTAGGATGCCGTTAGGGTTTTTTACCACGGTATACCGCAAACCTACATTCACAGGTCTATATACCCGTTGGGATTCATTTTGTCCCACTAAAAGAAAAAGAAATTTAATTAAGACCCTTACACATAGGGCGTTAATGATTTGCTCTGATTCCAAATTGGATGAAGAGATTAAATTTATTTCTGAAACTCTCTGCAATAACGGATTTCCCCTAGATATTGTAAAATCCGTTATTCAACATAAAATACTCGACTTTAACAAAATTAAACCTGCTACTGTCGAAAAATGTCCGGTATACCTACGCCTACCGTGGTTAGGTGATATATCAGAGAGATTTTCAAGGCAAATTTCCCGGTGCGTACAGTATTGTTACCCTTCCTCTAATCTACGTGTTGTTTTCAAAACAAGACCTATGTTGGTACCCAATTGCAAGGATGTTCTTCCCCCCCCACACCATAATAGCTCCATTATTTATTCATATAAATGTATTTGCGGTGTGCAATACATAGGAAAAACAAACCAGCGGTTGGATGCCCGCATTAAGCAACACGTCCCCACCAAGATTAGAAATGGAACCGTCGGTCCTAATGATGCACTGAGAAACACGTATGGTTCCTCTATAGGCGAGCACCTAATAAATAACCCTAATTGTGCCAACTTATTTAGTGTTGACTGGTTCTCGATTGAGAGCAGATCACACTCTTTCTATCACCTCAAAATATTGGAGACACTATATATTCTAACCAGTAAGCCTTCTCTTTGCAAGCAAAGGGAGTGCTTACTCGGTTTGAATGTCATCAACATTTAGATCGTCTCCCTCTGTTTTGAGGTGTGGAAAAGGAGAAGAAAAGAGAAATTGTCTTATTCTTTTTTGCCTTTTTTTGTACTTGACCTATTCTATTTTATTTTTATTTTTTATTATCCTCGATATTTAGCTCTGTTGAGTGAGGATCGAAACATGTCAGCTGACAACTCGTTTTTACTCTCCCTTTACCCCCTTCTATAGTATAACAAAGAAGAAAAATATTTAGTTCTTATTTTTCTCCTTATAATGAATTTGTTAAGAGGTCTATTTACAGCAATAATAAAATTTTGTACCCCCCCAAAAAATTTATATATATATATATATATATATATATATATATATATATATATATATATATATAGGTTAGCGTAACGAAGACTAAAAGAGCATTGCTCCAAACCCCATTTCCTGTACAGATCCGGGAATCCATTATCCAGGGTGATTAAACAAAATGTCCATTCTTACATAGGATCGGTTTCCGCACGATCACTGAAGTTAAGCATGGATGAGCCTGTTCAATACTTAATTGGATGATCACTTAGGCAACATATTGTAAGTAACCTGAGTCCTTTGTTAATCAAAATCACTTGATTCGGCAGTAAATTAGCTAACAATGGTTTATATGTCATAAAAGAAATAAACGAACCAACCACATCCATGGAAGTATAATCGTGATAAGGTTTTAAATCTGTCCACTTTCCTAGTTAACATATACTTAGAATCTTCAACGGATGATTCTAAAAATTCTAACGCTTCTATGGGAGTAGAAGAATCTCTTTGACACTGGTAGGATTTGACACAAGGTCTAAAGTATTGATGTTCGAACTCATTATTCAATAGTAACGCGTCTATGGGAATATTTTTTTAGAAAATCAAATGATATATTATGGAGACCATATATGGGAGATACAAATAATCTTATTATTATGGATGGTGAAGAGACAAGACCTTGGGTTAAATAATGAGGAGACGAAAAGATCTTGTCATTTAGCGGATTTTACCAATCTCAGGTAACATTTGCAGATTAATATTTATATCCGGGAATGAGAAGATATAAGCTAGTTATCTTTTTGTAACATTTGCAGATTAATATTATATCTGGAGATAAGAAAATATTAGCTAGTTATCTTTTTGTAACTTTTGCAAATTGATATTATATCTGGAGATAAGATATTAGCTAGTTATCTTTTTGTAACATTTGCAAATTAATATTACATCTGGAGATAAGAAGATATAAGCTAGTTATCTTTTGTAACATTTGCAAATTAATATTATATCTGGAGATAAGAAGATATAAGCTAGTTATCGTTTTGTTATGTTAAACTAAACCAAACAAAAAAGACAATTTTTAAAGTCGACTTCGTTAATCGTTAAACTTGCAAACACTACTCCTTCTCACTTCTTGATGAATTAGCCTCAATTTGACAGAAACATTACTCCCAATAAAACCAAAGAAATGATTCGGCTGTTACTTTAATCCGTTTAACGGAATGCAGATAACCAAACGAGTGACTCTGATATTGTGAATTTATTTGCCAACAATCAGAGCTATAGAGCGTTTACAAATTTCTCTCTTATTTTAACGAAACTCGCACACAAACAAACAAACAATTTAATTCTTTCTCTGACAATTATGAACCACTGAGTGAAAATGAAAGAAAGTAAAATGCAGATACACGGTCTTTGCCAAGCAACTGAAGAAACTGAAGGTGATACCAATTATTCTTGGAACAGTCCCAAGTGTTTGGAAACGATTTCAGAGGAAAAATCGAAACTATCAACAAAACAGCATTATTAAAAATCGGCTAGAATATTCAGAAGAATGCTGGAGACTTGAGGAGAGTTGCTGTCACTCAGACTCTAGTGAAACCTCGAAAGTAGTGAAATAATAATAATAATAATAATAATAATAATAATAATAATAATAATAATACAACTGAGATTCCTTTTATATACTTTTTGAATACATTATTTAGCGTGGGGTTTGTGTCACAGTATATGTAATGTATGTAAACAATAAGAAACGTTTGTATCCAGGGTCGGAAAAACATACAGAAACTTGCGGGAGCACATACAAAAGCTTGTAACATAACCTTTATCATTATAGGATCGGGAATATTCCACATATTTAGGCCTCGGACCACAGAGAATAACCCAGGTTGGGCAGGGGTCGCCATCTGGAAAGAACAGAATAAAAAGTAAATTCACAATATAACAATCCTAATGCTGCCTTATATTAAGATATAAAACATAAAAAGAATCACCACAATATATATATATATATATATATATATATATATATATATATATATATATATATATATTACCAACAGTAGTAGAAGTCACAGTAGCAACCCCTAATGTCCATGCAGGACAATGGCTACTTAATATCCAGCACTGTGTGAACATTTATTCATTATATCAACAACCAGGGAAATACTGTCATGTCTATCTCGACTGGAGGTTTACAATAGACTTGAAGTAACTATGATTTCAACAATGGCAATAATTTTAACACCCAATTTATTAAAAAAAGCCTGATGTTGATTTATATTTTTAAAAAATGTAAGTTAAATATGAGTTGAATGGAGAGGTTGGCATAAGGAATATATAAGAAAGGGTTGGAGGCGTGGTGTAAGGGCTATAGTCGTAGAAAATGGGGTCGTCGAGCCGAGTTCAAATCCTGAACGAAGATACAGTTCACGTATCCCTAATACTCTTGGGAAAGGTATGAATCCAACTACTATCTTTCAAGCTATGAGTAAATAGTAGGGCGAACTGGGCAACCAGTCTAGGAGTAGGAAAACTCTGAATCCAAACCTGTTAAACTCCACTTGAGTGGTCACTACTAGAATAGGCTCAGTCCTAATTAGTGATCTATTACACTAAAAATTAAAAATAAAACAAGTGATGAGTTAACAGTTGCGGACGAAGCGTACTATTGGCATGTATACTTTTGAAGAAAAAACTGTACGCAGCATTACGGAAGTCCAAGCAAGTTCTCTACTAGCTGAATGTGGATTATGATATTGGAGAATCGTCCTGATAGAAACACGAGTTCTTTTTTTCTTTCTGAAATTGAGGGTGTGACGGGCAGGAAACTTGGACTTCAAATCTACAGAACACTAAAGGTCTATGACTTCCATCTGCAGTGGTGATGATACACTCTTCACTGTCAACATCAAAATGTGAAGAGAATATTTTGTTCGTTGGGTTGAGGGCCGCACTGATAAGCCTTAAGAGTCGCTTGTGGCCCATGAGCCGGTGTTCGGTGACCACTGTAGATGGACTCGTCGTAAAAACAGACACAGCAACCAAGTTCTAATTCGGGATGAGGCTGTTTGAATTTTAGAAACATGTAATAGCTTTGGAAAGGTATGGATATAAATATTCACTTCTTATTTATGAGTATTTTTTGGAAAGATTGTGCTCTTTAACCTTGGTATAGCAACCGTAATAGGAGAGGGGAAAACCTCCAGTCAAAACAGCTTTATTCCGCATAAAATTTGATCTTGTGTCACATCCTGTTCGTGGGTGACGGGTTTTGTAAATACATTCGTGAGCTATGGAGATTTTCGCCATGACAACTTAGTTCATTTAGAAACAAAAATACTTTTTATACATCATTATTCTAGTCAACATGCCGCTATATTTCTTCGTATTTTTCTGTTAAATTTAAGCTTTCGCTTAAACTGCTCACCAGTTGTAAATAATGTACGTTGAAAAACTAAAACTAAAACGTTGCTAAACCTTCAAGCATCGACGTCAACAATACAATTACAATAGGCAATTCTTCATCTTTCGATGCAGTCTCGGTAATCAAATTCATCTTTATGACTAATGTGACTTGAATTACTACCGTAGTGGGTAATTCATACAGAATGTTTTCTTTCGCGACCAATATCGAATTCATGAATCAACAAAGAAATATTTAATTACCTCTTCGAATGGAAGACAATGTATCATTAATAAATTTAAAAATGTAATTGTATTCTCTTTTTTATTTTAGTATGTGTGACATAACATTGTATTTGCATTATTGATTCTATTGTTGTTTTGTTCCTGACGTCTTTTCGCCACGATTCCTATCAGAATTATTTTTAATCGTCATGATTAAGTGCATGGCCATCTTGTTTTTACTGACTTTTTGTAATTTATTATCTTTGGACGTTGCTTAGTTACAATTTGGAAGATTAACAACGATATAAAAGGCAAAAAAATTATGTTTTGGATATTAATCTTAACTATCAAATAAATACCAACACTAACCTTTATTAAATTGAGAATTAATATTTATTAAGTTTTGTTAAATTGTCAAGGATACGATCTTTTTTTCTGCAAATACAACAATGTGCAGATTAATTGAAACAATCGATTTAGTTTCCTTTCTTTCAGCATACGGTCAGTTTTAGACCCACTGTAGTGACAGGGTGTAATCAATTTCTGCTTTTACCTCAGCTTAGGTCATTTGCAGCGATGTGCAGTGATAAGAAACTATTTTGGGGTGTATGCTAAAATTTGTTTGGCCTTGAAAAATATTGCGTCATCCGTGATTGCATCAGATTTCTATCACGCCCAGACACTTGTCTCGACTGACAATTATTTGTCTAACGTCCTTTGTCTTCGAAGGATGTTACTCCAAGAAACCGCAAGAAAAATGTATGGATTATTGGTTTTACAAACATTTGCACAATTAATTAACCTGGTCTGGATAGTCAATACCGAAGTAGTGGTTTGTCAAAATGTTTACCCCTTCTCACTTCGACTGAAATCCAGTTCTGTCGGCAGAGCTAAGAATATGCTGACTGTATCTAACGTAGAAGGATAAGATCCCTGTTAAGAAAGCGGTGTGCACGCTATGACATTAAATCATCATCTGATGGTGAAGCTCCCGTTCCGAGGGGCTGAGGAATGTGGTGTAACCCTAATTGTTGTTACTGCCAGATTCACTCTGACCCGGAGTGGTGGTGTCATTTAGGGTGCCATCTTTGTCTCAAATAGATATGTTTAAAATTATTTGTATTTGATAGGATTGATGCAAAATATCTGAAGAAATAACTAAACACAAATGTAAATATGAACGTACAATGAATACGATTTCCTAATCTCTCGGCATAAAATAACCCGAGACAAACTGACATCACTATCTGGTCATAATAATATGCAGTGTTTATATGCTGAATACGGTATAACAGGGTATTTAATATAAAAAGATTCATTGTGTATACCTTAAAACATTTGCTAAAAATTGTTTTGTATGTATTTACTAATCCTTCCACACGGCCATTATGTGACACAAAATGTATTTTTAAACGGAGTTTATCAGGTTTGAATTCCATGTTTTTTTTTCTCTAAGACCGGTTGCAATAACAACTTTAAAGACTCCTGTCTATCCCGCTATTTACCAATAGATGGAGAGTGAATAGTTGGATTCATACATTTATCAATGGTATTAGCGGTGTGTGAAATACTACGAGAATCGTCCTGGATTTGGAATCGTGTCGCCGTATCCACTTCCCCCGATGATAACCATTACACGACGAGACTCTTTTTAAATCTTTTATATGTAAGTTGATCTATTTTTTTTAAATTTCTGCTAGTCTCGGATAAGTGAATAATTATAAAACAGCCTCACATTGGTATGGTTTTGATGTTAGTGATTTATTTAGGCAGGTAATTAGTACGGTTGTGTGAGTCCAATTATCACTGGACGATTTATACTGTGCACTTGGTCTAGACTCTAGAATAACAAAGGTTATGTAAGTTCCTTGCTTATCAAGAAAAACAACTTTTAAAATGGAGTCTTTTAAGGCTATTTATAAGGGGCCGGTTGAGCTCAGTCGTTAAAGCGTCCGCCTAGGAATAAAAAAGGTTCCTGGTTCGATACTTGTCCTCGTCAACTCAGCGTATGAGTAGCATATGGTCCTGTGCGGTAAAGTGAAGAGCTTATGATAGGTGTGTCGCTCCACCTCACACGCCCGAATAATCTCCTTGGTCTAGTGCTAGTGACAGTTGGATAGACTCTCTCGCTGTCTGGCTGATACGGGACATTAGGTCGGCCCGCTGACTTTATATGACCTAGTCTGATTCAGGATATAATCGACGAAAATCATGTACTAAATTGATATTTTACTCTTCTTAACTTCCATAAGGATAGATCCTAACTGCTTTTAAAATCAATATTCAAAATCCCTTTTTTATATTTGTTAAAAAGAAGTGGCACAGATTATACATTGACAATCATATGAGCGCCGAAGCAGGTGGGGAATATCGTATAATTTATAAAGCTTATTGGCAAAAATTCAAAAGTAGTTGGCACTGTAACTTGCATAGTATGAGATAAAAAGAGAGATATCTTTCGCACGACATGCCGTAGGTGCATGACGTGACTTTGCTTTCGTCTGGGAACGCCCCACTTCAAGGGGACATAACCTTTGCGCCAATGGCACTATCAAAATGTCCTTTATAACGTAACGTATCTAAAGGGCATTATGTATCAAGTAAGCAAATGGATTTTTTAAATCTATCACATATCCTTCTTATTTTCGTTCTTCGTTTATCGCTTCGTTCCTGCTTGATTTACACAATAATAAAAGCAGCTAAACTGTGAAAGATTTCGATTAGATTTCTTCCTGAACGTAACGTAATATTTATTCATATGGGAAATGTGTGTGTTAAATAATTTATAATAATCTATACAATTATGTGAATGACTGTGTCATTGTGGATGTTCCAAGATCATTATCAAATACAAAAATCCACAAATTAAATTTTTTCTGAGGTATTCGCTTGAGTCAGCAGTTTACCATGTACGATGTATGATTGAATTCGCAGGTAATCTGAATTCATCCGATGTCAAAATATATTATTTTGGATGAACGAAACGAGAAGACTTTAATATGATGTACTCAAATATATATATATATATATATATATATATATATATATATATATATATATATATATATGGAGGAAAATAATGGTCCTTATTAAAATCATTGCCACCACCAACTCATCTGGTCTCTTATATATATATATATATATATATATATATATATGAGACCAGATGAGTTGGCGGTGACAAGGATTTTAATAAGGACCTTCTTTTTCCTCCATATATATATATATATATATATATATATATATTTATATATAGTCCAATTATATTTAGCCGACATAGAGTCCGCAACTGATATATATATATATATATATATATATATATATATATATATATATAGTCCAATTATACTATTTAGCCAACATAGAGACGCAAATTCTAAAAGGAGGATATATAAGAAGATTATATAAAAAGATAAATGTACTCGATTTGTTAGAATAATAAAACTAAAGGATGAAATAAGCAAATATCCACAAGTACAATTTACCATTTGGTTGGATTTCTTGTTTGAATGACACAAGATAAAGAACTTTTATAGTATTTTCAGAGCAGCTAGTATTCGTCTACTTCCTGATTGGGAAGACTAGATTGCGTCGCTAATTCTAATCTAATCTATAGAAAATATTTAATAAAGTCATTCTTTTTAATTATTATTAACTATGGAGAATTAATAAATTGTATTTTGATATTTTAACGAATTAATGTTTAGTGGTTTCAAAATAATTCATTATATAACTCTTAGTTTTACGTTATTTTTAAATTCTAAGGAGTCGTATGTACTTGAAGTTATATATATATATTTACCAACCCTACCGCAAAAGCAGGATGTGACACAAGGTCAATTTCTTAAGCGGAGTTCAACAGGTTTGACTTCAGAGTTTTCCTTCTCCTAGACCGGTTGCCTAACCAAGGTTAAAGAGCCCAGTCTGCCCTGCTCTTTATCCATAGCTGGAGGGAGAGTAAGATTCATACCTTTCCCAAGGGTATTAGCGCTAATTGACTTGAACTTGAAGTTGTATATTTGCATTCACCCCTGTTACTCTCATATCCACTCTAACCAATATTGTGTATCACTCCATTTCAGAAAGTATTAATATTGATATACCGGTAAATCCACGTCATAAACTTTTTACAATAAGCACATCGGGCAATAATTACTGCTATCCAATAGTGAGCAATATGAGAATTAAAAAGTAGTGATACTATTTTTAAGTTGTTTATGTTTTTATTTTTTTATTCTTGTTTGTATTTTTGTCTTATTTTCTTTTTACTATGTTTTGTCCTTTAGTAATTTGTTTTATTTTTAATCATATTTTAAATTGATTTATATATATATATATATATATATATAGAGAGAGAGAGAGAGAACAGACAGACAGACAGACAGACAGACAGACAGACAGAGATCCTCACCGGATGATCATTTGAGACATTATCTGACATATTACCAGTTAGTTGGATAAATACCTACCTACATGAAGTCTTCACTAATACTTGAATATTACAATATATCTCAAAAACGGTATATGATAAGCTAATTCTAATTTACAAGTTGTTTTAGTTTTCTAAACATTATTTCAGATATTCGACTTCAGAAATTCTGAATAAATCTGAAAGGAAAACGGGATAAATGTCAAAAATGTGAAGTTGAACTGAACAATAAACGCTGGCGGTAATTTTGAACAAAAAATGTCTGTTCGATTTTTATTAAAATAAGTCTCAAAAGTATTTCATCCTATTAAACTATTCTCTTTTTCTTGAAATTCTGTTTTTTTTTCCCGTCGGGCTTTATTTGCTGCAAGGTTAATCTGAAGAATAACACTTTATCAATAACTTGCACAGCAACCCGGCATTTCCCGGGATTTCAAAAGTTAAAAATAGATATTGTATCTATATTATTATCTATGTAGATTTATACGCATATTCTTTTCAATATATTTCTCTCATCATTTTTATTATTTATATATACTTCTTTTTAGGTTGTTTATTTTTAGTATTCTTTTTGTTTGTATTTTGGACTTTTATTTGCTTTTTATTGTATTTCATCTTTCATAAAGCTGATTTATTTTTAATCCTTTTTTAGTTGATTTTAAATAGGTCATTAATTTATAACCTTATGGTTTTTTGTATTACTAATATGTTCGGGATTCTTTCCTCATTTTTATTGTTATATACACAACGTTTCGACTGATGCCCCCCCCCGTCTTTTTGAAGTGTTTCATGTCAAAATCGGCAACCTACTTGTCGAACTCGATAGACTTCACAAAACATTGAACCGAACCGTTTATTTAATCCATTTGGTGCATGTTATTCTCATTCTGTTAAACATGACTGGGTACAAGTGTTAGGCTAGGTTAATTATTCGATGTTATATTCGCCTGTAGTTCCCCTTGGTTCCCTATATATGAACATAACAGTATTCGACGACCAGGAAAGCCGTACATTCAAAATCTCTGTGCGGACAGTGGATGTCACTTAGCGGATCTTTCAAGAGCGATGGGTGATGAGTATTGATGGTGGGAGAGTCAAGGACAGCAGTGTTGTCATCATGCCTTGATGATGATGATGATGATGATGATGATGATGATGATTTGTTACATCAAAATTATTCGTATTGTCTTCAATTTTAACCCAGATTTAAGTATTAGATATTTAGATATTCTCAAGAGCGTAGAGTCATGTCCCGCGGGAAGCATGGGTCCCTGTTATTCACCAATGTCACAGTAATAGGTTTGAATTCAGAGGTTTCCTTTTCCTCGAACTATTCCTCAACCAAGGCTGAAGAGCCCAGTCTGCTCTACAATTTACAAATAGCTTGGGGAAGGACAGATGAATTCATGCCTTTCCCAAGGGAATTAATTTGAAGGGAAATGCAAAAAACCTCATTTTGGATTTGAAACCCGGTCTCTGATTCCAATTCCTACGACGATAACCGTTACGTTAAGTGCCCCTCCAGATCACCAATGTTAAGTTTGGCGTTGTAAACAGCCGGACTCTTATGTGCCGGATTAAGCAAATATCATGGTTGGTACGTTGGTTATAAATGGGTCAATCGTCCAGTTATTAACGTATTAATCGTGTGATTACGAACCTGATTTGCCGGTGAGTTATCAGAACATTTTTAACACACTCTGTTGCCGGGGCTAAGAATATGCTGACTATATCCTCTGCAGAAGGTTAAGGTAATATAATAAACAAAAGGTGTCCTAAGAATGATACTAAACTTCATCTGGTGGCGAGTCACCAGTGTTGTAGCTCTGTGACGTGTGGAGTACTGCTTTATTGCCATTTTTCCAGGTTCACACTGACCCGGAGTTGTAGTACATGTTAAGCACCTCTCTATGGGTCAAACTGCTTTGTCTGAAAAGTATTAACATTATTATTATTTACTCCTTTTGAGTTTTTACATCAGCCTTAGCTGATGGTCTTTCACTGGAGACTGAGTGACAGCAAGTCTCCTCAGGTCTCCAGGACTCTTCTGAGTATTCTGGCAGGTTGCAGCAGTGCAGTGTTCTGAATGGTTTCAATCCTTCCTCTGATTTCCAAACTTGCCAAACTCTTTCCAATCCTTTTGGGACCGTTCCAAGTGCACCAACTACAATTGGTATCACTTTCACTTTCATAACTTTTTTCAGTTCTCTGGCAAGGTCCAGATATTTGTCCATTTTTTCATTTTCCTTTAGCTTCACCCTGTGATCTGCTGGAACTGCAAAATCCACCAGTTGACAAGTTCTTTCTTTTTTGTTAATCAACACTAGGTCTGGTCTACTTGCTGGTATAAGGAGATCCGTTTTTATTTCAAAGTCCCAGAGAATTTTATGCGTTTTGTTCTCAAGAACAGATTCTGGTTTATGCATATACCATTTTGTTGTATGGTCAAAATTAATTTTTTTGCATAATTCCCAGTGGATCGCCTTCCCAACCCAGTCGTGTCTAGTTTTTTTTACTCCTGTTGTGCTAGTTTGCTACATTCGCAGAGTACATGGTTTACAGTCTCATCTCTATTACCGCAAAGTCTACATATTATTATTTTTTTTAATGCCTCCTTACGCATATTCCCTTTTTACTATGTTCTCACATAAATCTGTCGAAAAAAAAAGAAAAGAAAATATAATCTTTGCACGGAACGTATAAAATATTGATAGGAATACTTGTTATCATATAAATGTGTAAAAAAAAACCTTAAGAAACAACTACACAAATACGTTTATATAAACTTACAAAATACGTGATTTGGTAACCTCTAGGTATAAAAAACCCGCACAATTTAGCATGCCGTTAAAATCAATTAACCTTGTGACCAGTGTTTTAACCTGGATGAAAGCCACGATGGTAAATGTATATTTTCAAGTTCGGCATTGCTTAGGTAAATTGTACAACTGGCACAATCCAGTTTTACTATTGTTTCTTTTATATTTTTTGACGATACATCTTACTAGGCTTAGCTTAATAAGTATGATGACGCCTATAGTTTTCGTTGAACCAGACATTAATAGATTCTATAAGAGTAACATGCTAACTTTCGTAAACGTCAAATTAATTGGTTCCTTCACCTCTTGTAATTTTTTCTCTTTATCTAATATCGTATCTTCAGTCATTTAATCAATACACTTTCATATTGTAAAGAGGTGATTAGTAGATACAATTAAAGTGATTGTACATAGATGTGATGTTAGATTTATGATGACCTTGTCTATCTCTGGGCGACAATCTTTTCCAACGAGACGATTACATGGTGACTAGACCAGATAAGCTATAAACAGACTCAGGAAATGATTTCGGAGACCTCTTGTACCCATCAATAAAATCATTTCTGAAACTAATTTCTGGGGCTTGACACGTAAATCATTGGCCGCTCGTGACTAGTGAGTTCGATCTCTCAAAAGACATCCACTATAACAGCCTTCAGCCAGACCTGCAGAAACTGGTTAACTATATGTTCGTTTTTTTGTGTGTTTTTTAATGGCATAACAACCATCTTGGGTTATTTTATGCGAAATCCATCCTTGTAGAAGAATAGTAGCTGTGCCATTTAACCCATAGCTGGAGGGATAAAACCATCCCTTCTCAAATTAAACCTAATAGCGCGACGGGTGTTTGAACTCGCTGACTTACAGTCCAGTACGTCACCCATTACGCCACGGAGCTCCCCTGGAAAAATATAGGGTCCCTGCCGTAGTGTGACCTGTAGCAAGATATGTATTTGTATTTATTTTTTACATAAAGCATTGTCAAGCATTAGTTTTTAATGTTTTTCTTCTTCATGGAAATAAATTGCTTTCTTTTTAATCACAACACACTCGAACCGTTAATCTACAGCAACGAGAAATGCTGGTCGAGAAATTAAAGGATAAACACTTATTGAGATTCACACTCATGCCAGTATTCCTACAGGAGAAGCGTAACAGTTACTCTACAAAAATGAACTACGACGTAGCTAAAATGAAAACGTTTAAACATACTTTTGAATATTTATCGTCATAGGAAATTAAATCCGAGAATGGATTTGTAATTCTGGACGAGGCTGGTAGCATTTTACATAGCACTAATGGCCTTGGGAAAGGCATGAATATTCTTCCCCTATCTATCGGTAAAGAGTAGTGAAGACTTAGTTATTACGTTTACTTAGGTAGCCAGTTTGGGGGGGGAGAATTCTGATTTAAAATCAACTTTACTCCACCTAATTCTTTTACCTAAAGTCACATCCTACTCGTGATAGAGGTGTTGGCTAAATAAATACTGTCATGTGAATTAAACATTTTTATGAAAAAACAAATGATATTATTAGTTCGCTGACAGAATCCGTTTCGACATTTTAATAAAGCGGTCTTCTTCAAGAGCGAAATATTATGATGGAGAGATGGAATAAGTAAAACGTTAAAAACAGAAGGTGTACAAACAAACGTTTTTTTCTTGTGGATTATAATGCTTCTGATTTTTTTAAATAAAATTTATTTTATTTTTAACATAGAATATGCATTTTCAAAATTAAAAAAAAAAATTCCGGCTCCGAACATGACGTTCGTTCGTACCCCTCCTGTTTTTAACGGTTTACTTATTCCGTCTCTTCATCATAAATATTTCGCTCTTGAAGAAGACCGCTTTATTAAAAGGTCGAAACGGATTCTGTCAGCGAACTAATAACATCATTTATTTTTTTCCTAAAAATGTTAAATTCATACTGTCGGATTTACTTCCATTTACTTCATACTGTCATGTATTCTAGATTGATGACCTAATTGAGGCATTGGGAATTTACGAGTAAAGGATGAGTTTTAAATTTTTTCTTAGGAAAATCTGCCAAAAACTGAAAATCTGTAACACAGGAAACTTTTGAACATCTTAGATCATTTCACGACCATTAAGAGAATAGATAGGTTTGAAAAATAATTTAATGGTTAGTCAATTATCTATTAATAATGGAGATTTGCTTCCATTTTTGTCTGTAACAAAAATTACGTCACTGTTTACGTCACATCACCCCAAATCGTCATAACAGAATAAATACACTCAAAATTTGAACATGCATCATTAGACAGTCCTCATTGTTTTGTTAAAACAAGTTTTAATAAATACATGACTGGTATTATATATCTATATATAGTTTGTTTTATTTTAATACATATTTAAAGTTTACATTTCAAATTGTTTTATTTTTTAATCCTTTAATGAATTTCATGATTTTACTTACTTATGGTACAAACTCGCTGGCATTGAATTTTTTACTCCCACCCCTCAGGCAATATGTTTCAAAAATCTATTTTTACATCGCCCGGATGGTGTTTTTTTTTTGTGACTAGTATCATTAAGAATTTGATTAAAAGTGTTACTTTCTTTGTTGCTCTCGTGTCACAAGAATTCACAAAGATATGAATCTAGCATATCGGCTCGAAAGCTATACTGCTTTTTATTTTGCCAACATGAGTTGAAAATATGAGTTCATTCCGCTCTATACTGGGAAGTTTGTGCAAAAAACTCTTTTAAATAAACTCTCTATTATAGTATGAATACAAAGAATAATGAAAGACATTTTGTATGCTGAAAGTGTAAGTGAAAGTAAAGTAGTCATCAGGGTGGCCTAAAGTCGGTATCAGCCAATCAGCGAGGGAGCATATCCCCTTTTTACTAGCGCTAGACTAAGGAAATTGTTTAGGTGTCTGAGGCGGAGCGCCACACCTACCATCAGCTCCTCACTTTACCGCACAGATCTCAGTGCTACTCATACGCTGAGTGGGTGAGAGCCGGTATCGAACTATGAACGGGATTCCTAGCCGAACACTACCGACTGAGCTAGTAATAGAGGTAAATTGATGAAACAACAGTGGGTTTTCGGAGATATGCCATGAGATAAGAAAAAAATAAAATGCAGTATGGCATTCGAGCTGATATACTAGGTTCCTATGTTTATGAATTCTTGGGGCGAGAGAACACTTACAATCAAATTCTTAACACCTTCGGCGTGTTTAGGTGACGTGAAATCTACTACGCCAAGGAACCATCAGATGATTACTGAAGTCATAAGTCGTTAATCATAACATTAAGCCAAACGGCTAGTTGGGTTTTTTTTTCAAATGCGCTCTAAAAATCAAGAAATTTTTGACACATTAAATTTGAAACAAGTACAACAAAAATCCATGTTCAATTTTGAATAGAAAGTGTTCTCAAACAAAAGGAAAATGTGGTGAAGACGACTTTCAGCATCACGAACGTCGGTGTATTATGCAAGTACACCGCAAAACTATTTTAATTTTACGTAATTCATCGCTTTATTATAACCTTATTCAAAAAAACTTCTTTTTTTTTCAAATGAGCTTTAAAAAGGAATGTTCGACGAATTATATATTAAACAATTACATCAAAATACGTCTTCAATTTTTGGAAAGAGTACTGACTCAAGAAGAATAGAGGTTCCGGTGAATTCCGAACTCACTAACTTCTGCGTGTTAATCAGACGTGATAACCATCACATCACTAAACAATCTGACCATTACAGTATTTTTAGCTTAATCATAACCATATTTCAAACAGCTTGTTTATTTATTTTTCAAATAATTTAAGTAATGTTCTACGAATTTAATAAGAAGCAGTTAAAACAAAATAAGACAATAATTTTTAAAGAGTGTTCTGACACAGGAAGAAAAGGCGCAAAAGGCTAATTACTAAGTCGACACATTCGGCGTATTAATCAGATGTTATAACCAGTACTCTAGGAAACCACCCGGCGCTTAGAAAAACTCATCGGTAAATCATGATCTTATTTCATACACAACGTTTATCTTTATTTCAAATGAGCTCAAAAATGCAACGAATGCTTGATGAATTAACAGGTACGACATAAAAAAGGTCTAATTCTTAGAAAGTGTTCTGACACAAGAAGAAGAAAAAAGATTCCCCTGTGTTTCGAACCTACACGCATTTGGCGTGTTAAGCAAACCAGATAACCATGAAACCATGAAACCATGATTCAGATAACCTTATTTCAAATATTTTCTTTATATTTTTTCACATGAGCTCTAAAACAAAGAATGTTTGACGAATGAAATTTGAAACAGTTACAACAAAAATTGTCTCAATTTTTAGAAAATGCTCTAGCACAAGAGAAAATAATGGTTCCGTCATGTTTTGAACTTACAAACTTCTGCATATTAGGCAGAAATCATAACAAGAAGACAACGAAACCATCTGAAATTTATATTATTACATCATTATTCTAAACACCTCATTTAATTTTCCAAATGAGCTGTTAAAAGAAAGGAATATTCGACGAATTAAATTTTAAACCGGTACAATAAAAAAAACGTCTTCAATTCATAAAGTCTTCTGATACAATAAAGAAAATTGCTTCGGATCTCAAAATTTTATCTGTGACGAGCAGACGTGATAACCACTACACCATGAAGCCATCGTTTATTCTTGACCATATTAAACAGATTTTGAATGAGCTCTAAAAGCAAGGAACGTTCTACGTATTAAATTAGAAACAGGTAAAACAAAATAGGTGTATAACATTTAGAAAGTATTGTGATAGAAGAAGGGTACCGGTGAGTTTCGAGTTTCCAGTGCAGATATCTGCGCACAAAAGCTCAAAGAATGACAACAGTAAGGGTCAAATATTGTTATGGTGGACCTGCGCCGGGCTTATTTACAAATTCACATTGACAAGTCCTTGTGGTCATTCCAAACGGCGAAGATCAGAGGGTTAAAAATATTGACTTTGGCTTGGGATTTGAGTTGAACGTAATACGACAGATCATGCAGCCCATCGTTAAGGCTGTGGTTGGACAAGATGAAATCGTCAAAGACGCTAGCTATTTATACATCAAAGACATATTCATTAACGAGAGTATGCATCTGGCGGCTCACGTGAAGGCGCATTTTGAGCAATTTGGTCTGATTAGCAAGGACCCAGCGTAGCTAAGGAGTAGCGCTCGCGTGTTATGCTTGCACGTCTGGGAGGATTGTTGTACCGGCCGTTCCTACAGTGGAGAACATGCACCGGTTCTCACTATAAATAGTGAGACACCGAGTGTAAAGGGAGGACTGTTCCCGTTAACGACAAGCTTGTCGTACATGTACCATTAATTGTAAATACACTTGTCTTATTTTACCCCATCTCGACTTGACTTCTTTTTACTGTTGGGACTAACATCACAACAAGGATCACGGAAGACTACAATGGCGACACGAGGGCAAGAGTCTGACGATACCCGACGTGCTTACCCGTCAAAGCATTATTTTAGGATGTGGGTGGCTGACCGGGAATTTACCAGTGTGTGGTTGGCTCCGCGTTCGTGACAACTGGTTGGGACGATGAATTAAGAGACAGAAACCATTACGAGAGCGTCACAAACAGAACCAACACATGGAGACAAGTGTGTGAATGGACAAGATGTCACTGTATGAGTGGATGCAACCGGTGTTGTTATTGAAAACGGTGGAGCCATAACTGAGGACGCAAGCTGCCTGCGACTGATACACAATGATATGCATATCAATTTGTCAGAGCTTGATGGGGTTTTGAAGGGATTCAATCTGACGCTACAGTGGAATGCAAGGGTAGATCACCTACGGACGAGCTCAGCTTGCGAGCACCATTCGATCTCCGACACACTGTTCAGGAAAATGAGCGTATGTACTAAGGCGGCATCAGATGTTAATAAGGCGTCGGCTCAGAACGCTCCGAGAATTGGCTGCAGAATATGAGCTGACGATCATCGTGGCGCTCGTCAAATCTCTTGCAAACCGGGCTGAGAGTAGAGAGACATCACCATACCATCAAACGCATTGCCATAATAACACAGTGCTCGTTCATAGAAGCACTGTACGTGTATAACGTAACTCCAAAGGATGACGCAGCGGCTTCGACAGCACCAGCTAACTTGATATAAACATACCAGGTTCGCATAAAGGATATCGATGCTGAGCAAGCACCAGAAGACACTGACTCCAGCATTCAGAAGGTGGTGGATAGCGTGTGAGTCAAGACCCCATTTGTACCCCGCAGGTACAAGAAAATAAATCAATAATTTTTAGAAAGTGTACTGACTTAAGAAGGAAAAGAAATTCCGGTGAGTTTTGAACTCGAGTGTTACTGTGTTAAGCAGAGGTGATAACCCATATACCACGTAAGCATCGGAAATATTCGGAATGCAACTTTTAATCATAACCTTATTTTAAACACCTCGTTTATTTTTCCATAATGAGCTTAAAAAGCAAAGGATGGTCTAATTAAATAAGAAACAGATGTCACCAAGTAAGTCTATCATTTTTTTTAAATATTCTGAAACAAGAAGGAAAAGATATTCCGGCAAATTTCGAACTAACGATCTTCTGCGTATTAAGTTGACGCGAAAACTGCGAGTACAACAAAATAAATCTTCAATGTTAGAAAATGTTCCGACTCAAGAAAAAACAGGTTCCGGTGATTTTTGAAATGAAACCTCGTGTGTGTTAAGGAGACGTTAACCACTACACCAAGATACCATCTGACACTTACAGAATTCAACCCTTAACATTTAAACAATTTTTAACCACTATACCAAGGTATGATCTGAAACTTACAGAATTCAATCCTTAACATTTAAACATGTTTAACCACTACACCAAGATACCATCTGACACTTATAGAATTCAACCCTTAACATTTAAACAATTTTTAGGAAAATAAAGTAAAAACTGCTAAAACAAAATAAGTCTTCAAACTTTAGAACATTCTTTGACACGAAAAGGAAACGATTTTCGGGCGGGTTCGAGCTCGCGATTATCCGTGTTTGAAGCAGAAATAATAGCCACAACACTACGAAACCACATGATGCTAACAAAGTTCAGTGCTAAATTATAACCTTATTTTAAACAGCTTTTTTAAAAATCAAGGAAAACAAAACAGGTTTTTAATTTGTTTTAAGTATTTTCACAAAAGAAGAAAAAGTGTTCCGGCGAGTTTCGAACTCACGACAGATGTGATACCGACTACTGAACGAAATAATCTGACTTTTACATAATTCATCGCTCAATTATAACCTTATTTTAAATACATCGTTTTGTTTTTTTGTTTTTTAATGAGCCCTAAAAAGAAAAGAATATTCGATGAATTAAATTTGAAACCAAATGTCCTCAATATCTTGAAAGTTTTCTAGCACAAGAAAAAATGATTCAAACTTGAGAACAGATGCAATTTAAGCAAAAGTGTTAACGCGTACACCACGAAGAAATCTTAAGTTTATCGAATTCATTTCTTATTAATAACTTTATTTAAACAACTGTTTTCTTTTCTAGAATATGTTTTGACACAAGAAGAAAAAAAGGTTTTAGCAAGTTTCGAACTCGCGACTTTCTATGCGTAGAGCAGGTTTGATAACCACTACAACACACAATCAACTATTTCAGAATTCATCGCTTATTCATAACCTTATTTAAAGCAGCTCATTTTCTTTTAAATGAGATCTAAAAAGCGAGGAATTTTCAATGAATTTTCTTTTTAAGTAGACGTTATTATCAACACACGAAACCATCTGACACTAAGCGAATTCATCGCTTTAACATAGCTTATTTTAAACAGCTCATTTTTTCAAATAAATCCAAAAAGCAAGAAATGTGCGATGAATTAAATTTGAAACAGTTACAATAAAAATCTTCAATTTTGGTAAAGTTTACTTACACGATAAGAAAAAGATTTTCCTTCGTGTTGCGATTTCACGACCTTGTGCGTATAAAGCAGATATGATAACTCCTGCTCCACGGAAAAATCTAAACCTTATCAAATACATCGTTTAATCATAACCTTATTTTAAACACTTCGTGTATTTAATGAAGTCTAAAACAAACGGAGTGTCTGACGAAATAAGTTTCAAAAAGTTACAAAAAATAAGTCTATAATTTTTAGAAAGTGTTCTGGCACAAGAAGAAAAAGAGGTGTAGTAACCTACTGTGTGTTAAATAGATGGGCTAACCACTACATCACAGGACTATCTCGCGCATGGCGGATTCAACGTTGAATAGGGGCGTTCAAAAACAGGTGCGCGCAGTTTTGACCCTAAAATTTAAAACGATTAAAAATATTTAGATAGATTCTTTCATTAAAAAGACATAGCTTCCGTTGCTAGATAAAAACATAAAATTAATCACGAACAAAAGAAAAAATGTATATTTTTTTTAATTCAAACCAGTTTTAAAACTTTTAATACAATATTATTTTTCAATTTAAAAAAAAAATGTCTTTTTTAAAAAATACGCCATTGTTATTGATCAGTTAAAAAAAAAACAATCTCTGATTTTAAAAATCTCCCAAAAATCAATTAATCTAAATAAACACCATCAATAAACAAAATTGTTTCGATTCATTTTTAATTGCATGAATTTAAAAAATATAATCATTACCTTTTGAAAAGAAACTACATCAATTCTTTACGACATATTTCATATTTTTCTCTGACGCGGAATGTAAAGAAATTTTAGTGTGCGTCGTTTTGAAATTACGGATGACCAAAAAGACAAAACCTCATAATTTCAACATTTTAAGTATTTTTTAAAACATTTCTAAATTTAGGAGTATAATGTCTAAACTCTTTAAATTGGTTTCTTATACATATTTTTTTTCAATTTCAATTTTCGTCTTTAAGTCAATTTTTAGAAATATCCATTAATGTGTGGGATACACAACTCAACAGATATTATGAAGACCTCTGACTTTTTAGTAATAATAATTATTTCTTAAAATTAACAACCTATTTTTATATATTTCCTAAATTATTTATCTAATATTTTTTAAAAAGTTAAAAATATTTCTAATAATAATTTTCACACAACATCTATTTCTAAAAATAATATCTTTACGAATAAATATGTAGGAAAATTTTTATTAAAATTAGACAATTACCTGATTTTGAATAATTTTGTTAAAATTATATTTTTGCACAAAAATTTGATTTTCTTATTTTTAGTGGTAACTATTACGTACCCCTTTTTGAGCGGTCAAAATGTAACGTAAACATTAATTAAAACATGATTTCAGGAATTCTATGATATGAACAAAAAAAATATTGGAGTTTTCTTTAATCCTATTTCTTTCAAATGATACAAAGATTCTTTACGATAAAAAATATTTTAGAAATATTTTGTAATTTTTCCTATCATATGTACATTTATCGCGCAAAATTGATTAGACATCCCTATCGTTTAATCATGAATTTTCTAAAACAGCTTACTTTTATCTTTTAATATACCGTAAAAAGTTTTAAAAAATCAAATTTGAAATATATACGGCAAAATAAGTCTTCAATTTTTAGAAGTATCTTGAGAAAACAAGAAAAATAGGTTTTAGTGATATATAAAACACATTACACGATTTTAGATGCAATGATAATATGGGTTGCTTTGAGGCAAATGTAACTCGGATTTTCATTGAGACATCATTGATAAATACAATTTATTTTATGTATTAATGATTCTGACAATAAATTGAATACTCATGGATAAACTTACACAATGCTTAAGGGTATTGAGACATAAGCAGTGATGTAGTTTTGGTTACAGAAAGACACCGAATCTCCATTTTTATAAGATATAATTTTTTCTTGTGTCATAATTAGTTTTCATTGCAGGCATTTTTGAAGTATGCTACTATTTTTTTTTTGCTTTGCTTTTTTTATCAAACGAGGATTTTTTGGTAATGTCCTTTTAAAATCTTAGCACGTCTCATTGTTGATTCATATACTTTTAAAAAATGTTTCATCTAATAGGAAAAAAAGGATGGATATGCCGTAAATCCAAACCAACAAACCTAGTGCCAAACAGTAATTAATGTAGGGTTGCTGAAATCCCCAAAACTTCATAAAAAACTAAAGACGTTCTGCCTTTTTAACAAACGTGATAACCACTCTACCACGAAAACATCTGAGCCTTACAGAATTCTTCGCTTAATATTAAGCTTATTTTAAACAGTTCTTTATTTTTTTCCAAACGAACTCTAAAACTCTAGGAATGTTCTCCGAATTAAATTTTAAACAGATACAACCTATCAAGTCTATAATTTTTAGAAAATCTACTGACTCAAGAAAGAAAAGTGTTTCTGGCGAGTTTCGAACTCGCGTAATACTGTGTGTTAAGTAGATCTGATAACCAGTCCACCTCAAAACCATCCGAACCATACGGAATTCAGCGCTTAATCATGACATTAATTTAAACTCATTTATTTTTCTTAAAGAGTCTCCAAAAAGAATGATCTAATTGAATTAGAAACAGGTGCCACCATATAAGTCTATTATTTTTAGAAAATATTCAGCCACAAGAAGTATAAGTTGTTTTGGTGAATTTCAAACTAGTGGTTTTCTGCGTGTTAAGTAGATGCGAAACCAGTTCACCAGGAAACCATAGAAAGTTTACATATTTCATCGCTTGATCATATTCTTTAAACACATTGTTTTTCGTTGTTGTTGTTTTGTTTTTTGTTTTTTTGTTTTTTTTTTTTTTAAATAATCTCTTAAAATCAAGGAATGGTCGATGAATTAAGTTTGAAACAGTTACAAGAATATACGTCTTTAATTTTTAGAGTTTTGAACTAGAAAACTTGTAATTATTTATTTGACGGGATAACCACTACAACAGGTATCCATATTACGCTTACGAAACTTACATATAATCATAAAAATATTACATATAATCATAAAAATATTTCAAACGGCTTGTTATTTTTCAAATGAGCTCCAAAAAGCAAGTAATGTTCGACGGATTATATCTGAATACATCAACAATTTATAGAAATTGTTCTGACACAAGACAAAATGCAGCTCCGTCGAGTTTCGAACATGCGAACATCTGCCTGTTAAGCAGAAGTGATGACAACTACACCAGGAAACTATCTAACAAATATCGAATTCCCTATTAATTATAAACATATTGAAACATCACGTTTATTTTCAAAATAACTCCAAAAAGCAAGACATATTCGAATTAAATTTTAAGTAGACACAACAAAATATGTCTTCAATTTTCTTCAAGAAGAAAAAGTGGGCCCGGTGAGTTTAGAACTTTGACATCTTGCCTGTTATGCTGATATAATAACCCCTACAACATGGAACCACCCGACGTTTACTGAACTCATTGCTGAATCATATACTTTTTAAACAGCTCATTTTGTTATCAAATGGGCTTCAAAATGCAGGAGATGTTTGACAAATTTCATTTGAAACAGTTACAACTAGAGACATCTAATTTTAGAAAGTTTTCAGACATTTCTTAAAGAGTGCTTCTTTCAAGTTTCGATTCCACGAAATTCTGCGTGTTAATAACCAATACACGACGGAATCCATGCGATGAGTACTGAATTCCTCGTGTAATCATAATCTTATTTTTAGCAGTTCGTTCTTTTTGTTTTGTGTATTTTGTTGAAAAAAAAAGTACTGAAAAGCAAGGAATTATGGAAAAATTAAATTTGAAACGGTTCTGACAAAATACATCTTCAATTTTGAGAAACTATTCTCGCACAAGAAGAAAAATATGTTCCAGAGTGCTTCGTACTCACGACGGTCTGCGTGTTAAGCAGACATGATAATCAGTACACCACGAAGCCATATGGTGTTTACATAATTCATCGCTTAATCATAAGTTTATTTTAAAGAGATCTTTTCTTCTTTTTTTTTTCAAATATTCTCTAAAAAGCAAGTAATATTCGACGAATTAAATTTGAAACAGGTATAAAAATATATCTTCAAATTCTAGAAAATGTTCGCTCACAAGAATCCGAAAAGAAACAGACGTGATAACCTCTACACAAAGAACCATTTGACGTTTATAGAATCCAACGCTTAATCTTTACCTTATTTTAAACCACTCTCTTCTTTTATTAATGAGCTTTAAAAAGCAGGGAATGGTCGGCGAATTATATTTGAAGTAGATACAAAAAGTAGTAGTCAAAATTTATTTCAAAACCAATATTTTTTTTAAATCATAGAAAAAAATCATTTTTCTCTTTAACCCATAGATGGAACATTAACAGGTCCTATTTCTCCGGGGCCGAGTGGACATAGGGATAAGGGTTATGAAGGGGTACTCCACATTCCCCAGCGTTCCAGAATTGAAATATACCCAAGACATTAAACCCAACAGTCACCACCTTCTACCACATATATGATAAAAAGGGCTCCCCGTGAGAGCAATAGGTTTGGGACAATCCTATATGTGGTGGGGCTTGACGTGATCAGCCGATTAATCGGAGCTGTTCTCTTCGCCTGCGCGTCTGGCCTAAGTAAGGGCCAAAGTGGTAGTTGCATATTATGGACTGCTCATCCACCAGGGTTCCGTCCTTAAGCACCACCGGTCGCCAACTACGGCCAGCAGGTGGCCCTGTTGGGGCGATTTACTCCTGCACATGTATAGTCGGTGTTTTTTAAAGCCCCAGGTACATTGGAAGCCTACGTCTTCGAGCCTCCGATTTAACGATAGTGCCACGCAATTTAACTCTAAACAGATTATTTCATTGTTTAATAAAAGATTGTATTGATAATTTCTTTATATATATATATATATATATATATATATATATATAAAATATGAGATGAAGTGAGATTTCCTTTGTCTTTGGTTACCTCGCCAAGGTTATGTTACACAGTCTGTCTAATTATTTATAGATAGCTGTTGGTTGTGTATGAGAGATGGATTCATGTCATTCACGTGAAATGAAACGCAAATAGCCTCGTCTAGGATTTTAATCTAACCGATGTCTCTTATGTGTATGATATTGACAATTTTGAACACACCTTGTATAAGTCTAGTCTATCTTAATAAAAAAACATTATCATAATACTTTGTTTCTCTCAATGTTCTGTTACATCAACTTCTTTTCCTAACCCCTTTGATTCATGGGACTATAGTTAAGTTTTGTTTAAAATCATATATTTTAATGCTTGGGTTAAATTGATGGTCCTCATGATATCACCTCTTGAACTACAGATATGAAAAGCTCGATTCCTTTGCTATAAACACTGGGACAACGTCAAACAACTTATCTAAAGCGAGCCAAGTCAAATATATTCTAAAATTATGAGTGACATTACAGCACTTTTATGCCAACGTCCCAGACGAGTGTTTACTCGAGTTTAATAGGCTGAGATTTTCGGCTATATTAAATTGCCATGAAAAATAGAAATCAGATATTTTATGCTCGGTGGGCAGTCGGCATCGAGTTACTGATTCATAAAAAAAAAACAAGATCGCTGGATATCGAAATGAATTAATGACTGTCTCGTGAACCTTAAATATAAAATCATGCAGTAACGACAAGATTATGGGAGCAAATTTAGCACCTTGGAAATAATCCAATAATTATTTGGCCTACGACCATATAAGTGAGATGGGAAAAACAGGCATAAATGATAGTGTTAAGATAAGATATGATAGATAGGTAGATTGATAGATAAATAGAATTAGATCAATCAGATAGATAGATAGATAGATAGATAGATAGATAGAATGTAAGAAATTGAGAGTATATATGTTTATATATAGAGAGACGCAGAGGCAGAGGGAGTGAGAGTGAGAGAACAGGCGGAAAGATAATGAAATTAAGAAGATAAATTGATGGATAATAAACGGATATATATACAGAGATATGCACATACATACATACATACATACATGCATACATGCATGGATATATGCTTAGAATAAAAAAAATTAATGAAATATATGATTAAAGAAGGAAAACAGATAGATAATTATGTATATATACATACATATATGCAAGGAATCATGTCCATTAACCTTTGAAATATAATACCCACAAACCATAACACCAAACTCGACAGTAAAGAAACATTGGCATCTGCTTTGAATCATATAGTTTAATAAGTATAGTTAATTCAATGATGCATATATATATATATATATATATATATATATATATATATATATATATATATATATATATATATATAATTATAAAGTCAGTCCTACCATTGGTTTCTGAATAACACTTTTTCGGTGTTATTCGTCTTCAGAGGCGTTTGACTTTTGAAAAAAATGGACAGTTTTAAACTCCCGGCACGTGTCCACGCGATCCGTTAATAGCTCCTGCATTTCGCTTTCGTCATTCAACGGCATCACTATTTGTCGTCATTGTTCTTATTGTGATTTTAATTTTTAATTTTTTTTTTTTCCGTTTTTATATTTATTTTAGTTTATGTGTGTTTATTTATATATGAATTCTTAATTATGGCGGTCTGATGTTTTGGTTAGTCCAATTCCATATTAAGAAATTTTTCCTGTGTGGGCATGCTCGAAAAATTTCTGTTTGGTTGTTTAGGAAATTTTCTTCGGAGTTTATTCCTTGAAGAATACGGAATTTTTCTGTTGTGCATAATGTGCATTTTTTTAACCATTTTTTGTATGGCTTCGATTGGTCTAGTATTTTCCATTCTAATTTAAAATGTTTTTCTTGTTTTTTATACTGCCATACTTTGTTGGATAGCGCTGTAACGTTCCTCTTATTTTCGTGTTTGAAGGATGTTAAATGGTTATAGTAGCGTTGTTTAAAGCTACCTGCACCATCCCTATGTAGTTTTCGCTGGTTTCCGATTGGTTTGTATTGTTTGTCTTAATTGTTGCCTGATATATCATGCATTCTGTGTTGCATCTTTGTTGTAAAGGACAGTCTTCTTTACTTCTGCATGTGCATGTTGGGTCTCCTCTGGGCTTGATGTTGGCTGTAAAAATTGTCTTCATCGGTTGTCCACAAGAATAGATTATTTTGACTGTGTTTTTGTTAAAAATTTTGTGGTATCTATGTTTAGGTGGGAAATGTTTTTTTACTAGTTCTAAGAATTTCTTGCCTATATTTGTCCTTACGTTGAGTGGATATGGTGGTGAGAACCAGATTATTTTCCTTTTCCTGTTTCTGTTTGTGGTTGATATGTAGTCTTCGCTATCTATGTATTTTATTTGGTCCTTAATTCCGCTTTCCTTTAATGCTTCATTGTAGTACGGGGCTGCTTTTTCAAATATTTCTTTATTTGCTGAAAGGTTTGAGATTCTGCGGCTAATGTTGTGGACTAGGTTTTTGAATACTATAGGTGGGTGGCATGAACCTGTATTTTAATTTTTCGTTTGGCTTATGGTATGGTTTGTATGTTCCGCTATCAAGGTCTAGATTAACGTCTAGGAAGTTTACGTTTGTAAGGTTTGTGTCTATTATGATTTTAAGGCCCATGTTGTTCATATGTTTTATCATATTTTCCTTAGTTTATCTAGGGTGTGTCCGTCGCATTTACGGGACAGGCACAAGCCATCGTCTCTGTATATCCCGAATTTGTGTTCTGGGAAGCTATATGATAGTGAATCGAGTAAATATAGCCCGACTAAGTCACAAATTTCAGCACTATGATAAGAACCCATCGACACGTCGAATGCACCATTGGGGTTGTCTTTTTTTACCCAGGTTTTTCCCTCACTGAAGAGTAGTGTTCTTCTGGAATGCATTATTATTTCTGTTTCTTGTATATTTATTGATGTGTACTTTTTGGCAAAATCCACTGCTTTGGATAGGAGTTGTTTTGTTATGGAAGGGTAGAAGTCTACTATATCAAATTGTGTGAATTTGTGAGCCTTTTTTGTTGGTATTTTGTTGAACCAGTCTATTGTAGCTGTTGCGTTTGTCCATTGGAATAGATTGGTGTTGATTCTAATTGCCGTGTTTATTTTCCTTAGTATGTCTTTGCTTGCTAGCCCTAATTCCGTTTTCGCTGGGTTTATTAACCTGCATGTGGGTCCGTTGTTGAAGTCCGGCTTGTGGTCTTTTAACGTAATGAAGGCTTCTCTTTTTGCTAGTTGTTCTATTCTATCATCTATGTTTAGCTTTTTTGCTAATATTTTGGCTTCATCGTTAATGTTGTTGTATGTGTTCTTATCGGCTAATTTATATTTATCCGTGATGCTGTTTTGTATTAATTTTTTGTGTTTTATTTAGTCTATTTCGTATAGGTTTTTTGTTTTGTCGGAGAATACAAACATTTTTTTAGACTTTTTAATTTTCTTTATGTCCTTGGCAAGTGTTTTTTGGAATGGGATGCTAACATTTTTGAATTGAATTTTGAGGAAAAGGTCGAGGGGGTCTGCCTCAAATGGGGCTAGGTCCTTGACTTTGGGTGGGTACTTACTCGATTTGATGTTAAACTTTTCCGAGTTTGTGGTGTTCATATCACCGTCGAAAATCATCGCTTTCCATCTCATCCTGCGTATGATATCTTCCATTTTATCTATGAGCATTTTGAGGTATCTTTCGCGTGATGGTGTTGGGATATTTTTCGTCGAGTAGTTTATTTCGTGCATGTCCATTTTTTTCTTATGTTGTATTATGTGGAGAATCTTTCTCACTGAGAGTGCTCGACTGACTGGGGTTACGAGTCTAAGTTACTTGCGTTTATTCTTCGCTATAAGTATCCAAGTCTGAATTCCTCAGTCGGAGCGGTAAAGGTTAAATTATTATTATTGTTGGAGAATTGATTATAGAGGGCTCAATTACTTATGTAAGAGCTTTATATATATATATATATATATATATATATATATATATATATATATATATATATATATATATCAATGGTTTGAAAATCGCATAGGCAAGACCCTGTTAGTTCCCAAGGGCCGTTGAGTTCATGTCAACGCAACCCTAACACACACACACACACATATATATATATATATATATATATATATATATATATATATATATATATATATATATATATATATATATATATATATATATATATATATATATATATATGTGCCGCTTGAAAGTTTGTGAACCCCAAAACTCGTGAACAACTTTAAAATAAGCCTATTAAATGTGCATCAAAACTTTGTAAAGTAGATTTTTACAAATCATGAACACAAAAATGGATGAATTTGTATTATTTCTTTTAAAAAAGGGGTCTTTATTTCATCAAAACTGAAACTATTCTCGCTTTGTATTAGCAAGCATCTCTTCACAAAGACAATTGTAAACTATCCTGACGATCTGATATTTTTTGATATTTTATAAATAATTTCTGTTAGCGATTTGACCCTTTTCGATGATACATCATGGAAAATTATGTAGTTTTCACACTCTTAAGCCAATGCTATAGACACTGTTCTTTAATCAGCGCAGATCTGAGTATAAAAGACAAGACACTTCAAAATATGAAGGATAAATTGGTAGTTTCATTGAAGGCAGCTGCAACGGACCTTTGTTTGCACATGATTTTGACCAATGCAAGAAAGTTAACATATCTGGTAGAGATTGGCAAGAATCTAAACACAAAATACTTCAACATGGTTGTAAGATTCACTTCCTTTCACTTGTCACTTAACTTGGTTTGTTTGTGAGGTCACTACTTATGTACTGTGTCTTGCACTGAAATGACCTTATTTGAATTCAGAGTTTTCATTCTCCTAGATTGGTTGACATACCAAGGTTAAAGAGCCCAGTCTGTCCTATTACATTACCCAAAGAGAAAATTTGGATTCATACCTTTCCCAAAAGGTTATTTATTAAAAATTCGTTTACTCACGATTGATTTTGGACAATTGTTAGAGAGTTCGATGCAAAGAGGACAATTCACTAATCTAGCTTTTAGCTAGACCAAAGGCACCTTGCTTTCGAAATAGATTACCTACAAGTCTATCAGCATGTGAGATTGATCGGCACTGATTTCTCTACTATTGGAATCTCGTAGCAACTGAATATATAAATTATTGGCAAGTTTTTATGCCTTTCATCTATAGATGGCCAATCAGTTTGATGCCGAGATACCAAAGTTACAATGCGTCCGTAATTGGAAACAGGGGAGGTTCTTATATATATATTTCTTCCTCCTGTGAGCCAAAAGGATATGAGCTGAAGGTTTTCTCTAATATTAATCATAATCATTGCGAAGCTATATCAAATACATAATTTAAATTTCAAACTTCAAAAGAAAGAAATAATGAATTATTTGTCTTACTAACACAAAGCTATTTCCGTTTAATTGAAAATAACTAATTACGAACATATCCATCTCTTCAAAATGAACAAATAAAAGAAAGTACATATCATTGATGCGTGGTTAGGACTAAGAATCTCAGAAACAAAAACAAAATCGATAAATCTCTTTATAGTTGGAGACTAATTATTTTAGACTTCTCAAAAAAAATATCCGCAAACCTTTACAAAGGAATATTAGTCTTTCTGAAAATAAATATCCGCAAGTAAGTAAACATAACTAATAAAGTTTGTATATAATTTTTTAGGTTGAAGATATAAAACAATTATATAGTTCTTCAGGTGCTTTGTTTTCTTAGGTATGTAATTACTCATTCCCTTTACTATATAGATAGATAGGTAGATAGATAGATAAATAGATATATAATAACATCTTCAGATAGATAGATTAGAACATATTCAAAAAGATAGAAAGATATGTAGCTCATAACATATTCTGATAGATAAAAAGATAGATAGATGGATGGATAGATAGATATGAGAATACTTAATTCTTTTTTTCAGGATTCGAACAGGGAAAAGAAACAAAAAAACAAAAGTCTAGTATGTGAAAAAAGATAAATAAATCAAAAGGAAATCGGTAAAAATGCAAAAAAAATAAGACCGAATTATCGGAAAAGTCTGAAAATATATTAATATACAAAATGATCGGCAATTAGCAGCCGAAAGAGTGAAGATGAGCTGATATGTATAAAAAGTGCTCAATAAGGAGAGCAGTAATATTAACAACCGGAATTGAGTCAGATGCTATCTACCTTGTTTTCACCTAAAAGAATCTTCAAAATGAATTGAACTGCAAAGGTCAGTTCAGGCGAAACTTTTATTCAAGAAAACAACAAACAATAAAAATAAATTAGCATAAATGGAGGTGCTAAAACAAAAAAAAATTAAAAAGAAAACTAGTCAGTGGCTAAAGAAGCCACACTTCCTTATACCTAAATTCATTTAGAATTTCAGAACTTTTGTTTAACAGTTTCTGTTAGCAGTTTAAATTTGGGATGCGAAGCAATTTCTTCTATACATTAGAGGAAAGATTTATCACCACCCTTATAATTATGAGATATAGTGATATATTTTTATTTTTCATAGGTAAAGATGGTTTTATGGTCATAAATGTTTTTCTTAAAAGGTCCTTGGGTGGTACCTAAATAGAGTTTTTATTGTATAAACCTAGTCAATATACTATAACCTTATATACAATGAATTCCTTCTGGCATTTATCGTTTTTAATGCAATTACATGAAAGCTCTTCAATTTCCGCTTTTATTTAGTTAATTTACATTGGTTTTGGTGATATAACTTGTGTTACATAATCGCCACCCAGCACCTATATTTGTGGCCTTGTGCCAGACTTAGAAAAACCTTTTAAAAAATGTACTACCGATCCTTTTATATTACTGGGTGGTCTTTGTAGAATCGCCGAGTTAGAAAGATAAAATCTTTTAACGAGAGATTGAGAGACGAAAAGTCTATGTTTAAGGAAAATCCAGTCTTTTGGGCGCAAAGTGGTCTTTTGATCTTAGGGCGTGAACTCTGTGTGACCAGAAAGAGTTGGAACTTTTCGAACATTCGATTATGTCCAGAACGAGCTCGAACATACGAGAAGAAGAAACTTCTGGAAGATTATTTAGACACACTATATATAGAGTCAGTGAGGGATCGGGGTTAGAGAGAGAGAGTCAGTCCGGAGTCAGGGGCAGTCAGAGCCAGTCAGAGAAGTCGGCCGGAGAGGCAGTGATCGAGGGTTAGTCCCGTACGGAGTTTAGTGAACTGTTGTCGCTAAAGACCATAAGGAAAGGCCGGTTGCAGTTAAGAACCGAGATATTTACGAAGGACTAAAAACCCGAAGCTAAATCCACTTGAAATACCTCTTGTTAAGATAGAGAATATAAGGGACTCTCTCTCTCTCTCAAAAGTTATAGTGAAGTTGTGAATATAATAAACTTCTGAAAAGTAAACACGGTGTTATTAATTTTCTCTATTTACGACGAAAGAAATCTTTTTTATGAATGGGCTCGCTACACAAACAAAATAGTAAAGATACTATCGTAAAGGGGACGACCCGTGGAGGAAGTCAAATTGACCGTGAGTAAAGGACGCACGGTTGTGAAACTTGATACCAGAGAAGCACGCGCAGTGAGAAAGGTGATATCCCCTTGACCTGCCACTGAGCGACCAAGAACTGCTAGATTTTGGATACTGTAAACAAACGACCGTACGAGGATACGATTTGATACCGTGAAAGGAACAACCCCGTAACGTAACATATCGATTTGGTAACGTGACGACGAACAAACCCCGTACGTTACATATTACGAATTTAGTGCCATAAACAAAGGTCGTAACGTTACACTTGTGACATTTGGTATACAAATATTACTTAGTTCTATGGTGTTTTTGTTAATTATTTTGTATTGTTGATTACTAGGCGAAAAATTATTTTCTAATGTTTTTGAAAAAAATACTTACCCAATAGATATATTAAATGGTGGTGTGAACTATAACATTTTCTAGCTCTATTTTCCCTCCTTTTTTAAATTTTGATATATTATTTTTTTCTTTTTGATATATTATCATCTACTTTATATATAAGGTTACTTTCATAACTATAAATTGTTAGGGTCTGTTTATATAGTACTTGTTCTTTAGAGTAATTTAACCCTAAGTTTATGTAACAAGGATTGTTGTTATTTTTTCTCAAGAGAGACACAAAACCATCATAAATGTTTAAGTAACATCCAAATAATCTGGGATTTTAAAATTAGTCTAGGTGTTAATTTTTAAACCAGATTTGTTAAATAACCAATGAATCTTTGGTGATAACACTCCCTTTCTAGCTATTTCCAAGGGCTCTAGAAATGTTCTGCAAAATTAACTCACTAAGTTTAACCATTTTAGCTTTTGTAGGTATTATCAAACTACATGAAGGATTACTTTTAATCTATTTTGTGTGATCCTTTAATGGAATGAAACTGCTTTTATTATTGAATTTTTTAACACAGTCAACCATCTTTAATTTATAGGCAAGTAACTTGGCTTCGATATTTAGGTCGATGCGAGGTGTAATTGTTACCGTCGTTGGAAATGGACTCGCTGGGACGAGTTCAAATCCTGGATCGAGACGGTTTGCATTTCACATAGCGCTAATACCTTTAGAAAAAAGTACGAATCCTACTATTCTCACCCAATCTATGGGCAAAGAGTGGGGCAGACTGAACTCTTAAATCTTGGTATGGCAACATTTGCAGGAGACGTAAAACTAAATTCAAACCAAAGATGCTCTCTTCCCTTTAGTCAAAACTATTTTCAGAGCTCATCCTCGCTTCTCACCTATCTATTTTAAAACCAGGTGTTGTCTTTTTGTAAAAATTATTTACTTCTTTATGCAACATCATTTTATATTTATCTGCAATCAGTTTATATAATTTACCTGATTTGTCATGAAGAATTTTACAGATATTTGTATTTCCTTAAGGTCCTTACCAATTTCATGTTGTATGGACAAATAGTTAGTTCCGGTTAAAGATACTTTAGAAAACAATTTCCAATTTTACCGAAACAGTAACTTCAAAAATGCCACTTAGTATCTAAAACTGAAAGTATATGCAGGTAACTTAGACGAATACATTAGAGAACGAAGTGATGATAAAAGTGAATCGTGATTATTGCATCTGTTAGTTTTAGACGTCATTCCTTGCCATAAAAAATACAACAGATGCTCCTCTTTTCCGTCTTCAAAAGCGAGTTAAGCTTTGTCACATCTATATACCCTTTTAAACCTGATTAGCTGTGATTTTAGAGCAGGTAATTATTTTATTTTTCCGTCATCGGCTTTTCAGATGGCATTTGAGAATATTTCAATAAGAATTTTGCCTGTACACCCAATTTTAACAGAATCGAAAGGATTTTTCTTGAATGCAATGCAAGAAGGAATATCTGAAAGATATTTTACATTTCATAGTTCTAGTATTCGATAGCCTTTTTACTTCTTTTCAAATTCTTATACTTATCTTCTTAGCTGACCGTATCCTTATCTTTTATGTTGTAATGCAACTATCTTGGGCTCATTTCTCTCTGTCTTCTGATCTTTCTTCTGGTTCTTCTTGTGCCTTCTTCATCTTTCTGTCCAATATTGTTCAAGACTTGGCAAACTCTACTAACCCATCTTCACGATAGAATTGAACAACCAGAGAAAGGCCTCAAAATCAGTGAAATATGAAATCTTTTTCTATTATTTTACGGGTATTTTCAATGACTCTTTTTCTAAAAGAATTACCAGAAATATTTTTAATTCTACACTACTGTACATTATTTAATAGGACACCTATTAATTATGTAACACTAATCCATTTGCTTCTTGGTCTGACAGAAAGTTTTAAGCACCCCTCATACTTGTGGTTTATTTTTTACGCGTGTATGATCATATATGTGCATCCTATGAAAAAGACTCTCAGACAAATGAGTTCCCTTTCTGCATATAAAGACATTATTAGGTGTTCAGCTGTCTGCCTTCACAATAATGTAAGCTCATATATAACTTAATATTGTGGAAGTGACTCGTTAAGAAAAAGCTATACGGTAACGCATATGTCTGACTAAGAATTTTTAAACACTCCATATACTTGGGGTTTATTCGTGTACACGTATATAATCATGTGTGTGCATCCTATACAAATAGCACCAGACAACTATGTTCCTTTTCTGCGTATAAAGACATCTTATTAGGCACCAAGCCAGTTTCCTTCGTAATCATGTGAGCGCATTTATAACTTAATATTGTGGAAGTGACTCGTTAAGGAAATGATATACGCAAACGCATGTGTCAAGACGTAATTTAATATTTTTTTTACATTACACTGTGCCTCCAGGAAGAATGTGTTCAAGAACGTATACATATCTACAAAACTCACAGATCTTATGATAATACTTTTTAAGGGACGTGGAAATACGACTCTTTGCCTAGAAAGTTAAATAAAAAATATGTATATTCACTTTAAGCCACGTCGCCAACATTTTGAAATAACCGATAAGAAGATGAAAGATGTCAAAAAGTTAGAAGAGATGGAAATTTAAAAAAAAAAAATGATTTCATTTGAAGTAATAGCTTGGCTCTTCCGAAAAAAATCAATCACTAGGAAACGCACACACACAGATACTTATATATAGAAATATATATATATATATATATATATATATATGTGTGTGTGTGTGTGTGTGTGTGTGTGTGTATGTCTGTGTGGTTGTGTGTGTCTGTGTATGTGTGTATGTGTCTGTATCTGTGTGTGTCTGTGCAATATGCATGTGTGTGTGTCAAATTATTCTGTTCAGCTACAAATATACACGCACTCACATACACACACACACACACACATACATATATATATATATATATATATATATATATGTATATATACATGTAAATGTAATAAGTTAAACAGGTGCACTTATGATTTTCCAGGAATTTATCAGATAGAAAAACACACACATACATGTACACACGTATATATATATATATATGCGTATGTGTATGCGTATATATATATATATGAGCGAGAGAGAAAAAGAAAGACAGAGAGAGAGAGAGAGAGAGAGAAAGAGCGAGAGCGAGAGGGGAATAAAGTTAGTAAAAAGTATAGGTGTATGTGCTCAAATTTCTGACATGCACACATATATAAATATTTGAATAGATGAATGATATATATATATATATATATATATATATATATATATATATATATATATATATATATGTGTGTGTGTGTATGTATAGTCATACCAACATAGTTCATCACTCCCATTTTATTTGATTATTCTATAATTTGAGTTTTAGTCGTTCTCCAGTTGTTCTATTTATCCCCACTTTTTTGTTTTCCTTTCTGCTATATCATCTCTTAGTATTAAATAATAGATAATTATATATGATTTCTTTACTTATTATATATATAATATATATATATATATATATATATATATATATATATATATATATTATATATATATATATATATATATGGGGGTGTTTGGGTAGATGTGCGTATGTATATATGTAAATGTCTGTTTATATGTATGCATCGAATCCTATGAAATGTCTAGGTAATTTTGAGCAGACATTTACTCGTGTACCACCGTATGATTGTATATATATATATACAACGGTTTGAAAACGCACACATATACAGAGATTTTCATATCTATCTATATATGTATATGCGTGTTTTTTTATATGTTTGTTTGTGCGTGTGCATGCCTGTGTGTGTGCGCGTGTGTCTGTGCGCGCGCGCGCGTGTGTGTGTGTGTATGTGAAGATGATTCTTCAGTCTACTAAAACTCCTAAAGAATCTACTACATAGTAAATATTGAGTGCCAGTAGCATTTGGCACTGTACCCTTGTATTTTCTCAGATAACTCACAAGACCAGCCCTGGAGAGACACACTCTTTCACATAAATTACCTGTTGGAATTTCTCCACTTTAGATGTTGCTGGACTGAAATTCACCCTTTCTAACAGCCCGTTTACATTTTTGCCGTTTAATCCGGTTGGACTCAAATTCTGTCACTGACCAGCAGATGATGGCTCTCCAGCCAGGGCTGTTAGAAGCTAGCTTCTCCCAGTCCTCCAATGCGATAACAGCATTCCTCATAATATCCTTGGGGCAGTCCCTAAACCACAATTTGGGCTTGCACTGACAACGTTCACCAGTTGAGATTTCCCCGTAAAATAGTAGTTTTAGGATTTGAACCTGTCTGTGTGTGTGAGAGAGAGAAACTAAACGGAACCCAATTTCTTTTGAGTGTCTGTTGGATTATTTTGCATATAAGGTGTGCTAGAATAGACCATTTAAATTTATAGACTAAGCGATGGCCCATAAAATCGTAACAGTGTCCATCTTCGTAGATGCCATGCAGTTTTGGGGCAGTTTTGTGGGATTCTTCTTAATAAAAATTATGTTTTTTGCTTCTTAATGCAAAAAGATCACTGCCATGATGACGTTTAACTACCAGCCATAATATTCTTATCCCAATATCTGGCATTAACTATCATATTAATAAATTTAATTGACAGATCGCTATGTATTTGAATAAATAAAAAATGAATTGTATAGATGAAAGACACTGCACTAAATAAATCAATTAAGATAAAACATTGAAAGGTCATTTAGGCACTTGAAGTTCAATACTGAATTTCTGTTTGAACCTCTGATATGAAAATTGAAAATCAATATATATTAATAAATTCAGACGTATTCTATATATAGGTTATGATAATCACAGTGTTTCTGCTGTTATAACATTCAATATTTTTCAGTAACTAAATTCGGCTTAAGTAGCTTATTGTTGGTATTAACCGAACAGCGAAAGAGTCTATCACCTTTTCACTAACGCTAAACATGGGATATTGTTTTTGCGTCTGGGCTAGAGCACCTTGCCACTTATCGGCTCCTCATGTTACCGCAAAGAACCACGCTGTGCTATTCATGCATTGGGTTGTCTAGGGCCGATATCGAACTCGGAACCTTGTGGTTCCTAGGTGGATTATCCTAGGCGGATTACCGACTGAAATGAACCGTTGGTAATCTTCTGGTAATTTAGAAGTGACATTTCTATTTAATATCCAGATAAAGATTTGTTTGTGTTTGTTTGTTTTTTTGTTTGTTTTTTTTTTCATTAAGTGGGCTATGATAGAGATCAACACAGTGAGATAAAAAATAACTTGTATCATTGATAGTTGAATGGAATAAAATATAAACCTGATTACAATTTAGTGTTTTTATATGTTATATGCTATTTATACACTTGAATAAGTGTAACGTAGTGCCTTTTTTGTGACGGCACTAAATATCTATACGTTATATATTTCTCTTACTTCTTACTCTGTCGTCTATTCTTCTGACCGGATCTGGTATATCTTCTAAGATCTCGTCTGGTCTTCTATTGAGGATTCCGGGTCTGGTTCTGTTGGGGATCGTTCCTTATCAGAAGCCTTGTTATGACCCTTTACCGGATGCCTCTAATGAATTCAGTGACACCAATCAGCCAATTAGTGTAAGCACCAATTGACTAATTAACTGGAGATTCTTTTCGGCTGGAGTCGCTGGTTTTTCTACTCGGGTGTAGCAACCCCTACACACTTCCACCCCCACGTTGTGTAGTTTTAGAAAATGAAAGGTGACAGGTTGCTGCTGGAAGAAAGATTGTTGAATCTCACAGTTGGTAAAGAATTATATGAAAAAAACACTTCAACAATAGTTTTTGAAGTCAAAATGCTTTTATATCTATACAGACAAAGTCTGTACAGTCCGTAGCTGTTTTCAGGAAAAATGTTCTTTTTTTTTCTGGTGGAGTGACACTCTAGACTGGCTTAAGGACAGGAGCTGGTTGTTCTTATCTAAGTTGGTCTTGAGGGGTGTTCATAACGTCTTTCAGCGCAGCAGAGTTTCGTGAGGCAAGATGGCGAAGTGCGGCGAGCCCCAAAATCAGCTCGCTTAAGTAATAATCGCCCAAATACAGGGTATGGTCAGACGGGGGAAGAAGTGTCTTCCCTAATGTCAGTTTCTAATCAATTCGCGTCCATCATTCCTTTGTTTGAAATCTTAAAATCCCAAACTTGGAAAAATGCGAAGTTAGCAAAATTCTAAGCACAACCCCTTTTCTCCAACCTTCTAAAATCCCTTTCTGTTACCATTACCTACAATGAGGATAACAGGAGGATAGCTTTCCTCCTCCTCTCTTAATGCTTATTGTGACTTTTTAGGGGCGTCAACTTTCGCCCACTCAGCAAAAGTATTTGGGTAAAGGGATTTCCCAAATCGAAGCTCATTAATCAATTATTCCCGGTCAAGCCACAAGCCTTCCTTTGTATCATCTCGAGATTTGCCATATGCCCAACTCGTACTTTCGGTTTTCATAGGTGCTGTCCCTAAGTCCAGACTCTGGGAACCAAAACAGAAAGTCCTCAACTTAATTTCTTCTTTCACTTCCTTTGACAAGGCCATTCATCAAAAGGGGCATATGGTTTCCTAAGTTTGAATTTTGCACTTACTGAGAAAATATACGCTATCTTAATAATAATTCAGACAAAAACGTCTCTTTCCTCAAAACAAAATTTTATCGCTTTCTTTCCAAAAAAATAATACTATATTATTTTTAGAAACTTGGTGTTTTCAATATCAGAAGATATCAGCTCTTTAACGACCACTGGCAAGGATTAACCCCCCAATGTCCATAGTGTCACATTGTGTCATTGTTAGCTTTTAGTAATAACAACAAGACTTCGATTTACGATGATGTTACTTTATTCCATAAACCCCCAGACCAGACAATGCGCGCGAATCCTTACATCTTGCTAGCTTCGCTTCTAAGTTCTAACTGTAACTGACTGAGTTGCTTACACCTTAAACCGGAAGGGGGCTTCTATTGCCTTCCGATTCTCACGGTCCATTCCCGCAAGGCAAGGTCAGAGTGAGGTCAAGCATTGTCACTCACTCTCAAGGCAATCAGCTGTACTGATCGCCATAAGGATTTCTATACTACCTGAAAAAGATATTAGGGATCCATAATTATGTAACATCCCTCATAATCATACATTTTAAATTCATAATTAATTATGAATTTACTTTTTACTTGCCTCTCCATTTTGAGGCTCTACCGTATTCCGGTACTTTCTAGATTACTTCGAATTCTATTCTTTCTTTCTGCGCGGTTGCCTGGTTCCCTCCATGCATACATCAATTTTACATTATAACAAGTTTTCAACAAAAAAAACACTGCAGGGCCATTTACAATTTCTTGACAAAATCAAAACACAACTGGACCAAGGTCTTGGTCCCAAAATCCTGGTCACAAACCAACGTGACCCTGGTCACTCCAGCAATACATTCGCCTGGATTCCAATGACCAATTCACCAGTTTTCCGCTCCACAGGTCTCTTACCTGGAGACTGGGAAGGCTATTTACATCAAAAATACAATCATACCAAAAAATTTAAGAACATTGCACAGATGGTCCCTACAATACATTAAACATCACATGCATGGAGAAAACAACAACAATTCTACCGCGGAACAAAAAAAAATCTACAATGGCTATGCGTTACTCATAATTTCTTAATATAGCATGCACGACACAACACACCAATACCATCAAGTATTTTAAATTTTCTTCACAAAAAATATATTACTGTGCCAAATAGTTTCACTTTGAGGGAAAACCGTTTTATCCTGATTCCACACTCGGTCACTGCCAGTGGCTTACAAATTCTCCAGGAACCCTCCAACACAAAAAGTAGGTACTTGTCTGTTCTTAACATCTAATTATTCCTGACCATGCTATCCGTATCCAGACTCGAGACATCCCCCTCAGCCAAAACGTTCCGGAGACCATTCCAAAATCACAATTCCCCCAAAAAATTCAATCCACATAAAACAGGGGCGGCCTCTTCGCCTTCCTTCTTATTCTGCTCTTCAGAACCCCTAACATCCCGAAACTGTCGGAATAATAAAACCCATAGAGCGTGAAACAACCTCCCGAAACTACGGTAACCACATGGGACGCTCATCAGGGAATCTCAATACGTGGAATGGTGGGCCCCCGATAGACCACTTTCATTACCATATCTCCACCGATTCCCAAAACACCGGAAAAAATTTCTCCAAACAGTCAGGCATGAGTCCAGAACTCGATCCATACTACAGCAAGGTCACAAAATTCACTAATACAATTTTTCAAAACTATCAATAAAAATTTGGCACTCATAAATCTCACTAAAATCAACTTTTTAACTATGTCAAACCTTCGGAAAAAATTCAAAAACCGAATTATACCACTGGTCACTGACAAAAAATGCAAAGTACAAAGTCAATTATTAATTTCCTTCTTTTAAAATATTGTCAATCAGCCTCCAAGGCTTTTCTCACGAAATCAATCCAAAGTTTTTTTCAAAAATCACCAGTGTCAAAATCCACAATTCATCAATATTAAAATTACTAAGTTACTTTTTTTTTCAACAATCTCTGATTAACTTTAAATCTGTCTTTTTTATCTTTTTTTCTAAAAATTTTAACATTCAAAATGGCTGACATGGTAGGAAAAATACAAGCTTGACTCAAAAAAAACATTCATTTCAAAGATGGCGGCCATGTCTACGGGACTGGTTATTCAAAAAAAAATTTCCATTCATCCTTCAGCCAATGAGAGACAAGGAGGGGGGGGGTAAGTTGGTCCTTCTCCCAAAATCAATCCCAAAGGATTTTACAATTAGATACGCCATTTTTTTTCCAAAATTCAAATAATTTACCAGTTTCTCAAAATTATCCCATTAATCAGGGTAACAAACCTCATTACTTCTAAAATTCAAACTAAAAAATAGGCACTTGCTCTTTCTGGAGTTATCTACGAAAAATCCTAATCTCCCAAATCACAATTTATGTCTTCACTCCACAACCTGCGTTAATCAAAGACATCAATCAAAGATCAAAAATTGAAGAAACTGCCCAGAATTGCATTCCCGAAAAAAAAATTTTCTAGTGTCGTGCGGAGCAGGGTAGTTTGCCTTTTCTTCAATATTCCGGCCTAATCGGAACTCCTAACACGAAGACGTCTTGAGGCATATTCAACTCCAACACACAGGGAAATTTAGGCTGTCAGTACCTTAGAACATTTCCCAAACAGGATCCAAAAAGATCCAAAAACATACAACTTAGGCGAATCTCCAACAATTGACTCAAAATCAGACCCTCAATCCGAATGAAAAACAGCATTGTGATTTAAGATTTTAAAAAATTACATTCTCAACTAGAAGTTTCAAAATTACTTTTTTTTTTTTTTTCTAAATTAACCTTTTTCTTTGCACGGGTAAAAACTTACTAGAATTATAAAATTATTTAAATCCATCATAACATTATGAGTACAAATGACATAAATGCATGTAAACATCATCATCACATCACAATGAATAATCTAAAAAAAAAAATCTAGCTTGAATCGAAAAAACAAAAAAAATCAAAAAGAAAAATTTTCAAAATGGCGACTGAAATTTTTTCTAAAATTCACCACGTGTTCTACCGGTCAAAAAAATCTTCCACCATGGTCGTTCCTGGCGCACATGCATTTCTTAACAATTACTGCTGGCTTGTATGCAAGAATTACCCTGGGGGGGAGGCACATATTCTTTGTCTCTCTCTCTCTCTCTCTGGCACATACATTCAGTATCTCCACTCTCTCCCTACTTGAAGGGTGAATGTATCCTCATAGTGTCCTTCTCTCTCTCTCTCTCTCTCTCTCTCTCTCTCTCTCTCTCTCTCTCTCTCTCTCTCTAGCATACACACTCTTTTTTTTCTATCTTCAAAACAATTCAAAACTATGGCAAATGACCTTCAACAAATTCAATCATACAGCAAAAAAAAAAATTCTCTTTCTCTCTGTCTTTCCTCACAAGATGTCAACTTATACATATCCACAGAGACTTATACTTTCAAAAACACAACAACAAAAAATGAGAAAGGAATACAAAATCAACAATCGCATATCGCAGTCTCAACACAAAATGTCAACTTTTCTCTCTCTTTGTTTCTTTCTTTTTTCATAACAGTTCATTCAGTTGCTCTCTAGCATTTTCAATAACATTTTCTTTCTTCAAACAATTCTAAAAACTTATGCAAGGTACAAAATTATACAACAAAATTAATTGTCTCTTTCTTTTTCTTCTTTTTTCTTAAAACAATGTCTCTCTTTTTTTCCTTCAGTCAAGTCTTTGAGTCGGATTTCTGTTTTTTCTTTCTTAAAGTACTTAAAACAATGTCTCTTTTGTCTTTTTTTTTCTTTTCGATAGCATACACTCTCTTTTTTTCTATAGTCTGTTTAAAATTTTCTAAAAACAATGTGTGTGCGTGTGTGCGTTCGTTACTTACGTTTTTCTTTTTAAGTTCTATCACGTTTTTTTTTCTTCTTCTTTCTTTTTCCTTTTTCTCTGCTTCATTTTTCTGCCTTTCTTTTTCTTCTTTCTTTCCGTCTCTTTTCTTACTCTTTGTCTAGTGGTAGGCACGTTGTCGCAATTTCGAATCTGACCACGCCATGATGGCGAGGCTGGTTTAAGACACCAAATAGATTTATGTTGTATAGTGCCTTTTCTTTGACGGTACCAAATATCTATACGTTATATACTTCTCTTACTTCTTACTCTGTCGTCTATTCTTCTGGCCGGATCTGGTATATCTTCTAAGATCTCGTCTGGTCTTCTATTGAGGATTCCGGGTCTGGTTCTGTTGGGGATCGTTCCTTATCAGAAGCCTTGTGTCATTGTTAGCTTTTAGTAATAACAACAAGACTTCGATTTACGATGATGTTACTTTATTCCATAAACCCCCAGACCAGACAATGCGCGCGGATCCTTACATCTTGCTAGCTTTGCTTCTAAGTTCTAACTGTAACTGACTGAGTTGCTTACACCTTAAACCGGAAGGGGGCTTCTATTGCCTTCCGATTCTCACGGTCCATTCCCGCAAGGCAAGGTCAGAGGGAGGTCAAGCATTGTCACTCACTCTCAAGGCCATCAGCTGTACTGATCGCTATAAGGATTTCTATACTACCTTAAAAAGATATTAGGGATCCATAATTATGTAACATAAGAAGGATTTCAATATATGCATAGCAAAGTCATCGGGTGCTACAGGAGTATTATCCGTCATATGGAAATCTGATCTCTCTGATATGATAAACCGAGAATTCTCCCAAACTGTAGACGTGTCAGTACCACTGTATGTTAGCACAACAGATTCTAACGAAACGCTTAGAGAAAAAATCTTTATGAGGAGCACACAAGGATGCTGTGTGCTATTTTAAACAAATCTTGAGAGCAGCAACATCACAAAAAAGCAGCTGTACGGCCATTTAACTTCCATCAAACCATCCAATACACTGCTGGAGATGTAAAGATGAACTCATAAGCTATGTTCTCTTGTGGACACCACCACACCAGATTGGAGCGACCAGCAAAGATTTACATTGATCAGCACTGTGCGGATACTGGATGTCGTGCGGAGGATTTGCTAAGAAACGATGATCGATGAATTCACATGAATTATTTATTTCGTTTCTTTTTTTTCTTTCTTCTTTCTTTCTCTCTGTCCCCATGTCATCTTTTTTATCCCTGCTTATTCTTACTCATCCGTTGATCCTTTCGGTTTGTCTCCATGTTTACTACACTTTTTCCGCGAGGATTAGAATACACTGATTGCATTCCATGCAGAGAAGTAGGATCCTCATCCAAAAAAGTTGTTTCCTGGGGAATATGGAAATCTGGGGAGCTTGAAGTACCCCTTCATTGTCATTACTCACAGGTCAATTCATTTCGAAATTCCAGAAATGTTATTGAATCAAAATAACACCTGAAAAGGCTGGAGAGTAAAACGATTAGAATTATGTTACTATAAGATTTAGAATAAAAAGAACTATTTTATTTAGTGGTTGAGGTTGCTTGACTTTTTACGAAAACATCCTTCTATATCTCCACTTTTCATTTAAAAATACGGTAACCTTTCTGCATGATTAGCCTCCATATGAAATAGTTTTAGATGGAGAACTAGCTACATTATGTCACACAACTATGCAAGCGGCGAACATCATTTCCCACAGCACACTTCTTAAAAGGATTGCCAATTGTTGTGTCTTTCAATTCTATTTTTTTAAGCGGCGATTATCTCGTACAGGAACCAATGCTATTACTTTCTCAGCTGTGGTAATGACATGGAAGAAATTGGATTTTTCTGAAGGAAAAAAATGAACCCTTTAAAAACATTTTATGTTCATTGCGAAAGGAATTCAATGTATTTTTAATTTTTAATTATTTATACATTTATTTATTTATTTGCTGGATTTCGGCCTCTGAACCAAAAATATTATGCACAGATTTAAGTAATTGCAATATTAGAAAATGTCCCTGAAGTCCTTTGGCAATACGAAATATTTTATAACTAAACAAACAATGACATTTTCAGGAAGGCATTAAAGGGACATTTAATGCTCCAGAATAACCACATTAAATTAAAGTTAAAGAATAGCCATTTATGAAAATGTTAATAAAAACGACAATATTTAAAGACAATAGTAATTCTTTATCGGGTCACACTGACAGCATTGATTTCCATGACTCTCTCTCTCTCTCTCTCTCTCTCTCTCTCTCTCTCTCTCTCTCTCTCTCTCTCTCTCTCTCTCTCTCTCTCTCTCTCTCTCTCTCTCTCTCTCTCTCTCTCTCTCTCTCTCTCTCTCTCTCTCTCTCTCTCTCTCTCTCTCTAAAACTTTTCCCATCCGATTTTCCAGGTGGACTTTCATTGGATACTGAGTGACAGCAAGTCTCAACAGGTCTATGGGAAACATGAGTATTCTAGTCAATCTCAGCAATGCTGTTCTTTGGATGGTCTCGATGCTTACTCTGATTTCCAATCATCCAGGCAGTTTTTCAAACAACTTGAGGACCGTTCCGCTGATATCCATTACAATTGGTACTACATTTACCTTCATGTTCTATCCTTTCGTTTTCATCATTTTTGATTTTCATTTTCACTTTGTAATCCGCCGATCATCATCATCATCATCATTATCATCATCATCATCATCATCATCATCATTATTATTATTATTATTATTATTATTATTATTATTATTATTTGGTTTTAATGCCTCCTTACGCATATTCTCTTTTTACTATGTTCTCACATAAACCTGTCGAAAAAAAAGGCCCTATTGGTCATCGCCCCTGGCGAGTATTCTGCACGGTATCCAGAATCCACATATAGCTTAAATGATATGGTTTTTTGCTGGTCAACATACACTGGTGTTGTAGGTGTCCATATGAGAGCGTCACGTATGAGTATGTCTCCGCTTTTCCAATAGTATCGAACATTTCTACCCAGTCTTACATCGATGGTTTGTGTGACAGGTGCTAAATAGCCGTATAGCTGCTTTTTGTAAGATGCTGCTTCCAAGATTTATTTACGAGAGCCGCAGCATCCTTTTGTAGTCTACAATTTAGCCCTTTCTCTAAGCATTTGGTTAGAGTTCAAGTGGTACAGCACTAATACGGCTACAATTTCGAAGAATTCTCGCTTTATCAGGGATGAAATTTTCGTATGATCGATAATTTAACTATAAAAAAAAACCCTATTGAATATATTTTTATATGTCAACGAAAAATGAGGCATCTTGATATGACCACAATAGACATTAAATTTTCCTGAATGGGCTTTATAATAACAAAAACACGAAGCAGAAGATAACCCAGAAAAAAAAACTATTACTGCTGCAGACTACGCTGATGATCTAGGTATTTGCATATGCACCTGCTCAAGCCGAATCTTCTGCCTAGCCAGAAGAAAGTGATAAGAGGTATTGGTATCTAATTAAATCTAAATCAAAGTTTATCTGGATTTTTTCAAGACAAACTTCATATTAATTTCCAAGCCTCTGAAATAAGTTGACTATTTCTAATAACTCGGTAACAATACTTTTGAGAAAAGAATATCACGACATGCATAAGTAAGGCATAGACTGCTATTCACTGGTTAACGACCGTATGGAAAGTTGATCTCCCTGATAAAAAGGAAACGGGGATTCTGTCAAGCTGTAGCCGTGTAAGTACTACTATATGGTTGCACCACTAGGAATTGAACGAAACGCATTGAGAACGAAGATTGATTGGAATAACACAAGGATTCTGCTTGTGTTTGAAGAAATCAGATCCCTACAAAACAGCAGGTATACCACCACCTAACTCCGTCTCACAAACTATTCCAGTAAAACGAGCAAAACTTGCTGGACACTACTAGAGAAATAAGAACCGACTCATACACAACGCTTTCCAATGGACACACTAGTGCTCGCTGGCTAGCAAAAATTTATGGCTTATAGGAACGGATAGCGAAAGAGAGTCCAGCGAATCCATGATGACGGCATGTTTTCAATATTATTATTAGTATTTACTCCTTTTGAGTTATCACATCAGCATTAGCTGATGGTCTTTCACTGGAGTCTGAATGACAGCAAGTCTCCTCAGGTCTCCAGGACTCTTCTGAGTATTCTGGCAGATTGCAGCAGTGCAGTGTTCTGAATGGTTTCAATCCTTCCTCTGATTTCCAAACTTTCCAAACCCTTTTCCAATCCTTTTGGGACTGTTCCAAGTGCACCAACCACAATTTGTATCACTTTCACTTTCATATTCCATAACTTTTTCAGTTCTCTGGTAAGGTCCAGATATTTGTCCATTTTTTCATTTTCCTTTAACTTCAGCCTGTGATCTGCTGGCACTGCAAAATCCACCAGTTGACAAGTTCTTCTTCTTCTTCTTCTTCTTCTTCTTCTTCTTATTTTTTATTATTATTATTATTATTATTATTATTATTATTATTATTATTATATAGCAGATAGCTATAAGTATATAAATTCTCGGTGGTGGAATTAGTTGCATGTTTCTAATAATAGTTTTACTTAATGTTTACTAAAACGTATTTGTCGTTTTTTCCTGCGATAGTCAATGAAGATTGGTTAAAAGTAGTACGTCTTCTGAGTGGTAATCTGAAAAATTTAAAAAAAAGAACAGATACGCAAAAATGTAATAAAATATAAGTCTTGACTAATAGTTGTTATTTACTAGGCTTGTCTTGTCTTACTCAGTAGCCTGAGGATGATTTCGGTAACACCTATTATTAAGTGGTCATTTATATAAGTACTTAGCAGACGTATATATTTTAAACTTTGGTAGACAAGCGAAGGGCAGGGCTTTTAGAGCAAATACATCAACTTTCAACCCTCTTCCTAGAAGTAAACGAAACGACATCACTTACAAAACAACTGTGGATTTCATCCTCTCTTTATATATATATATATATATATATATATATATATATATATATATATATATATGTGATCGTAACATACATCTACCGACGTATGTATTCATCAGTTCATCTCTTACTGACAGCTACGGACGACCGAGAGGAAAGTGTTGAACTGATGAAAAGTAGATGTTAAGTCTAGCCATACTGATGAGATGTAAACGTGGAAACACGGTGTCTGTGGATGACTACATATATATATATATATATATATAATATATATATATATATATATATATGAGGTAGGTAGAAGAATGGTGAGCAAGAAATGAAAACTCAAAACAAATCTAAGAGTTGAAACGTTTCGTCCAAATTCATACGGACATCATCGGTCAAATGATTTTTATTGAAAGCAAAATTTCATGCAAGTATAAGTGAATTTGGTGAGAGGGGGGGGGGTAAGTTAGTAGCGCAGGAAAAAACGACAAATTCACTTATACTTGCACGAAATTTTGCTTTCAATAAAAATCATTTGACCGATGGTGTCCGTATGAATTCAGACGAAACGTTTCAAATCTTAGATTTGTTTTGAGTTTTCTTTTCTTGTTCACCATCCTTCTACCTACCTCATACTGTCGGATTCTACTATATCCATCCTATCTCCATATATATATTATATATATATATATATATATATATATATATATATATATATATATTAACGGCAAATTTTCAACTCAAATTAGTCAAATTAGATTTGTAGAAATACAAATAATTCATTATAAGAGCGAATTAAGGGTAGTCCATACATATCAGTATAATTGCAGAATCCAGGTACATAATTCATATCAAATAGCAGACTACTACTAGAAGATTCATATGAGTATAGCAGCGAATTACTGGTAAAGGCTTTATATCAGTTTAATCTAGGATTACAGGTAGCCAACTCATATAAGTATAATAGGGTATTACGGGTAGTGGATCTATATCCGTACAACTGTGGATTACTCATAGATGATCCATATCAATACTATACCGGTTTACAGGTAAAGCATTATTATCAGGCCAACCTGGTAGACGATTCCAATCAATATGATATCGGGTATCCCGGAATAGGATTCATATAAATACAATCGCGGATTATTGGTAGAAGATCTATATCAATTTAATCATTAAATTACAGGTTGGGGATGGATTTCAGTATAATAGCAGGTTACTGCTCGAAGACTCGTATCAGTCTAATAGCGGATTAATGGAATAGGCTTCATATTAGTATAATACGGGTTAGTGGTAGAGAACATATCTGTTTAATAGCAGATTATCGGTAGAGAATTAAGATCAGTATAATAGCGAGAGAATTCGCCAGGAGGAACAAGAAGAAAAAGAAATACAAATGAATGATTGTCGAGAGAAGTTTTCAAAGAAAAACTGAGAGATGGCAAATGATATTTTACATGAATAAAATGGAGTATGTAGCGTGGTTTACAATACACGTATGTTTTAATGATTACATTGGGGATATTCTTCGTATATAACAAAATGTTATATAAATGCCCAATAATCTATTATGTGTTATTTTCTAGTGGATTTTCTTTTAACTTTGCATCAAAATGTGAATATACTATGAATTTATTTTTGTTGCTTTTATCAGTGAAGAAATAAATCACTAGTCTAAATAGAAAAATTTTAATGACTTTGAATTTTCAGATACTTTGATAATTCCATACACATATCACCTCTACTGCAGTGAGTATTGAAATACCCCTGTATATATATATATATATATAATATATTATATATATATATATATATTATATATATAAAATAGCGTATATACAAAGTCAGCGAAACTTGGTAGCTATCAGTTTTGTGAATATCCGCTTTTATAACACACCACACACGCACACACACATATACACACACACAAACATTTGTATATACAATCACACACACACACACATATTATATATATATATATATATATATATATATATATATATATATATATATATATCACTAGATAGAGACTAGACTCCGGACACCCCAAAACATTATTTTTGAAACTCTTAAACGGCATGTTTAAATTCATTTGCAGACGTAACCAAGCTGGCAATTTCTATCACATTTCAGGTAAGGAATATGATTTTATTTTATTGTTATTAATATTTCTTACTAATTCCTACCTTTTCTTGTAGTTAATTTTGCCTTATACCACTGCCATGTTTAAAGAGCTAACCAGCGTCCTCTCCTCCACCCCCTTTTTGTTTTTTTCTTTCTTTCACCAAAACTACTAAGAGATATATAGAAAAGCCTAGACTGCGGACACCCCAAAACATTATTTTTGAATGTTGGCATGTTGACTTATACTAAGTCGCAACAGCGCTGGTATAACCACACGTGTACAAGAACGAGTGGGTTTCACGTATACATGTGTATAAACAAAGTCAAATCAGAACTACCCTGACGCCTCTAGTGGACTTATACTGTCCCCCCCCCAAAAAAAAAGTCCGGAAGGTACTGTTGCTTATCTGATACACAAATGCAAAATATACCATATCCACAACCTCAATTCTTTTTCAGGCAAACCGATAGTAGTAAGATTGGGGTACTTATTACTCATATAAATCCCCAAATGGGTTTGAAATGGGCTCCTTAGCCTTAGTCGGCAAACCATCAACTCAAGAAGTCCGACACATAACCTCTGTTTCCCTAAAGGAAAGGCTAGGGGAGTAAACCCCGAAAATACATCAGGAGCTGGAGTCCCTAAGGTGGTGTGATGCTGAAATCCAGTGCTACCAATTAACTCCTGCGATAATACCGTTGCCAAACTGCATTGGTCCCTTACCTTTCCTTTGGATCACATTGGCAGTGTGGAGAGGGGGGATTTGCTGCAGCTCATCCTCCATATGAAACCGCCCAGGCTATTTAGTTCAATGTAACAAAAACCTTGACACTACTCCATCGTCTTTCGTAGACGGAAGGATGCCAACAACAATGTATATCACTTAAAATAGCGTATATACAAAGTCAGCGACACTTAGTAACTATCAGCTTTGTGAATATCCGCTTTTATAACACACACACACACACACACACACACACACATATATATGTGTATATATATATATATATATATATATATATATATATATATATACCAGCCCCGGTGCACGAGCAGGATAAGACCCACGATTAATTGTTTATGCGGAGTTTAACATGTTTTAATACGGAATATTCCTTTTTCTAGACTGGTTTCCTAATGAGTTTTAAGAGTCCAGTCTCCCCCACTACTTACAATTAGCTATTGGGAGAATAATACATTAGAGCTAAGTCAATTGCAAACAGTTTCGTCCAGGATTTGAACTCGTCTCGCTGCGTCCCATGCCAATGACGGTAACCATTATACCACGTGCCTTAGATATATATGCACTATTAATGACATTGAATACGTTTTCATATACATTTAGCAAACTATATATATATATATATATATATATATATATATATATATATATATATATATATATATGAGTTAGAGTAAGGAAATGAATCCGAGGTATATAATATATATATATATATATTATATATATATATATATATATATATAGATAAAAGGGTAAGAGAACAAACAATATTCTTAAAATTAATATATTTTTATATCATTTTCATAGCTAATATTGAACAATATTTCGATTTATAAAAAAATTAAAAACATGCTCTGATCATGAATTTTGATAAATCGAAATATTGTTCAATATTAGCTATATCCATATATAAACATTTTAACAATATTGTGTGTTTTCACACCCTTTTATCTATCTCTCTATCTCTCTATCTCTCTCTCTCTCTCTATATATATATATATATTATATATATTATATATATTATATATATATATATATAATATATATATATATATATATATATATATATATATATGAAGTGCACTTCCCGACTATGATGGACATGTCCCTTCTGTCAGTTATGTTTTCCTGCTAAGTATTTGGCACAATACCACATTTATATGAAACTTAGAAAAACTCAAATGCAATGTTCTCTAGTAATTAATATATAAGACGAGCTATTAAATTATTGAACCAGGATGAAGTACCTGCAACCCGGATAAATTATGTCTAAATGCTTTTTTTCGTTTCAAATGTTAAAGAAAAATCATTTTCACTTCAAAATTTGTGTTTTAAAATTAGTAAATAGAATTATCTCGTCATTTCTAATATTCAGGTGTTATAAATCGTATTGACTTTAACAATATATATTAGGTTGATTAATAAAGATATTTTCAAGCTGATAGATTTGAATAAAGCTAGTAAAAATAATGTAGCTTTGCGTGACAAATGTTTTGAAAATGCGTTTTTCTTCGTTTTTATTTAATACTTTATTTTTGTTTTGGTGACAAGATCTTCGACAAGGTTAACCTTTAATCCAATTATTACAGTATTTTTTCTCTTCCCTACATTCTGTAACCTTATATAACATAATTGAAGTAAGATTGAATCAGGTATTTTTAGAAGCGCAAACTAACTAAGATAAAATGTTGACAATCCTCTAATTTCAGCGCACATGCTATTTTTTTTTCTTTTTTCTTTTTCTTTTTAAGTATTTTAATGGATTTTCTTGCTTGTTCTACACGTTTTAAAATTGCATTTGAATTCTGACGCTAAAGCAATTTGTCTTTTTCGCTAATTTCAGCGGGTGATTATGTCACTGTGAATAAAATTTGCTGTTTTAGCAAAAATTAATGAATGTTTTTTTCCGCCAACCGCAATCGTGGTTGAGACCAAAAATCTTAGCACAGATACTCTGTTGCAAAAGGTACTGATCAAAGTAATATCCTGAAATATATAGACCGTGTTGATGAATGCACCAGCAAATCGCTTGTTGAAGAATGAACGTCAGATAGTGAACTCAATTAGGCCAGGGTTTAAATGTTACGATTTCTGTGGCCATTTTTAGGGTTCAAGTAGGAGCACTTTACAGTGGAGATCCCAGGAGCAGAGCGCGATCTTTAGCGAATAAACCTTTAGTTGTTCCTTGGTGTTCCTTAATGTTGGTTATGATCCGTTTGTTATTCCTTAGTGTTGGCTAGAATCCTTACGTTGAGCAAAGTCATTGGTTGCAAGTACATTTGTCAATGTCGAATAACGTGCAAATGAAAGGCTTTCAAGATCGACGATTAAATAGTTAACTAACCACGTTGAGCTGTTGATTGACTGGGGTTTAATCCACGTGACCACACCGAGTCTATATGTTCAAGTGGTGGCTTACATTACAGGATACATTATATCACAAAAATAATTTAAAAAAAAACAAAAACTGGCGGTTGTTGCCATTAAAAACTAGCATATATCCACCATCTAATTTCAGACGTAATCGGCAGCATTAGGATGTAAGTAGTCTGTGGAAGGCGATGTACGAATGTAAGTAACTAGCATGTATTGTTCGGCGAATGGAACTAGCTAAGAAAGACATCAGAAGTCCAGTTTTATACGACGTTCTCCCTAATAAAATATTTGCTCTATATTCTTTGTTATTATTTCATGCGAATTAATGCGAGTCTGCGTTGGAAATCATGAAGTGGATACAGATATGCAGACGCAATCCTATTACACCCGTCCCGGACGAAGAGGATCGTAATGAAGTAACTGAATTTCATGCAAATAAACTGTCCTTTTCAGGACAACAATTCCAAGTACATTTGTGAAATGTCATTTCAGAGCAAAAATTTAACTCCGTGCAAACTACTGGAACACATCTCTATTGACCTAAAATAGAATAGCCCACATAGACAACAACCAACAAGTAGCACCTCAGTTAGCCTGAAGCTGACTGTACTTTTCAGGACAAAAAATCCAACTATTTCTTTCATTTCTTATTCACTTATGAAAGTTGATGAATTTTAACCAATTCTCTTTATCTTTGTTTTCCTTGGCTTAACATTTCGTTCAAACCTTTGTGGGATCGATATCATTATCCACCTCGCTACACTCGTTCACAAAATATTGTGGACTTGTGGCTCAGTGGCAGATTAATGTAGTAAATAACCGTGTTATGAATTGAATAAAATTCAGTATTTAAATACAAATTTAATATCACAATTATTATTAGTTACATTGGGTGTAATGAATCTGTTATAGAATATAGTTATGTTGGAGAGAAAATCTAAATTCCTACACACAACGAAACAACCTTTCACACAACCAAACACTATTTATAATTTTTTACACAATTATTAAAGTTTACTACGCTATTTTTAAATTTTACTACACTATCAATTTGTATTACACACAGTTAAATTATTTGAATTTAGATTTATTTATTTAATACAATCATCACACAAAATCAAAATAGTATACACACTTACCACACTAAACTATTAAACATACGTAACTTATTTAATCTAATTATTTTTAAATTTGATTATTTAAATGTATATTACACTAACTAGTAAACTATTACCTATTAGTCAATTTACTAATTAACTAACAAGTAAACAATACTAACTTATTTATTTTTTATGATTATTTGAATAATTATTTAAATATAATCATTCAAATTTGTTACATGCAATTAAATATTTGATTTATTACCCAATTTTACCACAATAATTCAGCAATTTAAGAAAACATTTCAATAAAAATGAGGTAAAAATTCCATTTTCATAAACGTACATTTAAATTTAAATCACTACAAGCAACTGCATTTTAAAATTTAAATTACTGAAATACACAAAATCTATTTAAATTTAAATCTAAATTTTTAATCAGTTGTATTGTTCCTACATTTACACACTATTTAGTTTAACAAATTTTAAAATTCATCACTCATATCATTTCTGTTATATACAATTAAATCATTTATATCTTTACTATCACATACAAATATTACACACAATCAAATAACTATGTACCATTACACTACTAAATTATTAAACCTCAACAACTCGTCGATTTTTAATTATTCAATTTAAATCATTTAAATGTTATTACAAATTTTGAATACATGAATTTATTAAACACAATTAAAATGTATCTTTATAATGAAACTCTACTTATTCTTTTTGTTATTTTAAATATATCGGGTAAGTACATTAAAGAAATTTCAAACTAAACTGTAAATTCCAAATTTCCTAACAACGGAAAGATGGATAGAATATATAAACGAATAAATAAAACTAAAATAAGATAAATAAAAAAATAATGAATAAAATAAATAAATTAATCAAAACAATAAATAAATGAAAAAAAATGAAATTAGTAATAATAATAATAATAATAATAATAATAATAATAATAATAATAATAATAATAATAATAATAATAATAATAATAATAATAATAATAATAATAATAATAATAATAATAATGTAAAAATACACAAGAAAACAATAAATTAAACATCAAGGAAATAGATTAACAAATCACAAAATAATATAAGCGAATAAATAATCAATCAGGATAAATTCGAATGCTCGTCCCATCATGGTCCACAAACCACGGTTTATCACAAGCTACAAAACTATAAAGAAACGGACGGTACCAGCGTTTTTTCTTGATTTGGGGGATGCATTCTTGAGAAACTTACAGTTGTCAAGCGCCCTTTACTCTATGTTTACGCCATCTAACGAAGACACCCGAAATATTAGGACAAATAAAGAAGATTAAGAATACAATAGTCTTCACTTTGAATGTTGGTTTTTATTCTTTACCTTATATTTTCCATGGTCCTAATACAACCAAAAACTTTCCCAATATGCATAATTGTTATATACATATAACAAAGCATCACGTGGACTCCCTAACACACACAAACACACACATATATATATATATACATATACGTGTGTGTGTGTCTGTATGTGTGTGTTTGTGTGTCTGTCTATCTGCCTGTATGTCTACTGCCTAACATGTAGAATGTCTGTATGTCTGTTGGCTACCATGTAGAATTTAGAATTTGTAACAGTCTTCTTTAATAACAATTTGATCATATCAAGTAACGTTCGTGTCTTAATCTTTTTGAAACTGAGAATGAAAATTGCACTCTGTCAGTTTCTCGTATTAAGCTTCCATAACATGTACTAAAAGAACAATCGCTAGCACATCAATCGATGTTAATGCAGTCACGGCTTTCACATTAGATCATCCTTCTCCTAGACGAAAGCTTTAACAAAAGCTACGAGTACATCACTTCAAGTTTTGTTCGGCTCGATGGATCATTTATCAATGCCTTGCTAACTATCATAGCATGAGTCCACTATATAACCGATGATCATAATTCGTGGATCACCTTTTGAATTTCCCGGTCCAACCAAGATTGATAGGAAGTTTTAAAAAATGATATCGATTTTTGGAACGCTTCAAGATACTTCAGAGATAATTTTCCAAACGTACTGTACAACGGAATAATTATGTGAAATGTTATTTTTCTTGAATGTAGGTCATTTCCTTCTGTGTATTCCTTTCAACACCTTCGGGGACACACACATATTTACAAATATATATATATATATTGTGTGTGGGTGTGAGTTTGCGCGCGCACCTCTGTGCGTGTGTGCATGTGTGCGCATATGTGTGTGCGTTTGTGTTCCTTTTGCTTTTGAAAAAACATAGGAAACTATCTGGGGTTTCTTTTTCTAAGGACTGATTTTTTTCTGAAGAATGCATTTTTTCTTTCTTTTTTTTTCCAATCGTCAGGCAGACATTTCTGTCTGATAGCTGTGTTTTTTTTTTCTACTGGTTAAAAAACACAAGAGACTCTTAATAATGGAATGATCAAAAGAAGCTTAGAATATAATTATTTTAGTTTGTTTACTGTCTTGATAGCCTGCATACAAGAACTTTGTTTCGCTAACATTTTAAAATGATCTCGCATATAGTTTTGTCTCATATATATATGGGAGTAGATTTTTTGGTGAGAAGGTTTGTGTTTCATCCTATGAAATATAAATCAACCAGCCATGGCAGAATTAAGGGTAAATTATCTAAATTTGAGTTTAGAATTATCCAAGGGCACACTTCAATATATATCCAAGAAATTATAAGTATGTTAGGATAAATAATACTTCCACATCCTTCATACTAAGCAGATTTAGCGCCTGCAGGTTTTCATTCGCTTCTTGCAGTAGAACAATCCACAAATGACATAGAATACAGAATTCTGAAATTTGAATGTTCTACAATAAAAAGCCTCTTCAAACTGGTGCTCGATGGGATCTACAAAAGAAGCAATTTAAAAATATGCTAATTTAGACATAAATTAAATCCAATGATAACTCGAAAATTGTTTCTTCTCAATAAACAATTCCAATTAATAGTAATAGTATATAGTAGCGATTAATAACTGAGATCTTGTACACTGACGACGCACGGAGATTATTTAATGATTTATACATTATTGTTATTATTATTGTTATTATTATTATCATTATAATAATATTATTATTATTATTAGTAGTAGTAGTAGTAGTAGTAGTAGTAGTAGTAGTAACAGTTTTTCACACTAGTGTAAACTGATAGTCCTTCACTGAGGTCTGAGTGACAACAAGTCGCCACGGGTTTCCAGTACTCTTCTGATTATTCTTGTTGATCTTAACAATGATGATGTCTTCCACTAATTACCACTTTTTCGATTTTGTTTTCTAAATTATGGTGGACGAACATTGTATTTAGTCGTTGTTGGAAATGTGTGAGTAAAACAAAGGATGATATTTATCTGTAATTTCCATCAGGTGAAGGAAAACCAACAAAGCTTGGAGGGAATGACCAATAATCCTGACACACTAGTTAGTGGTAACGATACAGTTGCGCCGAAACAAGGCTTGATGATGTCTTGGTTGGCTACACAGCTATTGTTGGATTGAACCATATGTATATACACACACACACACACACACACACGCACATATATATATATATATATATATATCTATTGAATCATATATATATTGAACTATAAATATATTGAATTATATATATATATAAATATAAATATACATATATATATATATATATATATATATATATAAAATGTGTGTGTGAGAGTGTGTGTGTGTGTGTCTGTGTCTGTGTATGTGTCTCTGTGTGTGTGTGTGTATGTGTATGTGTGTGTGTCTGTCTGTCTTTGGGTGGAAAATAAATAAAACTGAAAACTAGAAAATATTAGGATGATTTATTGATATCTAAAAATTATAATATAGATGTTTAACGTTTCGGTTGATATGTACATATGAAATATTTATCTAAAATTAGATATATATCAAATACGTGTCTCCAATCTTCTTCAGAATAAAAGAAATATCGTCAGTTGATGTTAGCATTTGTTTATTAAGTGTCACGAGAAAGAAATATTCATTAATTGTAATTACCCCGCAATGACATTAAGACATATTATTTCAAATATCAATATATCATTGCATATTTCACACTTTTATTTATTACTTCCATCCGTTTTATAGGAGAGCGTTGCCTTTATATATATATATATATATATATATATATAATATATATATATATATATATATAAGGCAACGCTCTCCTATAAAACGGATGGAACACTCTCTGGCGTCGTTTAAATATCTAAAGATGTGTGTATTTATCAGTTAAAATCGTATTTCTAATATGTAGGTGATTATGGCCGAGTGGTTAAGAATCCTTACTGAAGATTACTCGATCGGTTTTCCATCCCAGCTTACGGTTGCTTGCAAATGTCTAGCAACACTGAATAGTCGTGATACATCGAAACACGGTATATATATATATATATATATATATATATATATATATATATATGTGTGTGTGTGTGTGTGTGTGTGTGTGTGTGTGTGTGTGAATGAGACTGTATATACATTGGTATATTGAATTAGCATCTTGATGTATATGCCGTTTTCAACGGTTAGCCTCCGTGTACGCTTACCAATATTATCTGATTGTCGGTGTCACATGTGCTTAACTTTCATAATAGATTATGGAGTTTACTTCTTACTTCTTATGTTACATATCTTACAGAGTGGGGTCTGAGGGGGGGGGTTAAGTTACACTAGAAGTCTATCTTTCCATCACAAAAAAAGATTTAACCATAATTTGATATAATGTACATTGGCAGCAATTAATTATGATCTTAAGTATAGGTTTATTCATTCAATAGACGCTATAATGCTTTCAAATTTCATATATATATATATATATATATAAAGGAAAAGTTGACTTACCGGTGAATTTGGTCACGATGGTTAGTAAGTGTGGAATTCAGAGGAGTAAGTCAGCGATATAACAAATACAAAGTTCTCAATACTAAGTAGAGCAAATTTATTATAAAATGGGTACAAATGATAACCTACACAAAGTTTCACCATAAGGATCCTCAGGGTTAAATCCACTGAATTAATCGAGACACCGATTAATAGCAGTCGATTTCACGTGTGTGGT
>CM042139.1:92982268-93009768 GCA_023376005.1 Doryteuthis pealeii | reverse complement strand
GAGCTCTGGAAAATATGGAATACGCCTTCATAGCCATTACTCCCATGTCCACCTGCCTCGGAGTGGTAGTACTTGTTAGGATCTCATCTTAAATAGACCAAAAATTGAGTTGTTGTTTTTGTTAAATATTGTGTTTTGAAAAATGAGTTTTGAAAAAAGATTGAAAACACATCAAGAATGAATAAAACAAAATGTCTCGGGCATAAAATAACCCATGCGTTGACCTGCCGTAAAATCCAACCAACCAACATCTAAATCTCTACTCACCGATAGGTGCTATCGGCGACTAGAGATTTAGATGTTGGTTGGTTGGAATTTCGAAAAAGTGTCAGTTTAAAGTGACAGCTGCGTTATATAGAAAACTACGTTTCGATGCATTTGCTTGCGTGGTTTTGTGTAATTGTTTCTTAATAGTTTTGTTTAACGACATACCAGCTCGTTGAGCTCCTCAGTGGAGTAATAGTAAGCTTGTCTCGCAGATCCATTACTATTTACTAATGCATTCGATCGATACTTCCCTGACATAGAAGGGAGGATCAAAGTGTAGTATCAGTTTCAGATTCTATGCTTTGACCCTTACCTTTTATACCCGGCCTCGGCTGGGGTCCAGTGTGCTTCGGCCTCTGGACCGGTAGAGTATAATTATTAGCGTCGATCCCAGGGAGCTATCCCTCCAGGCAATACCTTGGGGACCGGGCTGGGTTTATTGCCCAGCGCCTGAGGCGCCCCCCTTGAGGGGAAATGCCGAGGGTATCGACGCAATTTTTGTTCTTTTCCACCTATGAGCTTCGGCTTGTTGGTGGGCCCACGTTAAAACGAGGCCTTGTGCCCAGCCCATACAAGTGGGGTATGCGGAAAATACCCTTACTAATGCATTCGATCCTCGCTGGATGACCCATATTTGCGACCTTGTGTCACGCCATCCAGGTGATGTAAGGGTTAGCAAGCTGGATTAGCAAAGCATTTTTAGTGAGTTAGATTCTCATTTGGTGCCCCATTCTTACGGCCTTGTGTCCCAACTAAGCAAAGTTTAATTAATAAGATAGTCCCATCGTGGGGTAATGGTGAGCAAGCTAATCTCGCATATAATACTAACTAGTGCGTTCCATCCACGCTGGATGTCCCATAATTGTGACCTTGAATGACATCGTACCTGTAGCAAACGGGTCAGGTATTTAGGGAAAGTCATGTGGTGTAATGATTAGCAAGCTGGATTAGCAACACATTTTTAGAGAGTTCAATTCACATTGAGTGCCCCAAACACGTGGCCTTGCGCCATTATTGTAAATAATGGCGTCCCATCGTAGTGTAATGGTCAGCAAGCTAGTCACGCCTGAATTTCGCAAACAGGATCATACAATGATATACGACCTGACATGTATTGTTTGTAATCAAATGTTTCGCTGGCTGTCCAACTCATACACAGACTGACGAATGTAGGCAGCATTATTTGCTGGATCTAAAAACTAATAGGATTAAAAAATCTTACCAATATGCGGTAAAATATCATAACTTTCCTAACACCCTTATTTATATATATATATAAATATATATGTATATATATATATATATATATATATATATATATAATTGAATGGTATCAAGTGTATTTTGTGATAGGATGAAACTAAATTGAGAACTTAAACGTATATATAAAAATTCTATCAATATATATTTATATATACGGAGTTATATAAACAAATGAACAAATATATTAATACCTTAGTTTATCAGAAATAAATTTCTCACAACACGTTTGCCTCTTCAAGTCTTATTTTCAAATGGATAATGATTACATATGGTGCCCATTTAATATGATATTAATATAATGTTCTGTCTCCTTTTCCAAGGAAAAGATTATATCAAATAGATCAGACATTTAATCATTAACCACTTGAAAAGTAGACTTGAAGAAGCAAAAAGGTCACAATAGATTTAGTTTTCATGAACTAATATATATATATATATGTGTGCGTGTGTGTGTTTGTGTGTGTGTGTGTATGCGAGTATGTGTTTATGCGTGTGTGTGCGTATGCGTGTGTGTGTGTGTAGGTGTTTGCGCCACCTACATACTATCTTGAAAGGAACAACTCCCAAAACTAAATAAATTAAAAGACCAGATCAGACCATATATATATATATATATATATATATATATATATATATATATATATATATATAAAACGCTAAGAAATTACTAGTTTTTAAGATCTCAACCATTTCACGACTGGTTTTTAAGACCTCAACCATTGGACTCATCTGATGATTGGATTACCATGAAACTTCAAGTTATGAGTGAAATCTATAATATTACCATTGATTATATATATATATATATATATATATATATATATATATATATAATAGCTTTCAAAAGTTCTGCCTGTCTTGAAGTGTCATTGTATATTTGATAGACCGCCTCGCTTGTAACCTTCTCATTTGTATATATGGGTACTACTGTTCTTTGTTAATATATTTGTTTAACTCATTTCCTCTCTTTTGTCTTTATTCCGGCCTCTAACAAGGCCACAACAATAAATAAAAATAAAGTGAAATCACCCAGAATATAGTTTTCACTGTATCAATGGACATTCCGCTTTACCAGTAGATTCTCAATCTATTCTTTTGTGGCTTGTCAACCAATTCGTAAACATTTCGAAAACTTTTAAAAAATAATTTTAAATTTATTGTTAAGAATTTAATTTTTTTAATTCTAATTTCAAAACTTTCAAAAGACAATGCAGCAAAATATGCAACTGATCTTATAGATTTATTCGACACAAGACGTGCATGATAATGTGTCACGCACTGCCTCTTAAAAACACCTTTTCAAACGTAACATGTGTGGTAAATAGTAAGGAGATGAATTAGTCCATGGAGTCATCTGCATGCATATGACTGTGCAATACATAAATCTTAATTTGAGAGATAGTAATTTTCTGATAAATAGCAGCAATCATCGTGTATTTAATTCTCACCTAGTAAAACCAATGGCACATCATATCGATATTCTTATCAGAGAAATACATTATGACCAAGGAAAAAAATCAATTATCTCAAGTAGATGATAATATTGCGGGGTCTCCGTTCACCCCGAACGTCATTTCTTAATCATTTCTGATCGTGATGTAAATATGATAACTATGAAATGCTAATTAGAATCCTCCACTCGCTCATTTTGTTGGTTTGTTTGTTTGTTTGTTTGTTTTGTTGGTTGCTTCATTGTTCGTATTTAGAGAATTTCATTATAATACCAAAAAAACAATTTTTTTTTGTAGTTTTGCAAGAAATATAGTTTAAAATATTTATCTATCCAACCCCTTCGTCTCGTGCAGGCAAACTTTAAGAGGAGTAAAAAAAAAGAGTTTTTACTTAGCGTTCCTACATTTTGGTAAAAGGAACTAATGATAATAATTCGTAAATGAAATGTATATTCCGGTAATTATTTTTTAATAAAAATAATTTGCATACAGTTATAAGATTTCTTATCTAATTCTAAGGATTTTCAAACATCTATTTCACCAAGAGATGATGTCTTTCTTTTACCCAGAGATGAGCTCTTTCTTTCATACATAAATTAGCTCTTTACTTCACCCATCGATGAGACCTTTCTGTCACCCAGAAATAAGCTCTTTCTTTCACACAGAAATGGCCTTAATAATTACCCCTGAGATTCAGAGTGTGACTAAAATATTGGTGATAAAGGTTTCTCAAATTTTTTTTTTTTATCTAATGCCTTTTTGTCTCTTTTTTTTAGGGTAGCTTAAATCATATTATTTTTCTATTTCTTGTACATTTCCCGTTGGTTTCAATATTGTTATGAATCTAATAAGATTTAGTATATATCCTGCTATATTGAGGACTGCTTTGTATTCCATTTTTCCTTGCTGGAATTAGTGGCTAACATGTGGTTAATAGATTTATATATGCATTTAGTAGCCATTGGTTGGGGGTCTGATTTTGTATCATTATATACGGTTATGTCATTAAGTTTTCTAAATGGTTGTCATGTACCATTATTCATTTTGAATGTAACGTCCAGAAAGGTGACTTGTTTTTTTTTAATTAGACGTTCCTTACACATTTTAGCATTCGTTTTACAAAGGCTTATCAATTTCATCCTGGTACAATAGACTTGCCTGTTATAATTATTTCATAAAAATAGCAACAGTTCACCATGATAAAAACCGTTGCATTGTTTATCAAATTCGTAACAAGAGTATTACCATCAAATACAGTTTAGTATCATACCCAGGGCACTAAATACAGAGGCATAAATATATATTTACCCAACCCCTCCGCCTGAGCAGAGTGCGACACAAAGTCAATTTCTGTGGAGTTGAACACATTTTAATTCAGAGTCTTCTTTCTCTGAGATTGGTTGTCGTACTGAGATTAAAGAGCTCGGTATGCCCTACTATTTATCCGTATCTGTAGGGAGAATAGTTGGATCATACCTTTTCCAAGAGTATTGGCGCTATGTTAAATGATCCGATATTGGTCAAGAATTTGAAATCGTGTCGCAGATCTATTACTACTGAATAGCGAGAGCGATCCACGCTAGATGACCATATACTTGCAACCTTGTGTCACATCCTACCCGAGTTGACTGGCTTGGGTAATTACCCATCATCTTGAAGTGTTGAAATCCCATCGGGATATAATGCTTAGCGAGCTAGACTTGCAGAAGACTTCGATACTGGTAAAATTTCCGTCACAACTAATCCAGCCTCACAGATGTGTTACTATTGATTAGCGAGTTTGTTACCTCGCTGGATGACCCCATACTTGCGACTTTCCAACCCGTGAAGAACGGGTAGGATAATTCTCAAGGGTATTACCGATATGTGAAATGCAAACAAACCCATCTAGGATTTGAACTCGCTGTACAGTGAAAATGTTCTAAGACAATAACCATTACACCATGAGCACATTCATAGAGGCATACATATTATTATGAATTGATGTTTTAACCAGAACCTAATGTATTTGCGGTCTGTCTAGTTCATTACTATTTAAGAGTATAATAATGAAAATTGCTTAATGACTAGAATTGGGAATGATAACCTTCTAATAATAAATGTAATGATTGCACTTATTTGATACTATTCAGTTTATGTAGTGGTGATTTTTTTATTTTGCTTTAACGATCAGAATTTCCCCGCGCACTATTTTGATGTAAACAATAAACTTGTTTCTTTATTTTTTATTTGCTTTTTGTCTCTATACGTTGAAAGACAAAGATAAGTTTTTGTTTGTTTTATACTCAATATCGATTGGTTTGCACTGAATATGATTCAATCGTATAAGATTTGTTGCTTTAAAGTTTTGTTTGCTAATAATTTATATCTATTGCACTTATGATCGACTTATATACGTTTTCAGATGTACTAGCTTTCTTTTGATTTTCTTAAATTCCAGACGACCGTAATTTGTTTCATACAAAAATGTAATAGGATGTTTAAAACGATGCCTTTTTTTTTCAATTTAAAAGACCGTCAACTCGCATTCATAAATGTTTGAATAATGGTGTCTATATCCTGAAGTCTCGATGTTACTTGATCTTTTGAAGAATAAAAAGAGAGTGACATTTATAGCAACACTCTAAATTTAGAATAGAAAAGTTTGTTTTGTTTTTTTGTTGTTGTTTTTAAAACAAATAAAACAAAAGAGTGAAACAGAGATATAAACAATGGAAAATAATATGACCTTTTCAAAAGTAACATGTGTGGTAAATATTAAGCAGATAAATTAGTCCATTGAGTCATCTGCATGCATATGACTGTGCAATACACAAATCTTAATTTCAGAGATAGTAATTTTCTGATAAATAGCAGCAATCATCGTGTATTTTATTCTCACCTATTAAAAACAATGGCATATCATATCGATATTCTTATCAGAGAAATACATTATAACCAAGAAAAAAAAATCAATTATCAGACGAATTTTCAAGTAGATGATAATTTTGCGGGGTCTCCGTTCACCCCGAACGTCATTTCTTAATCATTTCTGATCTTGATGTAAATATGATAACTATGAAATGCTAATTAGAATCATCCACTCGCTCCTTTTGTTTGTTTGTCTCTTTGGTTGCTTCATTGTTCGTATTTAGAGAATTTCATCATAATACCAAATAAGGATTTTTTTTTTAGTTTTTCAAGCAAAATAGTTTAAACAATGAAAAATGATATGTGTTAAACAATGAATAAACTTTGTTTTTTTTTTATTGGATAGGGCCCTTCAGGTTTTATGAAAGTACCCGATATTTTTAGCCTCCTCCTTTTATATATATATTGGATTCCCTTCTGATCTCTTCTTGGCTTATCACTGTTGAGGTAAATTAGGTTCCCCCGTATCCCAGTCCTTCACACTGGGTCGTTTCTCCATTATCCACGAGCACGTCTCTCAGTTCAAAGCTGTTGATCCGAGAAATAGTTTGTAATATTATGTGGTAATTTTAATTGATGCGTATACATTTATTAAAAAATAAATCCTGACTTTTATAACACTAAACGGGATTAGTGTATTTAAAGATTGAAGTAGAACAGTATTTGACACACACACACACACACACACACACATACACAATATATATATATATATATATATATATATATATATATATATATATATATATTTCTCGATACATTATCGCATAAAGATATATAATCTTAGTATAATATGTTACTGTATGTCAAGATTATTGAATTAGTACATTTTGACTATGTTCACTTGTTTTATTATTTAGCAGTAAATAGATTAATAACTGATAAGGCCCAAAACATTTTCTTCAATAGTTGACAACTCAGGTTTTATAAAATATTCCTTAAAGAAACTAGATTAAGTTATTTAGATTAATTGTATACTTTTTAATGCAGAGGAAAATATCACTGAAAAACCCAATGTTGAGGAAGAGATTATTATAATAGTCCTGCTATAAACATTTTATATTTACTTGATATATGATTAACCAAGCTTCTTACTCAAATAGATCAGGTACGTTTCGTGTTCTCAAGATCTGTAAAGTAAATATCCCTAATGCATTACAGCTAATGATTTTAATGGAGTTTCATGATTAGCATCATTAAGTAACGATGGCGATGCACTGGAATAAGTTTTTAAACCTACATTATCTCTTCTTGGAATCTACATTAAAGGAAGATGCGTGTCATTATGAAATCTTTTAAAATACCGTTAAAAGTGTATGCAAAATAAAAAGACACCCTCCGGGCGATGTCAAAATAATTTTTTGAAAGATATTACCTGAGGGCATGGGAGCTGAAAATTTAATGTCATAGAGTGTGTACCATAAGTATGTAAAATCGTCAAAGTTATTAAAGGAGTAAAAAAGAAAAAAAAAGAAAGAAAGACAATTTGAAATGGAAACAGTTCCGATAACTTTAAATATTATATTAGAATAAAACAATCTATATATAAATATATAACCCCGGGCATCTATTTATTGAAACAATGAGGATTGTGTAACGTTTTATGCTCACATTTTGAGTATATTTATTCTATGTTATGACGTTGGATTATGTGTTGGGTAATGTGAGGTAAGCAGTGGCGTAATTTTGTTACAGACAAAAACCGGAAGTGAATCTCCATTATTAATACTAGTACAAAATAAAAAAACGTCCTCCGGGCGATGTAAAAATAGATTTGTGAAACATATTGCCTGAGGGGTGGGAGTAAAAAATTCAATGTCAGTGAGTTTTACCCTAATTAAGTAAAATCATGAAATTCATTAAAGGATTAAAAAATAAAACAATTTGAAATGTAAACTTTGAATATGTATTAAAATAAAACAAACTCTATATAGATATATAGTACCAGTCATATATTTATTAAAACTTGTTTTAAAAAACAATGAGGACTGTCTAATGCTGCATGTTCATATTTTGAGTGTATTTATGTAGATATATAATACCAGTCATGTATTTATTAAAACTTGTTTTAAAAAACAATGAGGTCTGTCTGATGCTGCATGTTCAAATTTTGAGTGTATTTATGTTATGACGATTTTGGTTAATGTGACGTAAGCAGTGACATAATTTTTGTTACAGACAAAAACCGGAAGTGAATCTCCATTATTAATAGATGTGCAAAGGGAATTTCAGATTAGAAGAACCAAATTAGGGAAATTTAAAACCGAACCCCGCGTTCATTCTATGATGATGGTTGATGGGTTGATTTTAACGACATGCCAAACCCGTCTGAGTGTATTTTAAGTCTAAAGATTAGGCAATTATGTTCATTATATATATAAAATCTCTCTATATATAAAAACTATATATATTTTTTATATAGGTTTTGGTACAGATATTGTGGAGAAATTGACTGTTCATGTAAGGAAAGAACTAATTACTTACCTTGGTTGATGAATATTACTAGAAAAATCAGTTTCTCTTTTTCCACTAGCCTTTATAGTAAGCAGACATGTGAGAAACTGTCACATGAGCTCTGACATATATATATATATATATATATATATATATATATATATATATATATGTGTGTGTGTGTGTGTGTCAGAGCTCATGTGACAGTTTCTCACATGTCTGCTTACTATAAAGGCTAGTGGAAAAGAGAAACAGGTTTTTCTAGTAATATTCATCAACCAAGGTAAGTAATTAGTTCTTTCCTTACATGAACAGTCATATATATATATATATATATATATATATATATATATATATATATGAAAGTAAGCAAACAGTTTGTTTGATATGGCCATGCCGACAATTTCTGAATCACACACAAAGCGGCTTCCAGTCTATAACTCTGCTGATGAGGCATATTAGGCCGAAATGTACATACAGAGAATGACTTTTTCTCGATTTGTTTACGCTTTACATTTAAACATATATATTCGCCTAATTCATTAATTATCTACTAATTAATTTTCAAATTGGGTATGACTTCAATTATGCACATATTCTCCACCACCCCCCAAAAAAAAATATATGGGAGGAGTTATCTCTCTCTCTCTCTCTCTCTCTCTCTCTCTCTCTCTCTCTCTCTCTCTCTCTCTCTCTCTCTCTTGTTTTCCTATTTCAACCATTTACTATTACGAGATTCCTGACAGACACGATGTCGCAGAATAAGAGCAATAATTTCACAACTCAAGGTAAGTGCTATTGATTCTTTTTCCCCCGACCTGACGTCACATACTTTTGAGAGGATCGCCGTTTTCTTGTACGATACAAATAAGTTGTACTCAATTATATGGCTTCAACTAATATACAATCATATGGTTTCACGAAACCATTTTTATCTATTCGTAATATTTTGTTTGCACATAGTTATATGTTTTCAAATACTAATGATAATAATACTCCTAATTAAACAGTTATAGGTTCAAGTAACTTTTTCTTAATACAAAAAATTTACATATTATACGGGAGTTATACGGGATCAAGTGTTCCTATCAAATATGAATAATCTTTAAACAGATCTATTTGACCCAAAGATGGAACCCAAACAGATATTACCACTCCGAGGCAGAGTGGATTTGGGAGTAATGACATTAAATGTATACTCTCCGCTTTCCAGAATTCTAGAAGTAGAGCCTCAGTATCAAATGCAGTTAAATGTCATCTTTTTGTGAAGGATTATTCCTCTACAGAGATATTCGTCAGCGTATTCTAAAACCCACAGACAGAGCAGACACTCATAAAATGTTAAGAAAAGATTTTAAATGTTTTTACACTTTAATTGAACTTGCAATTTATTAGTAGTTGTCTGTCGGTTATAAATCTCAGAAAAATTCAGATACTAAGAATATAAAATGTTAATAAAAGATTTGAAAAATTGTTCACTTTAATTGAACTTTTGTTGCATTTGCAATGTATTAGTAGTTGTCTCTCGTTTATAATGTTCAGAAAAATTCAGATGCAAATAATATGTTTTCTGTATGAACTCTGCAGAGCTATTTATGGAAAGAAAACCTACTCTCACTATTATGTATCTTAAATTAAAATAGATTAACATAATGTATGAAATGAATATATAATTATAACAACCTACTATGGATGGACATAGTTCTTTTTATAAAAATAAAACATATAGTTGTCATTTTATGTATCTTAATGTAAAATAGATTACCATATTAAATAAAATGGTTATGGGAATATAAAAAATGCTATGGGTGGACATAGAGCTTTTAATGAAAGAAGACTTATTGTTTCTGTGTAATGTATCATAAAGTAAAATAGATTATCATATTGGATGAGATTGATATGTAAATATAAAAACTACAATGGGTAGACGTGAAACCTAGCAGTACCTCTTTACCAGATGATGGTTGATGAATTGATATTAACGGCATGTAAAACCCATCTGAGGGGATTTTATGTCTTAACCTTGAGCAATTAACTTCACTGTGTATTCATATTTTGTATAGTTGTTTGTTAAGAGGTTTTGACACAGTTATATATAACAAATTTTTGTCTAATACAAACAATTTGCCTACTGTTGTATAGCTTCAATGACTCCTATCTAATACTAATAATCTATAAACAATTATATGGTTTCAAGTTACTAATACTTATTCATAATCTAATGCTATGTATTTTTAAATCAAATAGTTTGAATTAGTGCGTGAAATTTATATGAAATAAAACAACTACTCTGTGTAAATTAGAGCTATTTATGTGAAGAATTTTTTTTTCTATTTTTCTACGAAAATTCATTAAATTATCAAATAAGAACATTAAGCACTTGGAAATGATTTCATCAAAATCGATACATTAAGTCTCTCAATTTTGTGTTTTGTGAATTTTCTGTTGCTACTGACAGATGATACTGCCGTCATAAAAGTTTCACCTCCTTTTGAATTATCAAGTGTGGTTAGAATTTCGTAACATAACCTACCCAGTACGCTATGAATCCGTCTAAATTGTCTATTTTCATTAATAGAAAACTTGCACTATATTTTTAAAAAATATCTAGCGATAGAAACAATTTTTTTAGGTTATGCTAGCTAAGAAATAATTTCCGTACTATAAAATTTATTTCAGTTATTATGTATACATTCATACATACATACTTATATATATACATATATACACACACTCATATATATACACATATTAATACACACACACACATACACACACATACACACACACACACACACACACATATATATATATATAATATATATATATATATATATATATATCATTGCCGGGGCTTTATGAACATATATATATATATATATATATATATATATATATATATATATATATATATATATAGTTAGAAATGGCATAGGCCCTGGTCACGAACAGGAAAGGAATGGTCGGCCACAAAAAAAATTATCAGTCATATGGAAATCCGATCTCGCTGACAAGTTAAAGCGACAATTCATCCAGGCTGTGGTTGTATCAGTGCTGCTGTACGGCTGCACCACTTGGACCCGAACAAGGTGCCTTGTGAATAAGCTAGATGGGAGCTGCACGAGAATGCTGCGTGCTGTCTTGAACAAATCATGGAAACAACAGCCCACAAGGAAACAGCTGTATGACCACCTGCCTCCCATCGGACAAACCATCTGAGTGAGACGGACAAGGCATGCTGGACACTGCTGGAGAAGCAAGGACGAGCTCATAAGTGACGTTCTCCTGTGGAAACCAACACATGGGCATGCTAGTGTGGGCCGGCCACCAAGGAACTACATTGACCAACTCTGCGAGGATGCTGGATGCTGTGGAGGACCTTTTCTGGGTCAATGAATGACAGGGGGGTGGCGAGAGATTGTTATGGATATCCGTGCTGATTGCCCGACACGATGATATATATATATATATATATATATATATATATATATATATATATATATATATATATGTGTGTGTGTGTGTGTGTGTGTGTGTGTGAGAGAGAGAGAGAGAGAGATATATATATATGTATATACATGTGTATATATATGTATATATAAATGTATCTATATATATATATATATATATATATATATATATATATATATATATATTATATATATAGAAGAAGGAGAAGAAGTAGACTGAAGAGAGTAAGCTACAAAGAGGCAGGTTGCAATAAATATGAACAGATGGAGACAGATAAGAACTCAGATAAATAATGAAATCAATGGAACCTTACACAGTGTTAAGACAGCTATTACAGCAAACATAGACGAATAAAATGTGTAAGTGACTTGGGTCGCTGTTGCCCATAATTTAACGGAAGCGTAACTAATAAAACCGAATATAAACCAAGAAGATTCCCAAATTCGGTATCGCGACAAATCTATTTATTTCATTGTCAAGCATCAGACATATGTTTATATCGCTCTAAATTGTTGGTGTTGCGAAACACGTTCAGATATGTTCTTGACGGTCCCAGGTTTGTAACAAGGACGGTCAGTAATTAGATCTTCAGAGGATTGCTTCCGGAACCTTTTGAATGACTTCGGCGTATTAAGGAATTTGGGAGTTCCATTAGTTTAAGTTAAAGCCAACACGCTTTAGGGTAGCAAATAATTTATTGCTGTCTAAAGCTACTTAATGTCTGATTAGCATAAGTGCATGGCATGACTCGTATAGAACAGATTTCGCGGCGTAGTTTAAAAAAGGGTTTCTCAAAGAGGGCCATATGGCCCTTTGAGACCATGAAATGTTGTGTGCCACAAGGCCAGATCTTTAAAAATAGGGGCTTATAAGGGACCAAGATGGGACCAGAGAATATTTAGGACCCACAATATATATATATATATATATATATATATATATATATTATATATATATATATATGGAAACTTAAAATCACCTGCACATACGAAAAAAGGCAATTTACGTCTCTCTCTGACGACTTTCAAGCCAAATAATGACAAATTGGCAACCCTGGACCTGCCACAGAGACACCATTAAAACCATACAAGATCAAGCTGTAGGAAGTGCGGCGGAGTAGGGGGGATAAAAGTTGGCATGGGGGACCACAAAGAAAACACAATGGGTTAAAAGAAGATACAGCAAAACAGGTTGAGAAATACAGGTTTAGACGTACAGGATTCAATATTTCGTACTTCGATTCTCATAACTGTTTTTATACTTTAATTTTACAAAATATCTCAAGAAGAAAGGTCTCTTCCGTTTTTCAGTATATGATCTGAATGAAATTGATTATAATTGATTTTCATTATTCAGTTTTGTGTTATATATATATATATATATATATATATATATATATAGATCATACAGTTTTCGATACCTATTAGCAAATACTGCTCAATATCATTGATAGCGAAGGCATTAATTCAACAGCGATTAGTAACTGTTAGTTTCTATACGATCTAAAACCAAATGAATAGTGTGTGATCGTACTTTTCTTTAATACTGTTACATGGTGCATCATGGGAACGCTGGATAATTTTGGAAGGGGCATGATGGAAAAGCTGGTTTATCTTGTAGGACATGATGGAAAGGGTAATTTACTTTGTGTGGCATTCTTGGAAGGGTGTTTTATACTAGTACTGTATCAATTTAATTATTTGTTACTTCCTTTCTTCTATTGCATTTAATTTCCCCTCTCTCTCTCTCTCTCTCTCTCTCTCTCTCTCTCTATATATATATATATATATATATATATATATATATATATATATATATATGTATGTGTGTGTCTGTGTGTGTCTGTGTGTATTATGATTATTATTATGATTATTATTATTATTTTATTAATATTTATCTGTTTATTTGTTTATTTTTATTTATTTTATTTAATTTGTTTTATATATTTATTATTTTTTGGTTTATCTTATTTCTGTTTTGAAATATTATTTATTATACTGGTAACATTTTATTTGCAGAGACCATATGCTAGTAGTATTTGCTCCATGTTTTCTTTGTGTATGGTATCCAGTGTCTTGAAGTAATCTACAAACAAACCTTAATATGTATGGTGGTGTGAATTATGCCGTTGTAGTACTTACTGATTCCGCGGCTGTTTTTTTTTTTTTAGAGAATAGGAGGATGCACCCGATCGTCCATTTCTCTATTGTATTTCGTTCACACACTGCATTGCATAATGAATGAATCATGTGGTTAATTTTCCGTTCACACACTGCATTGCATAATGAATGAATCATGTGGCTAATTTTCCGTGACATCCATACTTCATGGGGGATTTCGTCGAGGTGTGTGTCTACTTTTTATTGTCTTTAGTTCATCCTGGAGTTCTTCCCTTCTAAACTCTCTTGGCTTTATGTCAAGTTGGCTATCAATAATGTTTTTGTATGATTTTCTGTTATTGTAGGAAGGTTTCCCAGTAGTTTCAAGAAGTGTTCTTTCCACTTCATAGAAATTGACCTCATGTCCCATCCCTCCCGTGGTGGAAGGGGTTGGGTATATGCATATCTCTGGGCTAAATGAGACTGATGGTTCGTACCATTGTCATGCATCAAGCCCCAGCCATGTTTTAAGATTAGATATACAGTGGTACCCTGACTTACGAGTGTCTCAACTTACGAGTTTTCCTGGTTACAACCGGTCGATATTTTGCTTTATATTGTATTTTGTTTCTCTTGTAGATAAATTACTGTTGAACATTCTGACAATTTATTTCAAGTTAATACTGACGAGGCCAAATAATATTGCTATTATTACCATTACTGTGAAATTTACGACATCCAAAATGTACGGAATTTCTCTTTCTGTCCTTCATTTGGACACATTTTTAATGGTTTTATGGAAATATTATCGCGATCGGTGCGCATGATGTTCTCAAAGTAGGCATACAAACGTTGTATATATGAATATATGCAGGCAAATCTCAATATAGGCATACAAATCTTGTATACATAAATCCATGCGGGCAAATCTGAATCTTCAATGAGCGTATATGGATGGGCCTTAATCACTTCTATCTTACATAAACTATACATTCGTCATTTATAGGAAAGAGGAAGAATTCTTAAAGTAATTTTGATTAACAAGAAGTCTCTTTGGTTTGAATTCAGAGTTTTCCTTCTCCCTGGCCGGTTACCGAGCTAAGGTTAAAGCACCCGGTTTACCCTACTATTCCCACAAAACTGGAGGGAGAATAGTTGGATTCGTATAATTCCCAAGGGTATTAGAATTATATGAAATTCAAAGTGCAGTGTCGAGGATTTGAACGCGTTTTCATGTTTGCATTTCCCAAGAGAGTAAACGATTATACTACGCACCTCCAAAAAATTACTACAGACAAGTTAGTTCGACCCTCACTAGTTACATCATACGTAATGGGAGTCCCCATTGCGTAAGGGCTAAGATTGCGATATCGTAGTAAGCGATTTCAAACTCCAGTTTTTGATTGTTTCGATTTATAATATTTTTAATACGGATGCGCTCAAGCGTAACTTTCAGAGCAAAATTTTTGGAAATTAGAAAAATAAGGCTAATAACATTAATTTATGATAATTTCTATTTTCAACATTAAATAATTTAGGAAGATGAGTTCTCGTGGCATAGTGGCTAGCAAGCTGGTCTGCGATTTTGTAGAAATCCAAGTTACACAATAACCTTCGGACTAAAACCCTTGGGAAAGATATGAACCCGTTCATTTTCCCAGCTATGCGTTAAATAGTACTACTACTGTTCTTCTCGAAGTATGGCTTTGGTATTAAATAATCATCGAATGTTTATATTTCATTGAACAAAGAAACCAATCAATGAAAAACATACATATTGACTTGTGCCAAATCATTTTTCTTTGGTGTAATAAATTTGGAAACATTTTAGTGAATTTATTACCATAAGCGTATCTGAAGCTCGCTCGTACATCACATTTTAACTAGCATCACAAAGCAAAAAATCGACCGAGTAACTCAGGAAAACTCGTAAGTTTGGGGTCACTCGTAAATCAAGTTAACACTATTTTTCTTTGGTGTAATAAATTTGGAAACATAATAGCACGTAACTCGGAAAACTCGTAAGATGGGACACCGTTTAGTTTTGCTCCGTTTAATTTTGAATGGGTGAATTAAGTAGAGAAATGTTGGCAGGTTGGTTGCTTGGTTGGTATTGCATTTGTTGGGTTATCTTATGCCGAATTCAGTTTAACAATTTTAGTCTCTATTTGATTGTATTTTAAGAGCAGTACGCCGGGGAAAAAATAAATAATAGAAACAGATTAATAATAGTTATACTAAGACGAGAAGAACGAAGATGTCAAATTTCTACACAACTAAAACACTTGGAAGAAAAAATAAAAAATGAAAGAGCATAAAATATATGGATGTATCCAGACTTGACCAGAACAGAAGGGAAAGTTCCAATTGAAAAAGAAATAGGAGAGATAAAAAAAGAAAGAAAAACAATATATAAAAAATAATCTGACTGAAAATTAAAACAAAGGAAACGCTATTCGCTTAAATAAAAATTTAAACGAGTAAAGAAAAACGGAGAAGATTTTAAGTACCAAACGAAATTACAAACTTTATACCAGAAATAATTGAAAAAAAAATGTGCAATGTAATTAACTAACTTTTTTTAACAAAAAGCATTCTTAACGAATAAGCATGGCATACTTGAAATAAAAGTGTTTTTACGGTCAATAGAATAATGAATCTTAAAGTAATTTTGAACGTTCCTAAAGAGATATATTTGCTTCATAGTTAAGACCTTTGAGTTCTGACTGGATCTGGTTGGGCGACTCCAAATCCTCTGTAGCCCCCAAGTGGGTTCAATATTTTCACAGGTTACAATATACTTCTGACCCGATATCAAACCAAGCTAAGCTGCGTAAATGTAATATCAAACACACACACGCACACACACACACACATGCACACATGCACAAATATACATACATATATATATATAATCAGTCTATTTAATACGTAAATGTAATATCAAACACACACACACACACACACACACACATATATATAATATATATATATATATATATATATATATATATATATATGGCAGTAAAACATACATACAGGAAAAATTAAACGCCTACAAAATCGATCAAAATAAACGTGAAAAACACAAAAACACAATGCAATATATCGGAAAGTTATACCCAGCATAAAGATATTAAAAGAAGAAAATTTAATAATTTACAGTTTTTCAAATATATATATATATATACATATATATATATATATATGTCTGTATATATATATATATATATATATATAGTAGATCAGAAAATCAGACAAAACAGGTACTAAAGAAAAAACTTTTGATATAAATAAAATATGACATTTAAAGAACCATTTTATTTGTTAATATCGACTTCTAAGAAAATATTTTTACAAATGCTGATTCCATTTATATATATATATATATATATATATATATATATATATATATATATATATATATGTGTGTGTGTGTGTCTGTGTGTGTGTGTGTGTGTTCAGGTGTGTGTGTATGTGTTCCTACAACTTCTAAACAAATGAATCCTGAGAGAATAAAAAAAGAAATTTCCTTCGCCGAAATGACCGATGCTATGTTAACCACATCCTGCCCACCAAAAAAGACTCCGTAATCCATAATCATCACCGTCATCATTATCATTTCACTGTAATTAGTCTTCTGCAATTTAATTTCAAAGCATCATATATATATATATATATATATATATATATAGTGTGTGTGTGTGTGTGTGTGTGTGTGTGTGTGTGTGTTGTGTGTGTGTGTGTGTGTGAGTGTAAATGTGAAATTAGAAAAGTGTACGAAATGATAGATTTATTTGTTAATAGTATAATTCGAGAGAACCTTTAGCTTTTTGCAAACCTTAATCAGGTCAATTAGAAGATTAGAGTGCTGATGGCGATGTTTAATAAAACATTTAGGTTTTTGTAAAATCTTCTTCGGGACCATTTTAAGTGGTGTTGACCTGGGTTTGAGTTCTTTTCAAAATGAAAACGAAAAATGAGAAAATATTAACGAAAATGTTCTTTTTCTCGTTAGAGTTTTTTCATAATTATTATTCTGATGTAGATTTTATAAAAACCGTAGCGTTTTAAATTCGACTAACTTCACCATCTATAAATAAATTCATTGTTGAGAATACTTTAGTTTTTCTTATTTACATTTCTCTATGCCATCGGATTTATTAGCATATTTTATCACTCTCTCACACACACACACACACACACACACACACACACACACACACATATATATATATATATATATATATATATATATATTATATATATATCCAGCATGTTTTATTGTCCTTACTTATACTGTTTATGTGATACGAGGCAAGTGGTCGTACAATTGTTTTTTTTTGGGGGGGAAGAGGGTGTTTCTTTCGGTATTTACTCAAGAGAGCACGCATCACCCTTGTGTAGTTTCTACCTTCTGGGGAGGTAAGGACGAACTCATAATTTATCTTCTCCCATGGACACCTTCACATGGACACTCGGGTGTTAGCCGAATAGTTAAAAACATTTACAACAGTTATGTGCATACACTGGATAAATGCTGTGGAATTGTTAGCAGTGATGAAGTTTCGGGATGCATGTCATATAGACAAAACAATTCATGATCAGTCAGAAGAGTATCCTAGGAAGCGCAACATTCCTAGTTCGATACCGGTCCTCTCCAACTTAGCATAGGAGTAGCACAGCTACAGTAAAGTGCGGTAAACTGAAGAGCTGATGGTAGATGTGCGACCCCCACCCACCCAGACGGAAAAACAATCTCCCTGAACTAGTGATAGTGAAAAGGGGATAACACCCCTTCCTCTTCGGCTGATACCGACAATTGGCCACCCGGCCGAGTTTACTTTTTACTGCTGTAGAAACAAGGACGGATTCATAAATGACCTTCTTCTATAGACTCGCACACATGGAAACGACAGTGTTCGCCAACCAGCAAAAAAGTACATTCACCAACGCAGTGCGGACACTGGTTGGAGTTTAAAAGAGCGATGTCCGATAGGGATAAAGCGTGAAAGGAATCCGCTTTGATGAAGATCATGATTAATGATAACAATTCTTGTAATAAGGAACTGAACCCGGTCAATTACGCCTGGAAGAATCATTTAATATCATTGTTATTCCTTATCCTTTCAATCTTTTAAATGAAAATAAATCAAAGCTAAAAATGATCGGTGTCTAAAAATCATCATTAACCTACTTTGTTATGAAGCACCAGATTAAATCAAATGACCCAGATGATAACACACTTGGGTTATTTTTCCCTCCATACTGGGAGCGTAATATTTTTTTTTTTTTGCCTAGAGATGTGGTGTTCGATAAACTAATCTGAAGTGAAGGTTCGTGTAGCGTAGAGTAGTGAGTCAAAAATATGTTTCAGTTTTAATTTTCTTTTAATAATTACTCAACAGCTTTTGTACCGTTTTATCCCTTTCTAATTTTAATTCAATTTAATCTCATTCTTCTCTTCTCCCTCTCTCTATCAATCTATCTATGTATCAATATTTTCATAAACACGTTGCATCTATTGAGAGCACAAAATCTGCATTTTGTGCGTAATTGCCTTTTAAAAACTCAAAATGAATAATACCACAGCATAACTCTTCTTCCAAGAAGGTTCATCTTTGGAGTAGTTGTAGAGAATAATTTATGTCAATCCACTACTTTTTGCGTTGAACAGCCATACCCATTTTTACGTTACCTCTTATAATTTTTTTGAGAAACGGATCATTTCTTTGCCTTGAAAGAAGACCTGTTCCTAAGCATATGCAACCTTGCTTATTCTTCTCAAAATGAATATGAGGAAACCAAACGCGCAGCTTGCTATCTTTTACAATTAGCGTCAGATTGTGGATGAGTTGAGGTCAAGTGATAATTCTATTTGCGCGGATGACATTTCATCAATTCTGTTAAAACATCTTAATCGAGCTCGGGTCAGAGTCTTGTTCTTCAAAAACGAAATGACCAGAACGAAATTTTGAAAACCAGTTTGATACTCGGTAATCACACTTAGACTACTAACACTACAAATTATCTAACCTGTTTCTGTTTTGTTATTCTTAAACTCCAACAACATTACATGTCGATATAGCTTTTCAGTTCTTCAATTTTAGAGACGTAAGATCTCTTTCATTACTGACATAAGAATGACTGATGAAATTGGATGTTTGAATTGCATGGCTACAAATTTTAAAAAGAACCGGAAAGACTGTTGATACAGGCTCATGTGAGGGTCGGCGATGTGAAACTCATGAATTTTCTTTTAAACTTTTTGAAATTATATATATCATATATAACAATATTAATTTTAAATATCCAAATCATGATTTTTGCAATGATGAGATTGTCATTCATTTCCTCAACAATCCTCTTTGTTCCATTGCAGAGTTTTGGTGGATTCAAGTTTCCCATTAACATTATTGGAGATGAATTTTTGAATTGCAATACATGTGCCGCTAATCCAGACATCACGGTTGAATTAAGGAATTCTGTAGGAAAATGAGAAACGGTAAATCCTTCATTAACAGTGCTGAAAGAACAATATTTTCTCACTGTTCCTGGTAATCGGGTAATGCATGCTGAATTGCTTAGTTTCCACCATTTCCTTTACTGGGACCAAGGTACAATTATTGGAAAATAGCTCAGAAGGATTGTCAAATATTGGATAGATGAAATCCATACAATCCTTTATTGTTGTTCCTCTTAGAAGCATATTTTCTGTTATTTCTGTTCAAATCTTTGGATTCTTAGGAATTTTATTCTCTCCAATATTCAATAAGAATTATGTATAATTGGTTTCTTCGTGGCTGCATATTTGTCTTAAAATGAGACTTATGGATGCTACTCCATAGATATTATTATTTATGCAGAGATTGATGACACCAGCATCACTCCCTTTTTTGACAACTGGAAGTAATTGTGGAAAATCACCACAGCAAACGGTTATTATTCCACCAAAGTGCTCATTCTTGTTGCATATATCTTCAAAGCCTTCTCTTCTAATCAGCTGACATTCATCCCAAACAATATTTTTATCTTCTGATCAAATCTACCGTATTGGAGTGTTTTTCGATATTACACCCCGAATTCCAAACCACTTTAAAGGGTATTTTAAATCGGGAATATGCGTTCGTTAATTCGAGCATTAAAGTTGCACCAATACCAGATGAGGCCACAGAAATAGCCACTGAACCATTAACCCTAACTTTGGATAGGATCAGATTCATGAGGAATGTTTGTGCCTGTTCCTTTCTGGTGCATCAATGAACATAACAGAGGAAACCATTTCTTTCTAAAAACTGGACCACATGATGATGAATTTGTTTTTGTTCCGGATTTATTAAATGCTCTTTCTCAACAACAAACTGTTGCTGTTCATTGCGGCTGTATCTCAGGTTTTGTAAACCTTCTTGATTACCAAAACTTGATTGAAGCATGTTTGTGCTTGGATTAGGCAAGTCATAATCTTTTAATGATATGTGTAAACTTCTTAATACTCCTTCAATGTGCAACACAGATTTATTATAATGATGCTCATTGATATAACAGGAAAATCGTTATCTCTTCGTTCTCACTGAAGGAAATCATTAGACATTGAAGCCTTACAACAATCATACAGATGTCGTGGATTTATTCTGTGCATATTTGTCGACAAAATAACGAACAAACCAATCATAGAAGGGTGTTTAGTTTTTTCTGAATCTTCCATTGTTTGTTCCCAATGATTATCAGCTTGCAATAAACGCACCTCTTTAAAATATCGATGTAGTTGTCCTTGATATGTTTTCAAGTAGTTAAACAACAAGAGTCCTTAGATATTATGATAAAAGAAGTCTTAGGTAAAAAAATGTTCCTGCACCGCGGAGAAACATTGTATACTTGACCTAAAACATTTGTTTCATAAATTCCCACGTAACCTTCTACATTTCTACCAATATCCCTCCTTTGTCAACTCTTATTGCTCCCGATGAAAGATCTTGCAACATCTGCATAGAAGGGATTTCTTGTAAATAAATTCGAATTTCAAAGATCTATAAATCCTGTCAATGTTGTCTTTGTCATAGACTCATTTAATTAAATATCATTACTTCGAAAGTAGATTTGGTTCTGAAGCTGTTTCCCTATCAAGAATTGGATATTCAAGTATTGAAGCAACTGATTCTGAAGGACCAATGCTTCTTCCTGTCAAGTAATAAGAGATTTAATCTCTATTTACAGAAATAACGGTTTGGTCACTACCTTTCATTGTGTATTTGATGAGATAGTTGATTTATTTAACTGACGAGCATATCTCTACATTCAAATGAAAAAATACTTTAATAGTTGCATGTTATTCAGAGGCAATGGTTCCCATTGGTTTTCCTTCCTGATGGTCACGGAATCGTCCCATTGCAGGTGAACGTCTCATATACCGGGTATGAATCCTCTCCATTAATGGTTTGCATACCAAACACTTGGGGTACCACTTTGTGCATTTTTCATCTTTCCAATAAGGTGAATTGTTGCAGCAATATAGACCAGGAATCATATGCTTCAGAACCAATTTATGGCCAAGCGAATCTTCAAATGTATGATTACTTAATGGTGTACATCTTGATGATGTGAAAGATCCTGTTTTGGCATTCTATACTCAGTACATATGCAATGCATCTACCGAAGAAACCATCTCAACCAGTTAAGTTTTACAAGAATATTTCTTGTTAACTCAAAAACTCTCATAATCAATTCGGTTTGTTCTTGTACTTCTTGATTTGGAATAAATTTTCATGGATTTCTGACCAGTTTGGGTTGCATAGGATTGTAATGAAAGAGGATGCATTTTACATATTTCTGAATGTACATAGAGAATCTTCAGACCGCTTCATTATATACCTTAGTCCACCAACAAATGTTAAAGAGATGATTACTTGTCTACTAATATTTCAGAAATCATTATCTCTCATTGCATCGATAAGATGGTGGCACGTTGCTGCCCGTAGTGACATCCGATTAGTTCTAATGAGATTCAACCTTTCCCTTCAATCTTCGTTGTATATGTCAACCAGATATTGATGTGAATAAACGACCACCTCTGAGAATATGATTAAACTCATGTTCATGGTTTCTGATACGGTGAGCATAGTACCGCAATGCTGTCAACCTCGGCTTGATGGTCATTAACAATTGATAATGCCACACATGGCACCCAGAAGGAAAGAAAATAATATATTGCAGGGTATCATAAGTGCGATGCGACTCTGAAATTGTCTGTAGCTGCCCTCCTCTTTCTTTTGAGACAATGTGCCATAATCTTGCAAGAAGCTCTGTATTGTGTTGCACTGCAACTGTAACTTCATTAGCAAATTTTACATTGTACCTCCTCTCATGTTCTAATGTTGTCCTCTTATGTGAATCAATAACGATACTTGCTTCTGGTATATTACGAATGCGTTCTTTTGCCAGTAGAATTGAAGAAACCTAGGGATTATATCGTGTAATTAGATTTTCTAACAATTTTTCTAAGTTGCGCTGTTATCCCTAATTGTTCATTTTTAGATCGATGCTGTCTTGATGATCAAAGAAATAAATTTCGAGTAATTGGGCAACCTCATTCGGATTAGGCAGTAAAGGAATTTAGTTTTGAATGTGTCCTTTAATGATTACTGAAGGACTCCAGCCAATTCTCTGTGGACGAACTTCTGAAGCCACAAAAGAAGTCATTTGAAAGAGGCAGGTGTATTGCCTGATATTATTTCGAAATTCAACAGCCATTCGTTGATCACTGTTAAGTAAGTACTTGAATTGCTCGGATAAAGTTTTTAAATGACCCAACATCAGAAGATTGAGGTAGTTCTCGTTCGCTGCTAGGTGTTGTTCGTGTAGATCTTTCATGTTGAACCAACTTGATTCGCCCCGAATCTGTTAATTCGACCTACGTCTGTTTCTTTCCCTCTGAACATGTTGCTTGTCTGTTTTATTTAACCTTCCTATCCTTGAATTAAATCTCAACCTGTCAATTCCTTGTCTCCTGCCATATCACAGCATGATTTGTGAATTAATGAGAATTAAAGTGAAAATCTTATAAATTGGCTGTCAGTAATATCTAATCTTTTATAAAGTTTATTTTATTGAGAATAGATACAAAAATGATATTGAGGGGATATAAAACGGTGCATTTCCATGACAGGATGATTATTTTCTCCGTAGCACTTCCTTCACTAAATACTTAGGGTTTTAGAGTTACGAATAGGGTCAGGTACGAGTCCTCTTGAAAAACAGCGTTCCAGTGGTTACGGTTTTAAGTAGGAATGCTACCGAAATAAACACAAGGCAATTTAAAACGAATTTCATTTTTTTTTATTTTCAAACAATTACCAAAATCAGGAAAGTATCCAATTTTAAGAACATTTACAGCACTTTATTCATCACTAAATTAATTTTATAATAAATAGTTTGTTTTATTTAATGGAAAACCTTGGAAAAAAATCTTATTTTCCTCAAAGGGGTGGGGTCAACTTTTGCTCATTTGAATTACAAATCATAACTTTTACATTTCTAGAACTATCATTGCCTAGTCATGAACTATCATTGCCTATCATAAAATGTTTTTGATTAAAGAAAGGTTTATTTAATCTATCTAAGAAAAAGGAAGTTTAATAATGTTAAATCAGCCATGTTAAACGAGAATTTTATAAATTTTAATTTTTACTAACAATTGTACTCATTTATTTACAGCAGACTATGAAATATTACTGGAAGAAAATTGTTATGATTCTTCTTAAAATAAACATTGAACATTAGCGTCAGAATAATTTTCAACAGAAAAGACAATTTACTAAAAGAATGAATGAATTATTAAAACATTATCGTCAGAATGTATTTTACAAGAAATTCAAGTACTGAAGCTGAGAATTTAATTAATTCTAATCAACTTATTTTTAAATAAACTAATGATTTTTTTAATTGTTTTGTATTAAAAACTCTACAAAACATGAAATTGAATTAGAAAAAAAAGAAGAATATATGTTAAGATTATCGAAATATAAAAACATAGTAAGTTATCGTAAAAAGGGTCAGTGAGAGTCAAATTACACTACACACACACAACACACACACACACACACACACACACACACATATATATATATATATATATATATATATATATATATATATATATATATATAGGAAAGGTTGACTTACCGGTGAATTTGGTCATGATGGTTTGTAAGTGTAGAATTCAGAGGGGTAAGTCAGCGATATAACAAATACAAAGTGCTAAATACTAAGTAGAGAAAATTTATTATAAAATGGGTACAAGAGATAACCTACTCGAGTTTTACCATAAGGATCTTCAGAGTTAAAACCACTGAATTAATCGAGATACCGATTAATGGCAGTCACGTGAAATCGACTGCCATTAATAGGTGTCTCGATTAATTCAGTGGATTTACCCTGAAGATACTTATGGTTAAACTCGAGTAATCTTTTGTAGCTATTTCATAATATATATATATATATATATATATATATATATATGATACTGGTGTGAGTAAAATTACACACTTTTGATAAAGTGAGACACCACTTGGGCAGCTGTGGATGCTTTTGCTGAGGTCGTAAACACACTGGACTGCAAGATGATATTCTCCGTGTGCTACTCACCAGATTTGCTTGGTGCACAGCCTTGGCATCGAGAAGTTTATGTCTATCTAGTCGAGCACGATCGCCGAGATTCTTCAACTATCTGTTCACTGTGCTGTGATCAACTGCACCTTCTCCTTTTACACAACAATGTTTTGGTGGCTTCCAAGCAAACCGTCTAGGAGTAGGTAAACTCTGAAATCATACCTTTATTACGCCGCTTAAAATTGACCTTGCGTTCTATCTTGCTCGTGGTAGGAAGTTTTGTGTACATACGTATAACATAACTGTGTGCAAAAAACTCTTAACAAATAACTACACACAAAATGTCTACATTTCACATAGCGCTGATACTCCAGGGAAACGTATGCATCTAGGTATTCTTCCACACACACCCCGGCGTGTCTAGGAAATGCCAGACGCTTGGAGTAGCAAGGGCAAACTCATTAGTTACGTACTACTGGAACATCTATACCTGGACAATAACTATATTAATCAGTTCTGGGAAGATTCTGGATGCCTGTCTGTCATTGATCATGGTAGGTTCTTTGCACAATAACCTACCATGATCAATGACAGACAGGGACGTTTGGTGAGGGAAAGTAATAGTATCCGCGCTATTAGCTCGATCTGATGGTTATGATAATAAGGATGATGATTATTATACCTCCAGCTATGAGTAAATAGTTAAGCAGACTGGGGTCTTCAACGTTGGTCTGGCAACAAGTCTTGCAGAATAAACCTCTAAATTCAAACCTATCAAACTCCACTTGATAAATTGTCCTTTTGTCACCTCCTTCTCATGAGGGGAGGCTGCTAATTATATACGCAAAAATGTAAATGTAACCGATTACGTAACTTCTTGGCATAACTTACATGGGTTAACATGTCGTTAAAATTAATTAACCGATCGATCAACCGTTAGATTTCTATTATAAATACCAGTTGGTAAGACCGCACCCATGAGATAAAAAACTGCTTGGTCTTTCGGTGGGTGCGATGATGACAAGTCATCCTGGGGGAAGGAGAGAAATGTGGGATCGCGTCTCTTTTTCCAAATGCCCAGCCCAAAGACCTTGAAATTAAATTATAGAAACTATTTCCTCCACCCTGTGTCAGCATTTTCTCCCGAGAAGAATAAACACAGACCAAGAACAAACCGCGGGCCTCCACCCGTTTTACAAGGCAATCATCGATCCATTCTTTTCCTCTGACTACAGATTACGGCGTTGCTAGCTGAGTGATCTTCCTTATCGGCCTTATCGGATTAGTAGTCAGAACATCATGAAATGAAGCTATACGAATTGGCAGGCGGCCAGGCGAAAAATCACGGAACGGTATAGCAATCAGCAAACAGAACCAATGCTATTCAACAAAACTTCTCGGCCATTCGCTGAAATCAGCGCGTGGAATTTCCCGGCAGCTATCAGATTCTTTTCTTCCAAACTTGCATCATGGTTTGTGTAGTGTCTGGAAATCTAATCTCTATTTTACTTCTTTGCCTACCAATGAATGTCTTCGTTTGCAGTTGAATACGATTCAGTCGCGGTAAGAGTCTGGGGATAGAAATAAGATTTCAAGTGTCCCCTCTTTTGAATTGTCAGCCAACGCCCAACCATCCCCACCGGATAAACATCAATTTAGTTCTATCTCCTCAGTCTGAGGTACAGATCTGACAAATAGAAAGTATTTTTAAATAATTACTTTCACTGAAAAGGAAATAAAAAGAAATGTTTGGGGTTTTTTTCTGTCTTTTTGATGGTTTCATAATTTTATATATAGATACTGGATAATGTTTTACCTGATAACGTCCGATATATTTCTATATTGGAAGCGTGATTAGCGTAACGCTTATCGTCATAGAAAATTGAACCGATGGTCAGAGTTCAAATTATAAAAACATGTGTTTGTGTTTAAATTCGTGCTAATGCCCTTGGAAAAGACATGTATTTTTCTCCCAAACAGC
>CM042139.1:92952268-92977268 GCA_023376005.1 Doryteuthis pealeii | reverse complement strand
CATTTGAATTTTTCTTTTTTTATTGATTATCAGTCTAAATGTTGATGTTTTTTTATGTTGTTAATTTATGAACAAAAGTTTTTTATTGTCTATTGATATTTGCATTTGACCTCTGCGGATGATTTATTATCAGATTACATCATTAACGATTATTGAGCAAATGTAAGGCCGGGGCATATAAAAGTATTGTCTCAGATGAAACTTGTCCGTGGCGCAAAAAAAGTTGTGGACCGCTGTCTTAGGAGACAACTTCAAAAAAGGTACATATGAACGTACAATGAACGTGATTCCCCTACCTCTATACATAAAATAATTCTAGACGGATTGACATACAGTTAAAATTATTTTATTTTATTTTTATTTCTGTCTGTGAAATTTTTTTGCGGAGAATGGGGCATTTTTTACTCTGCGCATGTGCATAGCTTTTACTTTTAAACTCTGTTGCCTAACGGTTATCATCGTAAGAAAGTGGAAATACTTGACCAGATTCCAAATCCTGGATGAGGCTGTTTACATTTCACATCGCACTGATGCTCTTGGGAAAGTATGAATCCCTCCCTTCTCTCCCCAGCAATGAATATATAGTAGGACAGAATGTGTTCTTTAATCTATGATAGACATTCAGTGTAAGAGAAGGAAATATCTAAAATCAAACCAGCTCTACACCACCTAAAAATTACCGTCCGTGACGGCTGGTTAGTTGATTTTATGGCATATTAACCCCTTTCAGGTCATTTAATGCAGCAGGATGTCATTTAGATGAACAAATGGCGTGGGTTACTAAAAGTACCTGGTGTAGCTAAAGTGTTCCCCACTTAAATATTGAACAGGCTCATCGCTTCTAAACTTCGGTGATCGTTTGGGAAGCGAGTACTTCAGCGTGACTTCACCGTAATCCTCTTTGACGGTGCGATCAAGAAAAATGCATATTTTAGATTAGGGATATGCAATTTTTTGCGGGTTGGGGGTATTTTTTTCTTTTGTATTGTTTTATGTCTTGTCTTTTTTTGTTTGGTTGTTTTTTATGGGTTTTTTTGTTATTTGCTTTGTTTTTCTTTTCGTCACCAGCCCCAGAATACAGCCAGGCTTCCAAAAGTAATAGCATTCTTGAAATTTCGCCAGATGAGCAGCAATATTTCTTTATTTTACACAAGCGATTTGGTTGTATGATGACGTTTTTGATGTCTCATAAAGTTGCATCACAGTTACAGCATGGTTTCTTTTATAATACATAGCAATTTACGGTGTTAGACGAGAATATGCGAGAATTCTGGCTACAACCATTACAGTTAACATCTGACAGCATACACTAAAGTATATGCTTAGTGATAGGACGCAGACCACATTTATTTTAAATGCGAAATAAATGCACAGGCGACAGCACAATATGAATAATTTTGTCTATGTGCCAAGTTACGTAAGTTTACCGGAAGAAGTCATTACAACATTGATTTCAATATGTGTAAGATAGTACAACTTCAGAATAAGACAGAATGGACATATATGCACTTGCGGTCACTGGAATTTCCATTGCTACGCTCACACAGAGGCAAAAATATATCATCATCATCATCATCATCATCATCATCATCATCAAGTTGTGTTGGCAGCACGGACTTCCGTGACTCTTTCTCTCTCGCCACTTTTTCCTAACAGCTATCGACCTTGCCAAGGCCTCCTCATGGCATCTAGTATCCACTCAGAGCAGATCAATATAAATGTTTCCTGTTCAGCCGACTATGACATGTCCATATGTATGTATCTACAGTAGAACCACACATGAGTTTGTCCTTACTTCTCCATCAGTATCCAGCATATTTTATTCGTATAATTTGGATGATTAGTATGATAGAAGTTAAGTGACTGTAGAGCTACTTTTGTGGGGTGCTGCTTCCAGGACTTGTTTAAGACAGCACGCAGCATCATTGTAAAGTCTTTATCTACTTTTCTTGTCAAGCATTTCGTTAAAGTACAAGTGGTTCAGCCATACAGTAGCACTTATACAGCTAAAGCTTGAAAGAATTCTCGATTTATTTCAGCTGAGTTCAGCTTTTCATATGATCGATAATCTGTCCAAGACCTTCTTATGCGTGTATTTACATCGATTTCTGTTGATGTGAACTACTAATTTTTGAAACTAGCCATTCAGTGTCGACATGTCTCCATCGCGTTAAAAACACATGAACTCAATTTTATATACGTTTACATAGAGGCTTATGCCGCTTATTGCTTTTGCAAGGCTATACTGTTGAGAATTTGCTTGTGCATGAGTATTTGCACAGAAGCGCTAGATGCATAATCCGCATCTGTGATATTTTCCTCGGGATATCGCCAGCTTCTTGCCTTTTTCAGTATGAAATATTTTTCCTTCATTAGATCTAATAACGTTCGTAATACGTACTGTATCATATTATAATGGTGCTAATGTAACTGCGACAACGTTAAAGAAATCTGTGTCACCATCAGTTGCACGAACCAATGGTTTCGTGACATTTTAGAGCATCATTATAGCGGTGACAGTTTATTATGTTAGTAGTATTTGCCCCATCATTCTTTAGTGTATGGAGTCAAAAGCTTTGGGGAAATCGTCAAATTTCAAATAAGAGTGTTACCTCAAGATATTTTTGCTCGAAACCCTTCTACGATTCGGCAAATAGTCAGGATCTGAGAAGATGAGGATCAATTTCTCCGAAATCCTTTTTTAATTTTTCCTAAGGATTTTCTCTACTTCATGTCGAAGAAGAGACCCATAAAAAACTGAGTTACTCTGGCAGTAAATGCTATCCCTCTAGTTCTTAATGATTCCGAAGTCGCCGTTCTTTGGGAATAAGATTATGTACCATTTCACCCATTTTTCTATTGTATTTCTTTTATAAACTTCATTGAAAATTCAAAGAGATATGTCGCCATATTGCTTTGTTTACCATTCTTCCAGGAGTATTTTCGAGGCCTGCAACTTTTCTGCTTTTGATTGTTTTTAGCACTTCGTGAAATTCATGTTAAAGCAGTTATCATCGTAGGACATGAACATGGCAAACTGACATCAAATCCTGTACGAGGCTTTTTACATTTCACATAGTGCTAATTCCCTTGAGAAATGTATGAATCCCACTAGCTATGAGTAAATATGGTAAGACAGACTGGGCTCTTTAATATTGGTATAGCAATCAGTCTAAAAGGAAAACTCTGAATTCAAAACCGTTAAGCACCTCTTAAAAATTGACCTTGCATCACATCTTGATCGGGTGGAGGGTTTGGGTTAATTCTTATGTATGTATATTTATGCAATTTCTTTTTTGTTGGCTAACGCAATGTTCTAAATTGTATTTAATCATAGGGTTTCCGTACTGAAGAGTTTTGCAATAACTACGACTTAATAATATCCGTTTTGATCGTATAATTTCCTACTAGACGTCATATACACCTGTTATGATTTTTTTTCGAAGAAAATTAAAGTTTCTATTCAAGAAGATTTTATTAGTGTACTTATTTATGTGAGATTTGGTACATCCTTACGATAAATTGTATATATTTATTCTTTAAGATATCGCTATTATTTTTTATTTCCTTTTTTTCTAGAATTATTGTTTTTTTTTTAATCAAGCTGCATTCAAACACGTTTAACCTCATGGGCACAATGGTTCCTACTGATATTTTATTTTTTTTCTTATTTGTTAAAAAGATTAAAAAAGGTGAACTGTACAATTTTTAGATAAGGATATTTTTCAGTACTTTTTGAGTACTTCATTGAGTACATTGTTTTCTGTTGTGGCAGATGTGTGGATTAAAGAAAGAAAACAAAACATGTTACTGTTGACTGTTTTTTTTTTCTGAATGTTATCCTCTTTTGTTTGTTTTCTTTCGTTTTTTTTTTTTTTTTTTTTTTTTTTTTTGCATATAAATAAAGAAAAATGTTCGTTTTTTGTATATAAATAAAAACTGCTCGATATAAAGAATACTATCGAGAATTGTTTATCGGCAGAACTTGTAATACTTCAAGATTTGGTTGTAGAATGCTGTTTTATTTAGTGCCTGCTTTAGTGCCTGATTTAGGAAGCTAGTTTGCATAGGAATTATTACCAAAAGGCGAGATCGATTCTCAGTGGATGCCTATACATGTGACTTTGGGTCAAATGCTACCTGTAGAGTAAATATTTTTTACCAGTGCCTCAAATATTACGGCTTTATCTAAATGTTTTGTATTTACTCATGTAATATAAAAAAATAACTTAATTTAACTTTGTTAAATACTGTTGCCTCTACCTTACGGAATGTACATTTTTAATCATTTAAATTCTCTATATATATACTGATATATACGCTTGACTCCTGTTTAAATAGATCATTCCATAAAAAAATATGGTCAGTTTTTTTAAAGTGAACTTAACTGTCGCATAAATTGTCGAATTCTTCCTATACCCTCTCTCTCTCTCTCTCTCTCTCTCTCTCTCTCTCTCTCTCTCTCTTCTCTCTCTCTCTCTCTCTCTCTCTCTCTCTCTCTCTCTCTCTCTCTCTCTCTCTCTCTCTCTCTCTCTAATTAAAAAGAAAAAGCCCATTGAGCTTGTGACAATTTTATTTAATCTTTATTTTATTTTGTCAGTGTCGGGTGTCATTCAATAGATCATTAAATAGATAATTCCATAAGAAAAACATGGTCCGTGGTTTAAAAGCGAACTTAACTGTCGCATAAATTGTCGAATTCTTCCCATCTTGTCCCCCCTCTCTCTCTCTCTCTCTCTCTCTCTCTCTCTCTATTATTGCCCGGGATTTAAAATGTTATAAATAAATAGCTCATCTATATTCATATATAGATTAATAAAAATTATTTTCCCATATATTTGTTTTATTATCTTTTATTCTTTATATATTATTGTTTTTAAGTTGTATTTGTTCTCTTTTATTTCTTTTTTATTCGTTTTTTTATGATATTTTATCTTGAATTAATTTGTATTATTTTAAGCGTGTTCTAATTAATTCTTAATATAGCATTGAACTGTACCCTTATATATTTGATTTATCTTTTCTTATGGAAAAAGAAGAGTAATAAGTAATTAACATCCTCTCGGGTGAAGATTTTATTGAACTTTAGTCTTTGCTTGTTCTTACGAATTTTCCTTTATAGCAGGACGTGTACTCAGTCCTTGTCGAAACAGATATCCAGACGTACAGAATCTTTGTTTTATATAGATACATATTTGTGATTTTATCATCTAAAGTTTTAGACTTTTAGACAGACATATGACAAATTCATAGTCGTTAAAACGTCAAAGATTACAGGGATTATTTGTTGATAATTCGGCTTAAATATCAACTTTTTCATGATGATACGTCTTGTCCAGTGCTTGGTGTTCTGACGACTGCATAACCACTTTCGTTATTTGAAATGTTTCGGAAACAAGCCGATACTTGAAAACAAATACGATGTAGATGAACGACACTCCATTAATAAAATAGGCATGACGTTCCAGACAGAAATGGTATGACCGTAATTATATACTAGATCGCATTCTGGTACCAAGGGTATAAAGTCTGAAGAATTGGAACCGATTTTTCATGATCTCAAATGACAGATCAAGTAGATAACCCATTTATCTTTGGAGTAGTGATGCCAGAGTCAGGATATCACCGATTTGTCTTGTTTCATTGGAGCGAAAATCATAGGATGTATTATAACGAAAAATCTTTATATTTTGATATAATGATTTAGAGGAAGAGACAAGTGATTTGTCACACAAACACAATCAAGCGCTTGCACACGCACACACACAACACACATACACACACACACACACACACACACACACATATATATATATATATATATATATATATATGTGTGTGTGTGTGTGTGTGTGTGTGTGTGTGTGTGTGTGGTGTGTCGTGAAATTAGCCTCTCAAAGAGTAAGCAAATTCCGTTCTTATGTTACCACGAATTATATTGTGTATTACATTCAAGTGTGATCCTGGTAGTCCACTGATAAAACTAAGGTAGACTACATTAATTAATATCGTCTGTCTGTCTGTCTGTCTGTCTGACTGTCTCTCTCTCTCTCTCAGTCTGTCTATCTATCTATCTCTATATTTCTCTTTATCTCTCTCTATCTTTTGCGCTTTCGATTTATTTCTTCTATTTTCCTCTTGCATTAATATCATCACTACTTCAGTCTTCCCCGTTATCTGTATGCTTTCTTGTGTTTTAATGTTTTAACGTTTTTCATAATTTAAAACATATTGCAAGATTGTGGGGCTCAATGTTGTCAATTGTTGTATAGGTAGGTGCTTACGTTTATAACCATTTTAATAATTCAAGCTGGTTTTCTCAGTGATTTTCCAAACCGTCCATCATAGAATAGTTGAAATTATTTGTATTTTCTAAAAGTCTTATAGAAGAGACTTCTAAAACGTTAAAATTCACCAAAAATCCAGCCGTTGTCAAGGTGACCTCTAAAATCTCTTATGTCTATAAAACTCCTCCTTACTTCTGTAGACGATGTTGTTGGTAGTAGGAGGACATTATAAAACACTATTTTATATTTCTTTCTTTCAATTCTTTCCAGTCTTTTAAGTGGTTCGAAAGAATTTCTGTTGATATTCTCAAGACTTATTGATACAGAATAGGGGTGTGTGTTTTATAGCCCTCGCAAGTTTTAGGAGAGTGCTTGCTTCGACTATTAACAGTTGGAGGTGGTTGTTTGCAATCTAGATTATAGCAATCTTTGGAAGCGCCGTTTGTTTTGACCCTGGGTTAAAAAAAAACCTCTGGGGATAAGACAGAGATGCTTGAGAACGTTAGGACAGTCTTTTAGACTGTCATAAATTAGTCAAGAGACGAATGAATTCAACTCGGATAGAGTCAAATTTGCTATTGATAAATAAAGGCTATTTTAGATTCGATCTCTTTCACACACACACACACACACACACTCTCTCTCTCTCTCTCTCTCTCTCTCTCTCTCTCTCTCTCTCTCTCTCTCTCTCTCTCTCTCTCTCTCTCTCTCTCTCATCTTCCCCATTTATGCACAAAATAAAAGTAAAAATGAAGAAAATCTTTTTGGCGTTTGTATAAGCTAAATATTAGCGAGTTACTCAAAAAGTTTCCGGTTTGTTTTCCAAGAATATAAAAACATAAACCCGAAACTGAACAAATACCGAAAGAAATATGAAGAAGTGAGAGGATGTTGAAAATGAGTGTATTCAGAACCCATTAAAAACAATGTGCCTAGCAATATCAGCTTAGATAATGACCTAATGGTCAAAACCGTGTACAAATGTCAACTACACAGAAATTATCAAACATTTGTTCTTTTTCTCTCTGGTACGGCTGGGATCCTCAAAATTGTGAATCTTAGTTTAAATAAATTTATTGCAGCCAGCATGACCTATATTTAAGCCTTTCTTCTATTAATCATATATATATATATATATATTATATATATATATATATATATATATATATATATATATATATATATATATAATTGCTAATGAAAAAAGTTAAAATCGGCCAACTTGTGGTTATAGATCAATTTCTGCCCTCAAGTATCTGTGTATACCTCTGAGTTCCATCAGACCGCTAACTTTATTGAAATTGAAATGAGAATATTGTAATAATATAACAACGTGCAAATTATGTGTATTTAATTTCTACATTTCGAATAATTAAATTATCCAACTTTAATTGATATTGCTTCATTAAATTTTAGCATTTTATCAATTTTATTAATTGTGAAATTGTTTCCATTATCATATCCAGGTGTACACCGCAGTCAAGCATGTATATATATATATATATATATATATATATATATATATATATATATATATATATATATATATATATATATATATAGGTGAGTGTGTATTTGTATGTGTGTGTAAATCTATGTATATGAATGTATGGTAGATAACATATTTTTGAATATTATCACGCATGAAATCGTGGTATGTATATTTTACATGTTTTTCTAATATATTATATATTTAATTTATTGATAAAAGTATCTGTTCTGGAAAAAATCATTTATTTTTCAATCATATATTTACTTCTATTTATTGGCAGTTAATTTTGTAACGAGGCTGATTCAAATGTACAACTAATGAATTCTCTCAAAAATAAGCTCAGTATTTCATAATCCCCGACCCTGTTAATAAACCTGTGCAGGTTTACTTTTTCTGTTTGTCTGATAAGCATACAAGATGGGATAAAAAAGGACTCATACTGATGATTAAATTACGAGTAAAGAAATGGAAAAAAAACAATTAAATTTTAATGCTTTCACAATATAGCTTATTCTAGGGTCCTTATCTAATACTTGTTAGAGTGTCGCCTGAAGGTTTTTTAGGGGTAAGCTTACCGTGTCCGTAGTGGAAGGAGTGTTTCAAGTGCCGTGGTAAAACGTGAAAATGCGAATTGAAGATTCAATAAAACAAACAAATAGTAAAAGTGACAGACACAGAAGTTTGAGTAGCCATAAAATTGGCTTATTTATATATATATATATATATGATGATTGGCATCCTTCCTCTACTAAAGACGATGGCGTAGTGTCCACTTTTTTTCTTTTGTTTTTCCTTTAATCTGTAGCTGTGTGAGTGACTGAACAGTCCCCCTCTTGAATGGCAATCACTGCAAGCAAACAGTGATGCCTGCTGGAGTTGCTCTTTTCACTCCTTTACGTTCCTTGTTTGACAAGGAGTCACCAGGTCGCACGCTCGTCTGCACAAGTCTCCCATGTGTTGGTGCCAATGTGGCATCTCTTTATATATATATATATATATATATATATATATATATATATATATATATATATATATATATATAATTTCTGCTAATGGTTACAAACGATGCATTGCGTTGTTATCAATTTTTAGAATGTAAATGTTTTGTTAGTTTCAGGGTTCTTCGGGAATAAATTCAGTTACTGTCATAAGATTCTTAGATTGATATCTTTCGTGCGTGTGCTCTTAGCGCTGGTTTCTCGGCTACTAAACTTTCTTGTCTTGTCTACGTTATCTTTTCGTGATTTTTTTTCTATTCCTTCTAACCCTTTTCTTCTTTTCTGGTTCTCTCTCATTACTTCCTTTCCCTCCAAATCTCCGTTATGATCAAAAGTTGTTGAACTTTGACTTGGCGTCGGTCAGTCTGGTTTGGTCTATTTTTAGAATATGATTTTTCTATGTTTCTTACATTTGTTTTTGGTAAATATATACTACTTAGGAACCATTACATACTACTAATATATACTCGATTAGGATTAAGTTGAAAGTACTGGTTCCTGCTAGATCACCGAAGTAATGAACCTATGAACATTAGCCGAAATTTGTTGATATGCCGTAATTCGAAACAACCAAACCACTTATACTTGATTACACGGTTTCGAATTATTATTAAATTTTAATAATATCAATCATTTCATACACACTGTTATATAGTCTTCAGCATTCCTACCACATTCAAATAATTCTTACCACCAGAAGCACTCTGAGTCTCATACCCCGGACACTTCATATTTTGGTTTTACAATGCGCATGTCGTGTAATGGTAATCGTCGGTAAAGATGCATACGTTTACTCGGGATCATATCTAGGACAAGGATGTTTGTATTAATACCTTTGATAAAGTTATTAATCTGCCTATTCTCCATCCAGCTATGGATAAAATTGCAGTGCAGGTTTGGCTTTCTAACCTTGGTATGGTAACTGGTCTAAAAGAAGGAAAATTCAGAATTCATATGTGTTAAACTCCGCTTAAAATTTGACGCTTAAAATTAGTTGATACAATGTAACTGTGTTAAAAAAAATAATTATTATTAAAAAAAAATAAAGTTGGATTAAATATGATAGCAATAAAACGTTAAAAATATGAATGATTATTCGCAATCATACACCCAAAGAGTGCGTAGGATCACCTCATCAGTGATTTTATTGAGGTCATAACAATATCATACTCAAAACAATTCCTACGGTAGGTGATCCTGTGGCAAAAGTTCACCATGCACGTTCAGCACACATGAAAAAAATGCAACTGCCACTAGCACTGTTATGACCGTTTAAGCTATTGTTGTATACTGAGGTTTTCACAGTACCAAATCGATATAATGTTGTATACCCTTTCTTTACATCTTTACTTCTAGTCGTCTTTTCTTCTGGCCGGTTTTGGTTCTATCTTAAACATCTTGGTCTGGGTCTGGAATCTTCTAAGGTCTGGACTTTCTTGGGGACTTCGGGTCTGGTCTTCTATGGGGATTTCTCTTTATCAGAAGCCCTGTGTCATTATTAGTTTTTAAGTGATAAACACAAGACTTCGATTTACGTTGATGTTACTTTATTTTCAAATCCCTAACCCAGACACCTGCGCACATGAGACTTACATCCTACAAGCTCAGCTTCTACCTTCTAACTGCTAAGAGTTACTTCTATCCTTAAACCGGAAGACACGATTTATCCCCGGAAGGCAAGGTGAGAGTGAGGTCAAGCGCCGTCACTCACCCTCAAGGCCATCAGCTACACTAATCGCCATTATGATTTCTAGAATATTGCCATAAATATTAGGTATCTAATTATTATGTAACACTATGAGTGACCAATGAGAAACGACGTACGTCACTCCAATTTCAGTCGAGACGATATAAAACATATATTATGATCCAACATTAAAAAATGACTCCAACCTTGGCCTTAAATGTCGTTAAATAAATAAGCCAAACCAAACCCAGGGGAAATGCATAAAAAATTCTGATATTCAATCTTCATTCGACCCTAATTAAACTGTACCCTTTCGTGGAGGACAACCCTGAACACGCAACCCTTATACACGTCCTCCTTTCATTCAAGCAGAGATGCCAAAGAGCTTTTCATGGAGACATCATTATGGAAGACATACCACCATAGCTTTAATCATGTTTAAAACATTGATATTCCAATACAATATGAATGGGTTATCCCTAACTTGCCACATCTCTCCTATTTGACGCTAGGTGACACGAAAGGTAATTACCTCCCGGGTCTGTCAATAGCTGCTAGGTGGCGTAGCCAGCTTCATTATAAATGAAAAAGCTAAAAGATTTTGCGCACCAGGAACACCATATCACATGTGTTACGTAGTGCCTTTTCTTGGACGGCACCAAATAGGTATATGTTGCATACCTCTTTACCGGCACTATATATCTATATATGTTATATACCTTCTTACGTCTTACTCTGGTCTATTCTTCCGGCCGTCTTCTGATCGTCTATCATCTATCTTCTATCTTGGTCTGGTATATCTTCTAAGGTCTTGTCTGGTCTTCTATTGGGGATTCTGGGTCTGGTTCTGTTGCTAGGGATTTCTTGTTATCAGAAGCCTTGTGTCATTGTTATCTTTTAGTAATAACAACAAGAGTTCGATTTACGATGATGTTACTTTATTCGTAGAACCCCAGACCAGACAATCACGCAGTGAGCTCACATCTTGCTAGCTTCGCTTCTAAGTCCTAACTCCTAACTCTGCAACTGACTAACTGAGTTGCTTACACCTTAAACCGGAAGGGGGCTTTCTATCGCCTTCCGATTCTCACGGTCTATCCCGCAAGGCAAGGTCAGAGTGAGGTCAAGCATTGTCACCCACTCTCAAGGCCATCAGCTGTACTGATCGCCATAAGGATTTCTATACTACCTTGAAAAGATATTAGGGATCCATAATTATGTAACAAATGAATACGGAAACATGCTTGGCTTGTAAATCATTACACTTTTCTTTACTACCACTTACTTATCAAGGGTACAACACTTTTTCTCCTTAAAGCCTTTTCATATTAGGACATTTCGCTCAAACAACTCTGTATTGCTTATACACTCCCTTGTATTCCTTATGTTGTTTCTATTCTCGTTTAAGTTTATTAAGGCAATGATATATTCTTATTATTACTTTGTCATGAATTGTTCTCATATTTATTTTTTTACGGGTCATTCAACCAACGAGAACTCTTCTACATCAGTTTAAAATGATGAAAGATACATTTTTATTTGTATGTACTAGGGTAAATCTTAAAAGTAGGTATCCAAAGCGCTGGATACAGGGAAGATTTTAGTGTGGCTATTAGCAACAATGTTCTGTTTGTTGTGCATACACACGTGTCTCTACCTACCCTTGCGTGTGCCTCACTGCCACGCTCATTCTTGACTTGGCAGTCGTTTCTGATGGAGCCCCTCATTGATGCTATCTTCAAGTTTGAAGTTTGAAGTGCAGTTATTCGGTTTAAGAACACAATAAAGGTATTCAACCGATTGAAATTTATCGCCAATTAACGGAAATGTAGGGAGAGTCGTGCATTGATGCCAAAACTAATCAGCCCATCAATCAACATAAGCAGGTCAGAATAGAGGTACACTATCATTGCCGGGAAGATCTCATTGCATAGAGGCCATTCGTATTATCGTGGTCAAAGGCAAACGATGCAAAAAATGATGCAATTACGGAAGAAGATCAGATCAATATCGCAACACACATTTCTCTATAAATATCAGACACATCACTTATTTTTTGGAGTGCTTTATTGGCATTTGTTTATTTACGTATTTGTTTATTTTTGAATAGGTGGAAACCGATAATGAATTATTAAGGTATATTGCTGTCTGCTTTTGGGTCTTCATCATCCGTATTGTTCTTTGGTCTTATTTTGACCTTTTCCCAGATTCCTTTAAGAGATGTTCTGACTTTGTCCGGGAAGAGCAAGGAAACCTCGATCGGCTGCCAACCTTCTACCTCAACCGTGTATGGACTTCTTGTTTTAATATGTGACAATTTTTATCACCCAATTGTATCTGCCCATTACATCTAATGAAGGCCTGTTTAGCCTAGTCGGTAGAGTATCCGTTTAGGAACAACAAGTTTCCTGGTTCGATACAGGCACTCGATAACTCAGCGCATGAGTAGCACAGCTTGGATCTCTGCGGTAACTGGGAAGCTGATGGTAGGTGGACCTCAAGCGCAAAAACATCCCCGGTTTAGTGCTAGTGAAAAGGGGGTAAAACTATTTGGATAAATCTTAGTAAAGGTCTATTTTGATTTAGGCTCGATACTTTTGAACCTCCCTATATATTTTCTATTTTGGGGATGCGCTCATCTCATAACGGTTATTGTCGTATGAAATGCATTCGACAACTCGAGTTCAAATCCCATACGAGAATGTTTGCGTTTCACTACGTTCTAATTTCATTGTGGAAGTCGGCATGAATGTATCTCTTTTCTCCTCATCTATGGATAAATAGTCGGACAGAGTGTGCCCTTTACTCTTGGCTCGACAAACAGACCACGAATAGGAAAACTCTTAATTTAATCTATATCTACTCTGCTAAATGATAGACCTTGTGTCGTATCCTGTATATGGCGGACAGGTCGAGTAAATACATACATAGCTGATGCTTTCTCTCAATTGATACTTAAACATTACTTCGTCTCGGTCAAAAAATAATACAACGTCGCCAAGGCAGAATTTGTCTGACAATAAGTGGACAAAACAAAAAGTACTTCAACACAAAACTTTTACAACAGGAGAGACTAAGTGTCTATTTATTGATTATTATGTTTTGTTTTTATTTACTTTTCTTTCGTGACTTCCTAATCAACATTACGTGTCAAGTTATTTATCGATAAATGTTTTGTATAGTTTTGTTCTTTTCGTTTTTTGAGATTATATCTATAAACATTTCTTTAAGCGGGCTCCAAATTTTTTCACAGAGCTTTCTTCTTTTTGCAAATTAGATAAATTTTGCAGGAAACTTCATTTTCAAATCTTGAAAGTCAGCATTTGATATCTCAGTATTTCCTTTGGCTGAAAACCCTACCACTTAAGATGACATAGCTGTCATATACAATAGACCTTTACTAAGATTCATCTAATCTGGCTGAGAGTGAAAGTGACAGCCTTCCAGTTAAGATTAGTATGCCTGCTTCGAAAATCAGCACTTAAAATCACAGCAGTTACTTGTTCTGGAACACTGATCTCAAAAATGTACGCTCATCATAAATGTCGTCAGACTTAGAATAAGCTGACTGTATCATCAGCAAGGGGTAAGATGCCCATCAGAATAATTCTTAGATGTTGAATATTGATTAAGAGAAAACGTTTGTCTTTGTTTTTGCTGCGTCGATGCGTGAGCAAAATCGGTCTGGGGATGGCATAAACTAACAAATATTTATACTAAAAGAAGGACGCGGTGATATCACCGGAAAGAATGACGTGGTTATGTCAGCGTCGCAAATTCGTGTAGGCATGACAGTGGTTATTTGCATAGGCGTTTTGAATGTGTGTAGCCGTCGTGCCGGAAGAGGCGCGACCGCAATAAGTTACGTAGGCGTTGTGTCAGAAAAGGCGTGAACACGTGAAGTTGTGTGAGTGTCCGGGAGGCTATATAACAAGTTCGAATTCTGATCTATGTGGAGTCTGGGTGAAGGTTTAAGTCCCGCCAACTCGCGTGCGTGTATGTGTGCGTCTCTGTTGGTGTGTGTGTGTGTGTGTGTGTATCATCCTAAACTGTGCGTATTACTCTATCCCAATTGTCAGAATTCGAATATAAAACAATATATATATATATATATATATATATATATATATATATATATATATATGGATGATGTCATATGTTATTATGATAGGATTCAACCAAAGTTGAGAACTCAAACTTACATATAAAGATTTGTGTATATATATTTTTACATATACGGAGTATTATTAATAGATAAATAAATAAATAAATAAATAAAAGGATATATACCTTTAGAATATACATTTATTTCGACATTGTCTCTTCAGTGAAGTAATAAAAATAGGAAAAAAAACATAAAACCGAAGAGAGTATGTCGGAATAAATTTATAGTCTAAACGTATATATATATATATATATATAATATATATATATATATATATATATATATATATACCAAAGCCTCCGCAGGAGAAGGATGTGACACAAGGTCAATTTGAATGTCGAGTTTTCCTTCTGCAAAAGCCGTTGTATAACCATGATTAAAGAGTACAAACTGTCCTACTCTTTAGCCATACGTGGAGGGAGAATAGTAGGATGCATAACATTCACAAGGATATTAGAACTATGTAAAATGCAAAGCCTCGTCCAGAATTTGAACTCGACTCACCCTGTCAATTTTCTAGATTGATAACTATTAGAACACGCGCATCCACTATATTTTGACATATAAGTGTTTGTCGTCTTCGATAAAAGTCGAGCTGCCGTATACAACAATGGGTATGACATTAAACTATATCTGATGGTGAGCGCTGTGGAGTGTCAATAACCGTCCATTGACATTACTCAGTGTTATTGAATAGAATACTTACTTTAGTTAACTAGACAATTAAAACACAGATTCATAAATCCCATTGTTCTTTGTTGATCTGCAGTAGATGAATGTGGACATTTTTGTAGAGTAATGCCATCAGATTGTAGACTCTTAATTATGTTATAAATGTCTGTTGGCTACATCCACTCACAATATAATTGGATGCAAACGAGACGAGAGAAATATCAGTATATTCGGCATTTTGAACTTTAATATTTGTGTATTTTCAATGGTGTTAAACGTAAGATTCATCAGGCTAATCATACCAGAAAACTTTGACATTCAATGATACAAATTCCGTTAGGGAAACTTCTAAATGCACATGCGGCTCTGCTTTTTCATGCGGCTTAACATAAACTCACGATTTTCAGGCTAATATCGCGCATATATATATATATTATATATATATATATATATATATATATATATATATATATATATACATATATATATAAAATAGAGTAGCGTAGACATGACATCAACGGCGCTTGGTAATTTTTTCTTGCCAATGTGATTCTAAAACCAACTTGGTTTGAATATCTGACTTAGATATTCATGTTCTCTCAATGATACTAAGCAGTCTGTACATAAAATATAGCAAACGATATTACTATATATATATACATATATATATATATAATATATATATATATATATATATATATAATATATATCCTGGTACGTGCGTGTCGTTTTTTAACTCAGAAAGATATCATTCAGGTTTGCAATCTCGCATACACTCTAATATGTTTATAATAAAGAAAAGTACAACATTTATTTTTTGATTTTTACTAATTATGTAATATCAATCATAATTAAAACAAATTAATCAATTTGTGAACTTCTTCACAGTACTTTATGAGTATTTGCTAAAAGATCCGCTATGATTTAACCTACTCATCCAATCATTGGACTCTTCCAGATGAATATTGTTTGCCACCCAATGCCTTCACCTTTAGTCGAAGATATTTTTACGTCCGCTAAACGACCGAACATCAAAGTGCATTATCTGCACCCTTAACCAACAAAAGCTTCTCGCTTGATACCAGGGGGCCATCCCACCAGGAAGTATATATGCTCTTATTTGGAGGAGTCTATTGAACACATTTTCTTTCATTGCACGACCGTGCAACCGTTGTATAAGCTTGTTGAAGGCAATATTCGCATGCCACGTGGAAAGATTTGTATTCTTCAGATCAGTTCTATGTGTAGCAATGTAGTTCCGGTGCTGGATAGGACAAACTGTGTTTTAGTACACGACAGAATGGATTCCATGAGAAGGAGTTTTACTCGCCTCAGACACAGCTCCCATTCTTCAAGCATCGGTTTACGATGGAAGATCAGGTTTGAGCGACAAAGGCTATCTTCGTTAGATTCCGCAAAAGGTAAATAAATGTTGCGCGTTTGAACCGAGTGAAATGTGCTGATTTAGATTTCTTTGAAGTCACAGTTTGAGTAAATAATTTTGCGTTTTTCATAAGACTGGTCAACCCAGCCCAGGTAAATAAGACTAGTTTTTTTGTCCTTGATTAAAACAATTTCCCTTCCCATATAAAAGTGCTTTGGAACTAATATTTTTGATCTCATAGATTTTCAGTTTTTATTCAAAACTGCACTCCCATATTCGATTACAAAATCAAGTTCTCCAGAGATGTCTGGTTTTGATTTTTTTTAATTTAGTTTTTCCATTACTGGCCTTATTATTTCATTTTAGCTTGTAAGGGAATTACTATTGGATATATATTTTTTATAAATCTTTGCATTGTCGAATTTTGAAAATTACGTTTCAATCTTTCCCTCCTCACAATGTGTATGCATTGGTTTAATTTAAGATCGCATGTAGTGAGAGAAGTTTAGTTTGAAAGAATTTTGAATACGTCAGACTGTCATCAAAAATAGTGAAGACCAGATTTCCCCTCGTCCCATATTTGGGCATGCGCCACGTTTTTAATTATTACAATTAATAACTTAATTTTTATGACTAACATTTTTTTTTAAACTACGAGTTTAAAAAAAATATAAACTAAAGTATTATGATACGAAAATCTCAACATATACAAACAAAAATTAAACAAAATCATTTTTTGTCGATAATTGAAACACTTTTCCGTATACTTTCATATTTCTAAGAATGAATTATATAAATTCTTAATCAGTGTTATTTAGAATTTTTGCAATTAAACTATTCATAAAATAAACACATAATTGGAATTAATATGGAATCCTTTTCAATAACAAATAAGGAAATGTTTTCTTATTAGCTCCTTTGCTAAATTCAGGGGTCAAACAAGAAATAAATTAAACAAATACATTTTATCACTTTAACTCAACAAGCAGTTAAAAACCGAATCTAATTTTTTATCATTTAATCCAAGTTTTAGAAAAATAAGACCGTTTAAAACCATTCGGGACTTTAGTTACCTTTTTAAAATCATTTGAATATACACAAAAGAAAACAATTCCTAACATTTTAATAGACGAATTTTAGTTATTTCTTTTTCCATGTATAAGGAATATAAAAAAAAACATCCCTACGTATTAAAAAAAAATTCGGCTAATGTCAATATACAAAATCGTAAAAACCAGATAGAACTGAAGCTTTAAAAAAACAATAAACGCAATTCTAGAATAGCTCCAAGGCCAAACCAAAAAAAAAACCCCAGAAATTCTGTAGAATTTCTATCTATAAAAGAATGGTGTAGTAACTAAGTAAAGAGGTGTCATTCAGCATTAGACTGTCACGTACACCGATGACGTTGCGTACCGGGGTGTTCTGTCGTGTTAATACGAATGAGAAAATCTTGCATTCAGGACATTTGATTCGAAATACGACACTGGGATTAGAAGTTAGCAGACCCGTTTAAGTGTTTCATTGTAATTTGGTACTCTTGAAAATGTTTCAAACAAACGGTATTATTTCTATTAAAGCATTAAAGGTTTCTATAAGTGTAATACGTTAGGAAACATCATATAGGTGCTAGAGCCTGACGTTACCAGCCCATTGATCAGTGGAACCTCTCCGACCACCCGTTTAGCCCAAATACGTGTCAAAGTGGAGTGTTGCACATGGACTGCTAAGCCACTAGGATTCTGTCCATAAGCATCAGGGGTCGCCACCCACGGCAAACAGGTAAACCAATTGGAGGGAGGAATTATTCCTTTGCAGAGGTGCAGTCGGTGTGTTTCACAGCCCCAGCCGACAGAGCTAAATAAATAGACAGATGTTTACTAATTACCTACATTTTCACAAGTGAAAAAATAAAATAAATTAAATGAATATATTTTATCACTTTAAAGCAAAAAGCAATTAAGAAAAGTATTATATGTAAACGAAAAAATAAACAAAGATTGGTATATACTATACCTAGACTATTTTTTAATTTGATGAAATATATAGGAATTAACCCTTCTCTTACTTCTGTTTCCCCCATATATCTCTCACTCGCTGGTGTTCCTAAAATCCTTTTATCAAATAGGGACTGGGTACTCCTGCTAGTATATTTATATATAGTTTACTATCTTTTAAGTAAAGAGGGCTCAGTATAATTGATTGAGCATGAATATCTAAGTTAGTTTTTCAAGTCAATATATATATATATATATATATATATATATATATATATATATATGTGTGTGTGTGTGTGTGTGTGTGTGTGTGTGTGTGTGTGTGTGTGTGTGTGTGTGTGCGCGTGTGTGTGTGTAGCAAATAGTAAAATTAATTTTATTCCAAAAAAGATGAATTTATTGAAAATTGTAAAGTCAACGTGAAAACGTTTCGGTTTTTATCATCAGGACATTAGTATAGAAAAAATGTAGTATGAACATTTATGGATATTTTTTTCTTCTCCAGTAGTTTGGAAAAACATACATGCATCGCTTTTCTATTTTCTACATACTGTCCAATTGATTTCTTTATTTTACTCCCATATCTAGCAATATATCTATCTATCTATCTATCCATCCATCCATCTCTGTCTGTCTGTCTGTCTGTCTGTCTCTCTCTCTCTCTCTCTCTCTCTCTATATATATATATATATATATATATATATATATATATATATATATATAATCTGAAATAAAATATTGTGGTATTAATTTATCGTTACACGAGCCATTTTCCACAGTAGGTTATTTTTTTCAACAATTTTACAGCACCGAAAACACTTTTCATACTATTATCAACTAAATTATTAGTGTCTTATTTTTTCCAAATAGCCCATTTTAATTCTTTTACATCTGAACACCACGTGTATTACGACCTAAGCTACTCATGTTTTTGAATATAAGTCTTGCGTAATAATAGTCTATCGCGTGGGCACCTATGTTATGTAATCGCCGCCAAGCACCTATATTTGTGGCCTTGTGCCAGACTTGGAAAAGAACCTTAGAAAAATGTACTACCGATTATCTTGAGTTGCTGGGTGGTCTTTGTGGAAACACCGAAAAAGTAGTTAGGATAGATAACATCTTTTTAACGAGAGAAAGCAGACGATAAGTCTAGGATTAAGAAAAACACAGTCTTTTGGACTCCAAGAAATCTTTGATCTTTTAGGTTGGTGAACTCTGGTTGACCAGTGAGATTGGAACGAATAGAAAGGGCTCGAAAGGGCTCGAAAGTTCTAAAGTAGAATCTTCTAGAAGATTATTTAGAAATGCTATTTAAGACCCGCGAATAGAATCACGAGCAGTCAGTTGGAGTTAGGGTCTGCGATCAGAGCAGTGAGGGTCCGAGAGTCAGAGGCAGTTAGAGCCAGGAGGCGTGCGTGGCAGTTGGGAGTTAAGCTGTTGTCGCGGAAGACGATAAGGAAAGGCTAAGAAAAGCTTGTTCACCGAGAAGTTTACTAAGGACTAAAAACTCGAAGTTGAATCCAGTTAAAATACACCTCTTGTTAAGACAGAGATTATTAGGGACCCTCTCTCTCTCAAAAGTTATAGGAAGTTTGGAATATAATAAACTTCTGAGAAGTAAACCTGGTGTTATTAGTCTGCTCTATTTACAACGAAAGAAATCTTTTTATGAATGGACTCACGACGCAAACAAGATAGTAAAGTCACTATCGTAAAGGGGACGACCCGTGGATAAAGTCAATTGGCCGTAACGAAGGAGCACGCGGCGTGCGTGAAGTGATATCTTCCCTTGACCAAAAGAAGTGGGGAAGAATTTTGGGGCTAAGAAGAGGCTGACTGCTAGGTCCGTGTCAGTTGTAAACAAACTGCTGTACGTACGAATATACGAATTGTAGTGGCGAGAAAGGAAAGCCACTAAGGTTAAATACGAACTGGTCCCACAACGTTAAACATCACGAATTGGTACCGTACGTAACATATTCCTAATTGGAAGCCATAACGTTACACCTATCTCGTCATACAAAGGCTGGACGAGGCATTTTTCAATATCTAACCGTCTGAAGATTGCCTAATACGCATGAAACTATAGTAACAGTAAATTAGTTCCACAATATTTTATTTGAGATTTTAATAACTGAAATAAGTTTTCATTGTATCAGAGTCTAAAGATTTTGAGGATCCCAAATTAGCAGTTACTAACCGCCGTTCACTCCATGTCTACGCTATAATAACTTAGATCTACATACTCTATTACTGGCACTCTATATTTGTAGATTGTTCAAGTGGTTCAATGTACATCTTGTTAAGGAGAACAAAAAAATTAGGTTGCTATATTTTATATATACTTGTCAGCATGGGAATTACTCTGGTTAGGTATTATTTTTATTACTCTTTCTGACATTTAGTTACTTGGTATAAAGTTTAGTTTCTAAGTCTAGTATTTTTTTCTTTGCAGTCAAAAGTTTTTGTCGGTGAATTTACATCTCCCCTATGGTAAATCTGTTTAGTCGTAGTCGTTGTTTTATTATATATTTAGAGGGGATAATCTTAATAATGCATTAAGGAATTAAGGCTCTTGTGGTGTCATTTCCCTAGAAATTTATTTTTGTTGTTAAGGAAGTTTTTCTTATCTGGGAATCTAATTGTCGCTAACTTTTTTGTAAACACAAAAAGCAAGGATCACTCAAGCCTCGGCAAGTATGAGATTTTTTTAAAATTTGCATTTTAATAATTGGTGTTATATTTTGATTCTTTAAGTTCCAAACATTGTTGAGAGTCGAGATATTAAGATTTGCATAGTTTGTCTCTGAGATAGACAAATAGAAGAAATGAATCTGAAGTAAACGTACTCAGTGGCATCTGGGCAGATAATTAAGAAAAATACTAATTATATTATTAAAAAACAATGAATGTTTATGCAATTAGTTTTATGCTTGGGAAAATGTGTTTTCATCCTAATGTAATTACATCATTAAAATATGCACGGGTTTCTCAATAAATTCTACAATCTCCTTTCGTGTCATACTTAATCGTTATAGAATTAGCAAAGAAATAGAACCTGTCTTCAGCAGTGTATACTTAGTCCAACTCACGTGGGAAAGATTTGAACCTATCAGGGGTTGTATAAAGGGAAAATATAATGTCTGGCTTCACACACACACACACACACACACACACACACACACACATATATATATATATATTATATATATATATATATATATATATATTTAGTATATATTTATTTATATGCAAACAAGTCTCCTACCAACTTAATTGTTTAAGCGGAGCAATAGTCGGGCAGCTAAAAAAAATTTGACACGCTCTATCACAGATATTGAGCAATCTCCTAATAATACTATATGTTAGCTTACTACTGCTTCTGCAAGTGTGATAGTGCCAACCACACTCATTGATATATATATATATATATATATATATATAATATTCATGTTGTGTTTTAGGTGGTCTCTGTATGCTTCTCTCGGTATATATATATATTTTTTAAATGTTTTTTTTTAAATTAGGCGTGAAGCATTAAAAATAAATAAATGAATGAACTCGATATTATGGAATATTGGATTCACTTACTTTTTAATTATTTTTTTTCATAAATTTTCAGGTTCGTTAGATACCCTTTGTCAAATGTTACTGTTCAACGGTTTCTTTGTCTCTGTTGTTATCGACAGTGGCAGCGTTTGTGAAATATTTGTAATAACGGAGAATTCCGATATCTGCGTTTAATCCCTTCTCGTGCGTTTGTAATTTTAGAATCCATTTAGATTCTGATTGTTTTCTAGATTGCGTTGTTGGAAATGCGTGTTCTAATAAGATGCATTTGAGGTGTGTAAGGTTGTGTGATAAGGTGTTAAAATGAAGTGCTATTGTACTATGCGGGGAATTTGAGATTTATAGTGGATTTGTGGTTATTTAGTCTTAGTCTAAAGGGTGTTGATGTTTCTCCCACATATCCACTATTTCTACATTGTGTGCAGTATAAATAGTATATAATGTTAGCGCTATCGCATGTTAGGTGTGGCGGATGGATTGTTATGTTTGTGTAGGGTATTTTTATTTCGGTTTCCGTATGTATGTGGCTGCAAACTTGGCATCTAGGCTTATTGCATCGTTTATTACCTTCCCGTACGGTGTTATGTAAATTTTTCCTGGATGCAGTGAGGATGTTACGTAGGTTGGGTGGTTGTTTTTTTTTGCGTTGACTGTGGTGAAATACCATAGGGATTCTGTCATTAGTTTGGTGTGGTTTGTATACGAGTAGTTCTTGTCTATTAAGAGATGATGCTTTGTCGAATGCTTGTTTTATTAATTTTATGGTGTAGTTTAAATTAATAAAACAAGCATTCGACAAAGCATCATCTCTTAATAGACAAGAACTACTCGTATACAAACCACACCAAACTAATGACCGAATCCCTATGGTATTTCACCACGGTCGACATATGCACCAATTGACTAAGCTACTCACTGAACAATATAAAACGCTACAAACCGACCCCACAACAAAGTCCATCTTCAAAACCCCGCCCATCAACGCAAAAAAATACGTTTCCCAAGTATATTAGCGCTATGTGAAATGCAAACTGCCTAGGCCAGTATGTGATATTGTCTCGCTGTCTCCATTTTCTACGACGGTAATCATTACACAATGCGCCTCATATATGCTTATATACCTGCTAATATAAGGGCTTGTTAAACATACAAATACACTAACATTTTCATCCATTGAAAGAATTACCGGTAGAATGCATCAGGGAATGCTAAAACGATGTGTAGACAGGTGAATAATATGAAATATTTCCATGATAGCATTCAATCAAAGAATGTTTAGAAATCAAACGCACATATAAATAAGGTTGACATAGATGCATATATGTATATTTACCACGTATATATATATGTACACATATATATATACCTGCGTATATTCATATATTATATATATATATATATATATATATATATATATATAAAACCTACTACAGCAAATACTTCTTCAAATAACATTTATTATTGCAACCAGATGCACAGGAATTACAAACTTGACGAAAAAGCACTAAAAATTTAATTCGGAACAACGATACTACAACCATACCTGATAATAAGGTAAAATTAATTATCTATTACACAAAATTTAAAACAACTAACCTGTTATCCATAACAACTTCTCTCTCCAGACAAGTTGTTTTAATGAGACCAATGTAGAATACAAATTTAAATGTCCCTTGGGAGATTGTCGTCCCCCAAAAAATGTAAATACCTACATCGGTTTTACCTTAACGACTTTGTCACGCCGTTTAACTCTTCATATGACAGATAATAGCTCCGTTTCACAACATCTAAAATTACATGTATTCCCCCACTTTAATTACCGAAATATCTGAACGCAAAATACGCACATTCTGCACAAAGAAACAAAACAAACAAAAAATCCAAATACTAAAAGCTTTATAGACCACACAATACAAAGTATCCTTAAATGAAATTAATTTTCAATGCAGTACTCACATTTTAAAATGCCTATAACACTTTTTCCTATCAATTATCCTCTTTCCAGCCTCCACACCCCTTAATATATTAACTTGAAAGAACTGGAATATAAACACATCACCCCTGATGATGGCACTTCGAAGTGCCGAAATTACTCGGAATACGAACTTCGTTGGACTAATCTATGGATTCCATCCAAATGCTAAAAGGTTGACCAGAACGTTTGAAAAGATCATAAATAAAATTGTTAAATAGGAGACGTGCCTTTTGTTTAATTCTACATGTATATATATATATATATATATATATATATATATATATATATATATATATATGTGTGTGTGTGTGTGTGTGTGTGTGTGTGTGTGTGTGTACATATAAATACATATATACATATATGTGTGTGTATATATTACACACACACACACACACACACACACACACATATATATATATATATATATATATATTGTACATATGTTTATATATACGATGTAAAATATAGATAAATAAATAAGAATCTTTAAGTCATCAGATATAAATTTATTTCAGTATCCTGGCTTTTTTTTAAATTCGAAAAACCCCGGAGATAGAACGTGATTTGAATTTTGCAAACAAGCACGCTAAATTTCAAATTTCAAATCACGTACTTTCAAACAAAACCGCGGATGAACTCGTGTCACCATGTCATTAAATAGCCTCTTTTGTTCATTGATTTTGTACAGAATATTCAAGTTATCCTGTCATCATTATGTACATCTTCGCACGAAAGATTTCTACCGAAGGCCAGAGATGGATTATGTTGGG